>CAWUFW010000019.1:1200000-1570000 GCA_963921515.1 Calotriton arnoldi
TACGAGTAAGGTAGACTAACCTCAGCGGTAATACACGAGTAAGGTAGACTAACCTCAGGTGTAATACATACGAGTAAGGTAGACTAACCTCAGGTGAATACACACGAGTAAGGTAGACTAACCTCAGGGGTAATATACGAGTAAGGTAGACGAACCTCAGGGGTAATACACGAGTAAAGTAGACTAACCTCAGGTGTAATACATACGAGTAAGGTAGACTAACCTCAGGTGAATACATACGAGTAAGGTAGACTAACCTCGGGTGTAATACACACGAGTAAGGTAGACTAAACTCAGGTGTAATACACACGAGTAAGGTAGACTAACCTCCGGTGTAATACATACGAGTAAGGTAGACTAACCTCAGGTGTAATATATACGAGTAAGGTAGACTAACCTCAGGTGTAATACATACGAGTAAGATAGACTAACTTCAGGTGAATACATATGAGTAAGGTAGACTAACCTCAGGTGTAATACATATGAGTAAGGTGTAATACATACAAGTAAGGTAGACTAACCTCAGGGGTAATACACGAGTAAGGTAGACTAACCTCAGGGAAATACACACGAGTAAGGTAGACTAACCTCAGGTGTAATATATAGGAGTAAGGTGTAATACATAGGACTAAGGTAGACTAACCTCAGGGGTAATACACGAGTAAGGTAGACTAACCTCAGGTGTAATATATAGGAGTAAGGTAGACTAACCTCAGGGGTAATACACGAGTAAGGTAGACTAACCTCAGGTAAATACACACGAGTAAGGTAGACTAACCTCAGGTGTAATATATAGGAGTAAGGTGTAATACATAGGACTAAGGTAGACTAACCTCAGGGGTAATACACGAGTAAGGTAGACTAACCTCAGATGTAATACATACGAGTAAGGTGGAGTAACCTCAGGGGTAATACACGAGTAAGGTAGACTAACTCAGGTGTAATATATAGGAGTAAGGTAGACTAAACTCAGGTGAATACACACGAGTAAGGTAGACTTACCTCAGTGGTAATACACGAGTAAGGTAGACTAACGTCAGGTGTAATATATACGAGTAAGGTAGACTAACCTCAGGTGTAAAACACGAGTAAGGTAGACTAACCTCAGGGGTAATACACGAGTAAGGTAGACTAACCTCAGGGTAATACACAAGTAAGGTAGACTAACCTCAGGGGTAATACACGAGTAAGGTAGACTAACCTCAGGTGAATACACACGAGTAAGGTAGACTAACCTCATGGGTAATACATGAGTAAGGTGTAATAGATATGAGTAAGGTAGACTAACGTCAGGGGTAATACACGAGTAAGGTAGACTAACCTCAGGTGAATACACACGAGTAAGGTAGACTAACCTCAGGTGTAATATATACGAGTACGGTAGACTAACCTCAGGGGTAATACACAAGTAAGGAAGACTAACCTCAGGGGTAATACACGAGTATTGTAGACTAACCTCAGGTGTAATACATCAGAGTAAGGTAGACTAACCTCAGGTGTAATACATACGAGTAAGGTCGACTAACCTCAGGTGTAATACATACGAGTATGGTAGACTAACCTCAGGTGAATACATACGAGTAAGGTAGACTAACCTCAGGTGTAATACATATGAGTAAGGTAGACTAACCTCAGGTGTAATACATACGAGTAAGGTAGACTAACCTCAGGTGTAATACATATGAGTAAGGTAGACGAACCTCAGGTGTAATACACGAGTAAGGTAGACTAACCTCTGGTGAATAGACACGAGTAAGGCAGACGAACCTCAGGTGTAATATATACGAGTAAGGTAGACTAACCTCAGGGGTAATACAAGGTTAAGGTAGACTAACCTCAGGTGAATACACACGAGTAAGGTAGACTAACCTCAGGTGTAATACACGAGTAAGGTAGACTAACCTCAGGTGTAATATATACGAGTAAGGTAGACTAACCTCAGGGGTAATACACGAGTAAGGTAGACTAACCTCAGGGGTAATACACGAGTAAGGTAGACTAACCTTAGGGGTAATACACGAGTAAGGTAGACTAACCTCAGGTGAATACACACGAGTAAGGTAGACTAACCTCAGGGGTAATACACGAGTAAGGTGTAATACATACGAG
Source organism: Calotriton arnoldi (assembly GCA_963921515.1). Classification (NCBI taxonomy): domain Eukaryota; kingdom Metazoa; phylum Chordata; class Amphibia; order Caudata; family Salamandridae; genus Calotriton; species Calotriton arnoldi. The sequence goes on from CAWUFW010000019.1 coordinate 1,202,110, forward strand.
TAAGGTAGACTAACCTCAGGAGTAATACACGAGTAAGGTAGACCAACGTCAGGTGAATACACATGAGTAAGGTAGACTAATCTCAGGGGTAATACACGAATAAGGTGTAATACATACGAGTAAGGTAGACTAACCTCAGGGGTAATACACGAGTAAGGTAGACTAACCTCCGGTGTAATATATAGGAGTAAGGTAGACTAACCTCAGGGGTAATACAAAGTAAGGTAGACTAACCTCAGGTGTAATACATACGAGTAAGGTAGACTAACCTCAGGTGTAATACATACGAGTAAGGTAGACTAACCTCAGGTGTAATATATAAGAGTAAGGTAGACTAACCTCAGGTGTAATATATACAAGTAAGGTAGACTAACCTCAGGTGAATACACACGAGTAAGGTAGACTAACCTCAGGGGTAATACACGAGTAAGGTAGACTAACCTCAAGTGAATAAACCTGAGTAAGGTAGACTAACCTCAGGTGTAATACACGCAGTAAGGTAGACTAACCTCAGGTGTAATACATACGAGTAAGGTAGACTAACCTGAGATGTAATATATACGAGTAAGGTAGACTAACCTCAGGTGTAATATATAGGAGTAAGGTAGACTAACCTCAGGGGTAATACACAAGTAAGGTAGACTAACCTCAAGTGACTACACACGAGTAAGGTAGACTAACCTCAGGTGTAATATATAGGAGTAAGGTGTAATACATAGGAGTAAGGTAGAGTAACCTCAGGAGTGATACACGAGTAAGGTGTAATACATACGAGTAAGGTAGACAAACCTCAGGGGTAATACACAAGTGAGGTAGACTAACCTCAGGTGAATACACACGAGTAAGGTAGACTAACCTCAGGGGTAATACACGAGAAAGGTAGACTAACCTCAGGGGTAATACACGAGTAAGGTAGACTAACCTCAGGTGTAATACATACGAGTAAGGTAGACTAACCTCAGGGGTAATACACGAGTAAGGTAGACTAACCTCAGGGGTAATACACAAGTAAGGTAGACTAACCTCAGGGGTAATACACGAGTAATGTAGACTAACCTCAAGTGAATAAACACGAGTAAGGTAGACTAACCTCAGGTGAATACATACGAGTAAGGTAGACTGACCTCAGGGTAAAACACGAGTAAGGTAGACTAACCTCAGGTGAATGCGCATGAGTGAGGTAGACTAACCTCAGGTGTAATAGACGAGTAAGGTAGACTAACCTCAGGTGTAATATATACGAGTAAGGTAGACTAACGTCAAGGGTAATACACGAGTAAGGTAGACTAACCTCGGGGTAATACACGAGTAAGGTAGACTAACCTCAGGGGTGATACACGAGTAAGGTAGACTAACCTCAAGTGAATACACACGAGTAAGGTAGACTAACCTAAGGGGTAATATACGAGTAAGGTGTAATAAATACGAGTAAGGTATACTAACCTCAGGAGTAATACACGAGTAAGGTAGACTAACGTCAGGTGAATACACGAGTAAGGTAGACTAACCTCAGGGGTAATACACGAGTAAGGTGTAATACATTTGAGTAAGGTAGACTAAACTCAGCGGTAATACACGAGTAAGGTAGACTAACCTCAGGTGTAAACATACGAGTAAGGTAGACTAACCTCAGGTGAATACACACGAGTAAGGTAGACTAACCTCAGGGGTAATATACGAGTAAGGTGTAATAAATACGAGTAAGGTATACTAACCTCAGGAGTAATACACGAGTAAGGTAGACCAACGTCAGGTGAATACACATGAGTAAGGTAGACTAATCTCAGGGGTAATACACGAGTAAGGTGTAATACATACGAGTAAGGTAGACTAACCTCAGGAGTAATACACGAGTAAGGTAGACCAACGTCAGGTGAATACACATGAGTAAGGTAGACTAATCTCAGGGGTAATACACGAGTAAGGTGTAATACATACGAGTAAGGTAGACTAACCTCAGGGGTAATACACGAGTAAGGTAGACTAACTTCAGGTGTAATACATACGAGTAAGGTAGACTAACCTCAGGTGAATAAACACGAGTAAGGTAGACTAACCTCCGGTGTAATATATAGGAGTAAGGTAGACTAACCTCAGGGGTAATACACAAGTAAGGTAGACTAACCTCAGGTGTAATACATACGAGTAAGGTAGACTAACCTCAGGTGTAATACATACGAGTAAGGTAGACTAACCTCAGGTGTAATATATAGGAGTAAGGTAGACTAACCTCAGGGGTAAAACACAAGTAAGGGAGACTAACCTCAGGTATAATACATATGTGTAAGGTAGACTAACCTCAGGTGTAATACATACGTGTAAGGTAGACTAACCTCAGGTCTAATATATACGAGTAAGGTAGACTAACCTCAGGTGAATACACACGAGTAAGGTAGACTAACCTCAGGGGTAATACACGAGTAAGGTAGACTAACCTCAAGTGAATAAGTAAGGTAGACTAACCTCAGGTGTAATACAAGAGTAAGGTAGACTAACCTCAGGTGTAATACATACGAGTAAGGTAGACTAACCTCAGATGTAATATATACGAGTAAGGTAGACTAACCTCAGGTGAATACACACGATTAAGGTAGACTAACCTCAGGGGTAATACACGAGTAAGGTAGAATGACCTCAAGTGAATAAACACGAGTAAGGTAGACTAACCTCAGGTGTAATATATAGGAGTAAGGTAGACTAACCTCAGGGGTAATACACAAGTAAGGTAGACTAACCTCAAGTGACTACACACGAGTAAGGTAGACTAACCTCAGGTGTAATATATAGGAGTAAGGTGTAATACATAGGAGTAAGGTAGAGTAACCTCAGGGGTGATACACGAGTAAGGTGTAATACATACGAGTAAGGTAGACGAACCTCAGGGTAATACACAAGTAAGGTAGACTAACCTCAGGTGAATACACACGAGTAAGGTAGACTAACCTCAGGTGTAATACATACGAGTAAGGTAGACTAACCTCAGGTGTAATACATACGAGTAAGGTAGACTAACCTCAGGTGTAATACATACGAGTAAGGTAGGCGAACCTCAGGTGTAATACACGAGTAAGGTAGACTAACCTCTGGTGAATAGACACGAGTAAGGCAGACGAACCTCAGGTGTAATATATACGAGTAAGGTAGACTAACCTCAGGGGTAATACAAGAGTAAGGTAGACTAACCTCAGGTGAATACACAAGGTAGACTAACCTCAGGTGTAATACACGAGTAAGGTAGACTAACCTCAGGTGTAATATATACGAGTAAGGTAGACTAACCTCAGGGGTAATACACGAGTAAGGTAGACTAACCTCAGGGTAATACACGAGTAAGGTAGACTAACCTTAGGGGTAATACACCAGTAAGGTAGACTAACCTCAGGTGAATACACACGAGTAAGGTAGACTAACCTCAGGGGTAATACACGAGTAAGGTGTAATACATACGAGTAAGGTAGACTAACCTCAGGAGTAATACACGAGTAAGGTAGACCAACGTCAGGTGAATACACATGAGTAAGGTAGACTAATCTCAGGGGTAATACACGAATAAGGTGTAATACATACGAGTAAGGTAGACTAACCTCAGGGGTAATACACGAGTAAGGTAGACTAACCTCCGGTGTAATATATAGGAGTAAGGTAGACTAACCTCAGGGGTAATACAAAGTAAGGTAGACTAACCTCAGGTGTAATACATACGAGTAAGGTAGACTAACCTCAGGTGTAATACATACGAGTAAGGTAGACTAACCTCAGGTGTAATATATAAGAGTAAGGTAGACTAACCTCAGGGGTAATACACAAGTAAGGGAGACTAACCTCAGGTGTAATACATACATGTAAGGTAGACTAACCTCAGGTGTAATACATACGTGTAAGGTAGACTAACCTCAGGTGTAATATATACGAGTAAGGTAGACTAACCTCAGGTGAATACACACGAGTAAGGTAGACTAACCTCAGGGGTAATACACGAGTAAGGTATACTAACCTCAAGTGAATAAACCTGAGTAAGGTAGACTAACCTCAGGTGTAATAAACGAGTAAGGTAGACTAACCTCAGGTGTAATACATACGAGTAAAGTAGACTAACCTCAGATGTAATATATACGAGTAAGGTAGACTAACCTCAGGTGTAATATATAGGAGTAAGGTAGACTAACCTCAGGGGTAATACACAAGTAAGGTAGACTAACCTCAAGTGACTACACACGAGTAAGGTAGACTAACCTCAGGTGTAATATATAGGAGTAAGGTGTAATACATAGGAGTAAGGTAGAGTAACCTCAGGAGTGATACACGAGTAAGGTGTAATACATACGAGTAAGGTAGACGAACCTCAGGGGTAATACACAAGTGAGGTAGACTAACCTCAGGTGAATACATACGAGTAAGGTAGACTAACTTCAGGGGTAATACACGAGAAAGGTAGACTAACCTCAGGGGTAATACACGAGTAAGGTAGACTAACCTCAGGTGTAATACATACGAGTAAGGTAGACTAACCTCAGGGGTAATACACGAGTAAGGTAGACTAACCTCAGGGGTAATACACGAGTAAGGTAGACTAACCTCAGGGGTAATACACGAGTAATGTAGACTAACCTCAAGTGAATAAACACGAGTAAGGTAGACTAACCTCAGGTGAATACATACGAGTAAGGTAGACTGACCTCAGGGGTAAAACACGAGTAAGGTAGACTAACCTCAGGTGAATGCGCATGAGTGAGGTAGACTAACCTCAGGTGTAATAGACGAGTAAGGTAGACTAACCTCAGGTGTAATATATACGAGTAAGGTAGACTAACGTCAAGGGTAATACACGAGTAAGGTAGACTAACCTCGGGGGTAATACACGAGTAAGGTAGACTAACCTCAGGGGTGATACACGAGTAAGGTAGACTAACCTCAAGTGAATACACACGAGTAAGGTAGACTAACCTAAGGGGTAATATACGAGTAAGGTGTAATAAATACGAGTAAGGTATACTAACCTCAGGAGTAATACACGAGTAAGGTAGACTAACGTCAGGTGAATACACGAGTAAGGTAGACTAACCTCAGGGGTAATACACGAGTAAGGTGTAATACATTCGAGTAAGGTAGACTAAACTCAGCGGTAATACACGAGTAAGGTAGACTAACCTCAGGTGTAATACATACGAGTAAGGTAGACTAACCTCAGGTGAATACACACGAGTAAGGTTGACTAACCTCAGGAGTAATACACGAGTAAGGTAGACCAATGTCAGGTGAATACACATGAGTAAGGTAGACTAATCTCAGGGGTAATACACGAGTAAGGTGTAATACATACGAGTAAGGTAGACTAACCTCAGGAGTAATACACGAGTAAGGTAGACCAACGTCAGGTGAATACACATGAGTAAGGTAGACTAATCTCAGGGGTAATACACGAGTAAGGTAGACTAACTTCAGGTGTAATACATACGAGTAAGGTAGACTAACCTCAGGTGAATAAACACGAGTAAGGTAGACTAACCTCCGGTGTAATATATAGGAGTAAGGTAGACTAACCTCAGGGGTAATACACAAGTAAGGTAGACTAACCTCAGGTGTAATACATACGAGTAAGGTAGACTAACCTCAGGTGTAATACATACGAGTAAGGTAGACTAACCTCAGGTGTAATATATAGGAGTAAGGTAGACTAACCTCAGGGGTAAAACACAAGTAAGGGAGACTAACCTCAGGTATAATACATATGTGTAATGTAGACTAACCTCAGGTGTAATACATACGTGTAAGGTAGACTAACCTCAGGTGTAATATATACGAGTAAGGTAGACTAACCTCAGGTGAATACACACGAGTAAGGTAGACTAACCTCAGGGGTAATACACAAGTAAGGTAGACTAACCTCAAGTGAATAAACCTGAGTAAGGTAGACTAACCTCAGGTGTAATACACGAGTAAGGTAGACTAACCTCAGGTGTAATACATACGAGTAAGGTAGACTAACCTCAGATGTAATATATACGAGTAAGGTAGACTAACCTCAGGTGAATACACACGATTAAGGTAGACTAACCTCAGGGGTAATACACGAGTAAGGTAGAATGACCTCAAGTGAATAAACACGAGTAAGGTAGACTAACCTCAGCTGTAATATATAGGAGTAAGGTAGACTAACCTCAGGGGTAATACACAAGTAAGGTAGACTAACCTCAAGTGACTACACACGAGTAAGGTAGACTAACCTCAGGTGTAATATATAGGAGTAAGGTGTAATACATAGGAGTAAGTTAGAGTAACCTCAGGGGTGATACACGAGTAAGGTGTAATACATACGAGTAAGGTAGACGAACCTCAGGGGTAATACACAAGTAAGGTAGACTAACCTCAGGTGAATACACACGAGTAAGGTAGACTAACCTCAGGGGTAATACACGAGAAAGGTAGACTAACCTCAGGGGTAATACACGAGTAAGGTAGACTAACCTCAGGTGTAATACATACGGGTAAGGTAGACTAACCTCAGGGGTAATACACGAGTAAGGTAGACTAACCTCAGGGGTAATACACAAGTAAGGTAGACTAACCTCAGGGGTAATACACGAGTAATGTAGACTAACCTCAAGTGAATAAACACGAGTAAGGTAGACTAACCTCAGGTGAATACATACGAGTAAGGTAGACTGACCTCAGGGGTAATACACGAGTAAGGTAGACTAACCTCAGGTGAATGCGCACGAGTGAGGTAGACTAACCTCAGGTGTAATAGACGAGTAAGATAGACTAGCCTCAGGTGTAATATATACGAGTAAGGTAGACTAACGTCAAGGGTAATACACGAGTAAGGTAGACTAACCTCAGAGGTAATACACGAGTAAGGTAGACTAACCTCAGGGGTAATACACGAGTAAGGTAGACTAACCTCAGGTGTAATACATACGAGTAAGGTAGACTAACCTCAGATGTAATATATACGAGTAAGGTAGAATGACCTCAAGTGAATAAACACGAGTAAGGTAGACTAACCTCAGGTGTAATATATAGGAGTAAGGTAGACTAACCTCAGGGGTAATACACAAGTAAGGTAGACTAACCTCAAGTGACTACACACAAGTAAGGTAGACTAACCTCAGGTGTAATATATAGGAGTAAGGTGTAATACATAGGAGTAAGTTAGAGTAACCTCAGGGGTGATACACGAGTAAGGTGTAATACATACGAGTAAGGTAGACGAACCTCAGGGGTAATACACAAGTAAGGTAGACTAACCTCAGGTGAATACACACGAGTAAGGTAGACTAACCTCAGGGGTAATACACGAGAAAGGTAGACTAACCTCAGGGGTAATACACGAGTAAGGTAGACTAACCTCAGTTGTAATACATACGAGTAAGGTAGACTAACCTCAGGGGTAATACACGAGTAAGGTAGACTAACCTCAGGGGTAATACACAAGTAAGGTAGACTAACCTCAGGGGTAATACACGAGTAATGTAGACTAACCTCAAGTGAATAAACACGAGTAAGGTAGACTAACCTCAGGTGAATACATACGAGTAAGGTAGACTGACCTCAGGGGTAATACACGAGTAAGGTAGACTAACCTCAGGTGAATGCGCACGAGTGAGGTAGACTAACCTCAGGTGTAATAGACGAGTAAGGTAGACTAGCCTCAGGTGTAATATATACGAGTAAGGTAGACTAACGTCAAGGGTAATACACGAGTAAGGTAGACTAACCTCAGAGGTAATACACGAGTAAGGTAGACTAACCTCAGGGGTAATACACGAGTAAGGTAGACTAACCTCAAGTGAATACACACAAGTAAGGTAGACTAACCTAAGGGGTAATACACGAGTAAGGTAGACTAACGTCAGGTGAATACACATGAGTAAGGTAGACTAACCTCAGGGGTAATACACGAGTAAGGTGTAATACATACGAGTAAGGTAGACTAACCTCAGCGGTAATACATGAGTAAGGTAGACTAACCTCAGGTGTAATACATAAGACTAAGGTAGACTAACCTCAGGTGAATACACACGAGTAAGGTAGACTAACCTCAGGGGTAATATACGAGTAAGGTAGACTAACCTCAGGGGTAATACACGAGTAAAGTAGACTAACCTCTGGTGTAATACATACGAGTAAGGTAGACTAAACTCAGGTGTAATATATCCAAGTAAGGTAGACTAACCTCAGGTGTAATACATACGAGTAAGGTAGACTAACCTCAGGTGAATACATACGAGTAAGGTAGACTAACCTCAGGTGTAATACACACGAGTAAGGTAGACTAACCTCATCTGTAATACATACGAGTAAGGTAGACTAACCTCATGTGTAATACATACGACTAAGGTAGACTAACCTCAGGTGTAATACACGAGTAAGGTAGACTAACCTCAGATGAATACACATGAGTAAGGTAGACTAACCTCAGGTGAATACATACGAGTAAGGTAGACTAACCTCAGGTGTAATACATACGAGTCAGGTAGACTAACCTCAGGTGTAATATATATGAGTAAGGTAGACTAACCTCAGGTGTAATATATTAGAGTAAGATAGACTAACCTTAGGTGTAATACATACGAGTAAGGTAGACTAACCTCAGGTGAATACATACGAGTAAGGTAGACTAACCTCAGGGGTAATACACGAGTAAGGTGTAATACATACGAGTAAGGTAGACTAACCTCAGGGGTAATACACGAGTAAGGTGTAATATATACGAGTAAGGTAGACTAACCTCAGGTGTAATATATACGAGTAAAGTAGACTAACCTCAGGTGTTATACATACGAGTAAGGTAGACTAACCTCAGGTGTAATACATACGAGTAAGGTAGACTAACCTCAGGTGTAATACATACGAATAAGGTAGACTAACCTCAGGTGTATTACATACGAGTAAGGTAGACTAACCTCAGGTGTAATACATATGAGTAAGGTAGACTCACCTCAGGTGAATACATACGAGTAAGATAGACTAACCACAGGTATAATACAAACGAGTAAGGGAGACTAACCTCAGGTGTAATACATACGAGTAAGGTAGAATTACCGCAGGTGTAATACATACAAGTAAGGTAGACTAACCTCAGGTGTAATATATAGGAGTAAGGTATAATGCATAGGAGTAAGGTCGAGTAACCTCAGGGGTAATACACGAGTAAGGTGTAATACATACGAGTAAGGTAGACTAACCTCAGGTGAATACATACGAGTAAGGTAGACTAACCTCAGGTGTAATATATATGAGTAAGGTAGACTAACCTCAGGTGTAATACATACGAGTAAGGAAGACTAACGTCAGGTGAATACATACGAGTAAGGTAGACTAACCTCAGGTGAAATACATACGAGTAAGGTAGACTAACATCAGGTGTAATACATACGAGTAAGGTAGACTAACCTCAGGTGAATACATACGAGTAAGGTAGACTAACCTCAGGTGAAATACATACGAGTAAGGTTTAATACATACGAGTAAGGTAGACTAACCTCAGGGGTAATACACGAGTAAGGTTGACTAACCTCAAGTAAATACACACAAGTAAGGTAGACTAACCTGAGGTGTAATATATAGGAGTAAGGTGTAATACATAGGAATAAGGTAGACTAACCTCAGGGGTAATACACGAGTAAGGTAGACTAACCTCACGTGAACACAAGTAAGGTAGACTAACCTCAGGTGTAATATATAGGAGTAAGGTAGACTAACCTCAAGGGTAATACACAAGTAAGGTAGACTAACCTCAAGTGAATACACACGAGTAAGGTAGACTAACCTCAGTGGTAATACACGAGTAAGGTGTAATACATACGAGTAAGGTAGACTAACCTCAGGGGTAATACACGAGTAAGGTAGACTAACCTCAGGTGAATACACACGAGAAAGGTAGACTAACCTCAGGGGTAATACACGAGTAAGGTAGACTAACCTCACGTGAATACACAAGTAAGGTAGACTAACCTCAGGTGTAATATATAGGAGTAAGGTAGACTAACCTCAAGGGTAATACACAAGTAAGGTAGACTAACCTCAAGTGAATACACACGAGTAAGGTAGACTAACCTCAGTGGTAATACACGAGTAAGGTGTAATACATACGAGTAAGGTAGACTAACCTCAGGGGTAATACACGAGTAAGGTAGACTAACCTCAGGTGAATACACACGAGTAAGGTAGACTAACCTCAGGGGTAATACACGAGTAAGGTGTAATACATACGAGTAAGGTAGGCGAACCTCAGGGGTAATACACGAGTATGGTAGACTAACCTCAAGTGAATAAACACGAGTAAGGTAGACTAACCTCAGGTGTAATATGTAGGAGTAAGGTAGACTAAGCTCAGGGTAATACACAAGTAAGGTAGACTAACCTCAAGTGAATACAGACGAGTAAGGTAGACTAACCTCAGGTGTAATATATAGGAGTAAGGTGTAATACATAGAAGTAAGATGGAGTAACCTCAGGCTTAATACACGAGTAAGGTAGACTAACTCAGGTGTAATATATAGGAGTAAGGTAGACTAAACTCAGGTGAATACACATGAGTAAGGTAGACTAAACTCAGTGGTAATACACGAGTAAGGTGTAAAACATACGAGTAAGGTAGACTAACCTCAGGGGTAATACACGAGTAAGGTAGACTAACCTCAGGTGTAATACATACGAGTAAGGTAGACTAACCTCAGGTGTAATACATACGAGTAAGGTAGACTAACCTCAGGTGTAATACATACGAGTAAGGTAGACTAACCTCAGGTGAATACATACGAGTAAGGTAGACTAACCTCAGGTGTAATACACACGAGTAAGGTAGACTAACCTCAGGTGTAATTTACACGAGTAAGGTAGACTAACCTCAGGTGTAATACATACGAGTAAGGTAGACTAACCTGAGGTGTAATACATACGAGTAAGGTAGACTAACCTCAGATGTAATATATACGAGTAAGGTAGACTAACCTCAGGTGAATACACACGATTAAGGTAGACTAACCTCAGGGGTAATACACGAGTAAGGTAGAATGACCTCAAGTGAATAAACACGAGTAAGGTAGACTAACCTCAGGTGTAATATATAGGAGTAAGGTAGACTAACCTCAGGGGTAATACACAAGTAAGGTAGACTAACCTCAAGTGACTACACACGAGTAAGGTAGACTAACCTCAGGTGTAATATATAGGAGTAAGGTGTAATACATAGGAGTAAGGTAGAGTAACCTCAGGGGTGATACACGAGTAAGGTGTAATACATACGAGTAAGGTAGACGAACCTCAGGGGTAATACACAAGTAAGGTAGACTAACCTCAGGTGAATACACACGAGTAAGGTAGACTAACCTCAGGTGTAATACATACGAGTAAGGTAGACTAACCTCAGGTGTAATACATACGAGTAAGGTAGACTAACCTCAGGTGTAATACATACGAGTAAGGTAGACGAACCTCAGGTGTAATACACGAGTAAGGTAGACTAACCTCTGGTGAATAGACACGAGTAAGGCAGACGAACCTCAGGTGTAATATATACGAGTAAGGTAGACTAACCTCAGGGGTAATACAAGAGTAAGGTAGACTAACCTCAGGTGAATACACAAGGTAGACTAACCTCAGGTGTAATACACGAGTAAGGTAGACTAACCTCAGGTGTAATATATACGAGTAAGGTAGACTAACCTCAGGGGTAATACACGAGTAAGGTAGACTAACCTCAGGGGTAATACACGAGTAAGGTAGACTAACCTTAGGGGTAATACACGAGTAAGGTAGACTAACCTCAGGGGTAATACACGAGTAATGTAGACTAACCTCAAGTGAATAAACACGAGTAAGGTAGACTAACCTCAGGTGAATACATACGAGTAAGGTAGACTGACCTCAGGGGTAAAACACGAGTAAGGTAGACTAACCTCAGGTGTAATACATACGAGTAAGGTAGACTAACCTCAGGTGTAATACATACGAGTAAGGTAGACTAACCTCAGGTGAATACATACGAGTAAGGTAGACTAACCTCAGGTGTAATACAAACGGGTAAGGTAGACTAACCTCAGGTGTAATACATACGAGTAAGGTAGACTAACCACAGGTGTAATACATATGAGTAAGGTAGACTAACCTCAGGTGTAATATATAGGAGTAAGGTGTAATGCATAGGAGTAAGATAGAGTAACCTCAGGGGTAATACACAAGTAAGGTAGACTAACCTCAGGTACAATACACGAATAAGGTGGACTAACCTCATGTAAGAAATAAGAGAAGGGCAAAGCAAACTCATGCGCAAATGTAAGCCGCACTAACCTCAGGTGTAATACACACGAGTAAAGTAGACTAACCTCAGGTGTAATACATACAAGTAAGTTAAACTAACCTCAGGTGTAATATATAGTAGTAAGGTGTAATACATACGAGTAAGGTAGACTAACCTCAGGGGTAATACACGAGTAAGGTAGACTAACCTCAGGTGAATACACACCAGTAAGGTAGACTAACCTCAGGTGTAATACACACGAGTAAGTTAGACTAACCTCAGGTGTAATATATAGTAGTAAGGTGTAATACATACGAGTAAGGTAGACTAACCTCAGGGGTAATACACGAGTAAGGTAGACTAACCTCAGGTGAATACACACGAGTAAGGTAGACTAAACTCAGGTGTAATACATACGAGTAAGGTGTAATACATACGAGTAAGGTAGACTAACCTCAGGGGTAATACAAGAGTAAGGTAGACTAACCTCAGGTGTAATACACACGAGTAAGGTAGACTAACCTCTGGTGTAAGAAATACAAGAAGGGCAAAGTAAACTCATGCGTAAATGTAAACCGCACTAACCTCAGGTGTAATACAAGGAGTAAGGTAGACTAACCTCAGTGGTAATACACGAGTAAGGTAGACTAACCTCAGGTGAATACACACGATTAAGGTAGACTAACCTCAGGTGAATACACACGAGTAAGGTAGACTAACCTCAGGTGTAATACATACGAGTAAGGTGTAATACATAAGAGTAAGGTAGACTAACCTCAGGGGTAATACAAGAGTAAGGTAGACTAACCTCAGGTGTAATACACACGAGTAAGGTAGACTAACCTCTGGTGTAAGAAATACAAGAAGGGCAAAGTAAACTCATGCGTAAATGTAAACCGCACTAACCTCAGGTGTAATACAAGGGAGTAAGGTAGACTAACCTCAGTGGTAATACACGAGTAAGGTAGACTAACCTCAGGTGAATACACACGATTAAGGTAGACTAACCTCAGGTGAATACACACGAGTAAGGTAGACTAACCTCAAGTGAATAAACATGAGTAAGGTAGACTAACCTCAGGTGTAATATATAGGAGTAAGGTAGACTAACCTCAGGGGTATACACGAGTAAGGTAGACTAACCTCAAGTGAATAAACACGAGTAAGGTAGACTAAGCTCAGGTGTAATATATAGGAGTAAGGTAAACTAACTCAGGTGTAATATATAGGAGTAAGGTAGACTAACCTCAGGGGTAATACATACAAGTAAGGTAAACTAACCTCAGGGGTAATACACGAGTAAGGTAGACTAACCTCTGGTGAATACACAAAAGTAAGGTAGACTAACCTCAGGTGTAATACACACGAGTAAGTTAGACTAACCTCAGGTGTAATATATAGTAGTAAGGTGTAATACATACGAGTAAGGTAGACTAACCTCAGGGGTAATACACGAGTAAGGTAGACTAACCTCAGGTGAATACACACGAGTAAGGTAGACTAACCTCATGGGTAATACACGAGTAAGGTAGACTAACCTCAGGTGAATACATACGAGTAAGGTAAACTAACCTCAGGTGTAATACATACGAGTAAGGTAGACTAACCTCAGGTGTAATACATACGAGTAAGGTAGACTAACCTCAGGTGTAATACATACGAGGAAGATAGACTAACCTCAGGGGTAGTACACAAGTAAGGTAGACTAACCTCAGGTGAATACACACGAGTAAGGTAGACTAACCTCAGGTGTAATGTATAGGAGTAAGGTGTAATACGTAGCAGTAAGGTAGACTAACCTCAGGGGTAATACACGAGTAAGGTAGACTAACCTCAGGTGTAATATATACGAGTAAGGTAGACTAACCTCAGGTGAATACAGTCGAGTAAGGTAGACTAACCTCAAGTGTAATGTATAGGAGTAAGGTGTAATACGTAGGAGTAAGGTAGACTAACCTCAGGGGTAATACACGAGTAAGGTAGAATAACCTCAGGTGTAATACATGCAAGTAAGGTAGACTACCTCAGGTGAATACATACGAGTAAGGTAGACTAACCTCAGGTGAATACATACGAGTAAGGTAGACTAACCTCAGGTGTAATACATATGAGTAAGGTAGACTAACCTCAGGTGTAATACACGAGTAAGGTAGACTAACCTCAGGTGTAATACATACGAATAAGGTAGGCTAACCTCAGGTGTAATACATACGAGTAAGGTAGACTAACCTCAGGTGGAATACATACAAGTAAGGTAGACTAACCTCAGGTGTAATATATGTGAGTAAGGTAGACTAACCTCAGGTGTAATACATAGGAGTAAGGTAGACCAACCTCAGGTGTAATACATACAAGTAAGGTAGACTAACCTCAGGTGAATACATACGAGTAAGGTAGACTAACCTCAGGTGAATACATACGAGTAAGGTAGACTAACCTCAGGTGTAATACATACGAGTAAGGTAGACTAACCTCAGGTGTAATACACGAGTAAGGTAGACTAAAGTCAGGTGTAATATATAGGAGTAAGGTGTAATGCATAGGAGTAAGGTAGAGTAACCTCAGGGGTAATACACAAGTAAGGTAGACTAACCTCAGGTACAATACACGAATAAGGTGGACTAACCTCATGTAAGAAATACGAGAAGGGCAAAGCAAACTCATGCGTAAATGTAAGCCGCACTAACCTCAGGTGTAATACACACGAGTAAAGTAGACTAACCTCAGGTGTGATACATACAAGTAAGGTAGACTAACCTCAGGGGTAATACACGAGTAAGGTAGACTAACCTCTGGTGAATACAAACGAGTAAGGTAGACTAACCTCAGGTGTAATACACACGAGTAAGGTAGACTAACCTCAGGTGTAATATATAGGAGTAAGGTGTAATACATACGAGTAAGGTAGACTAACCTCAGGTGAATACACGAGTAAGGTAGACTAACCTCAAGTGAATACACACGAGTAAGGTAGGCTAACCTCAGGTGTAATATATAGGAGTAAGATAGACTTACCTAAGGGGTATACATGAGTAAGGTAGACTAACCTCAAGTGAATAATCATGAGTAAGGTTGACTAACCTAAGTTATAATACACAGGAGTAAGGTAGACTAACTCAGGTGTAATATATAGGAGTATGGTAGACTAAACTCAGGTGAATACACATGAGTAAGGTAGACTAACCTCAGGTGTAATATATACGAGTAAGGTGTAATACATACGAGTAAGGTAGACTAACCTCAGGGGTAATACACGAGTAAGGTAGACTAACCTCAGGTGAATACACACAAGTAAGGTAGACTAACCTCAGGTGTAATGTATAGGAATAAGGTGTAATACGTAGGGATACAAAAGGGGATGATGGACGGAACGTTTGAGCCAATCAAACACTCACCCCCAGTCAACTGATCTGGGTTTAATCCATCATCATTCTTTAGCTCACTCCACCACCCCAGTTCAGACATGGCCATATGCAAATCAGTCTGACCCTGTGACTGGGGGTGAATGTTTTGCCAATGTGCAACATTCCGTCCATCATCTTGTGTGTTTTGCTGTTCGCCCTATGTGGGAAGGGTATGCCCAGACGTGGGTCCCGTGCTCACTACGCTACTGGAGTCAAGCTATCCTGGCTGATGACGGCTGATAGCCAGAAACCGGTCCTAGGATGCTTGATTCCGGTCCAGGAAAGACATGGCTTGGCAGTTCGGGCTGGACTGTTCCCATGAGGCACAGGGTCAAGACTGATTTGCATATGGCCATGTCTGAACTGGGGTGGCGTAGTGAGCAAAATAACGATGGATTAAACCCAGATCTGTGACTGGGGGTGAATGTTTTGCCAATGTGCAACATTCCGTCCATCATCTTGTGTGTTTTGCTGTTCGCCCTATGTGGGAAGGGTATGCCCAGACGTGGGTCCCGTGCTCACTACGCTACTGGAGTCAAGCTATCCTGGCTGATGACGGCTGATAGCCAGAAACCGGTCCTAGGATGCTTGATTCCGGTCCAGGAAAGACATGGCTTGGCAGTTCGGGCTGGACTGTTCCCATGAGGCACAGGGTCAAGACTGATTTGCATATGGCCATGTCTGAACTGGGGTGGCGTAGTGAGCAAAATAACGATGGATTAAACCCAGATCTGTGACTGGGGGTGAATGTTTTGCCAATGTGCAACATTCCGTCCATCATCTTGTGTGTTTTGCTGTTCGCCCTATGTGGGAAGGGTATGCCCAGACGTGGGTCCCGTGCTCACTACGCTACTGGAGTCAAGCTATCCTGGCTGATGACGGCTGATAGCCAGAAACCGGTCCTAGGATGCTTGATTCCGGTCCAGGAAAGACATGGCTTGGCAGTTCGGGCTGGACTGTTCCCATGAGGCACAGGGTCAAGACTGATTTGCATATGGCCATGTCTGAACTGGGGTGGCGTAGTGAGCAAAATAACGATGGATTAAACCCAGATCTGTGACTGGGGGTGAATGTTTTGCCAATGTGCAACATTCCGTCCATCATCTTGTGTGTTTTGCTGTTCGCCCTATGTGGGAAGGGTATGCCCAGACGTGGGTCCCGTGCTCACTACGCTACTGGAGTCAAGCTATCCTGGCTGATGACGGCTGATAGCCAGAAACCGGTCCTAGGATGCTTGATTCCGGTCCAGGAAAGACATGGCTTGGCGGTTCGGGCTGGACTGTTCCCATGAGGCACAGGGTCAAGACTGATTTGCATATGGCCATGTCTGAACTGGGGTGGCGTAGTGAGCAAAATAACGATGGATTAAACCCAGATCTGTGACTGGGGGTGAATGTTTTGCCAATGTGCAACATTCCGTCCATCATCTTGTGTGTTTTGCTGTTCGCCCTATGTGGGAAGGGTATGCCCAGACGTGGGTCCCGTGCTCACTACGCTACTGGAGTCAAGCTATCCTGGCTGATGACGGCTGATAGCCAGAAACCGGTCCTAGGATGCTTGATTCCGGTCCAGGAAAGACATGGCTTGGCAGTTCGGGCTGGACTGTTCCCATGAGGCACAGGGTCAAGACTGATTTGCATATGACCATGTCTGAACTGGGGTGGCGTAGTGAGCAAAATAACGATGGATTAAACCCAGATCTGTGACTGGGGGTGAATGTTTTGCCAATGTGCAACATTCCGTCCATCATCTTGTGTGTTTTGCTGTTCGCCCTATGTGGGAAGGGTATGCCCAGACGTGGGTCCCGTGCTCACTACGCTACTGGAGTCAAGCTATCCTGGCTGATGACGGCTGATAGCCAGAAACCGGTCCTAGGATGCTTGATTCCGGTCCAGGAAAGACATGGCTTGGCAGTTCGGGCTGGACTGTTCCCATGAGGCACAGGGTCAAGACTGATTTGCATATGGCCATGTCTGAACTGGGGTGGCGTAGTGAGCAAAATAACGATGGATTAAACCCAGATCTGTGACTGGGGGTGAATGTTTTGCCAATGTGCAACATTCCGTCCATCATCTTGTGTGTTTTGCTGTTCGCCCTATGTGGGAAGGGTATGCCCAGACGTGGGTCCCGTGCTCACTACGCTACTGGAGTCAAGCTATCCTGGCTGATGACGGCTGATAGCCAGAAACCGGTCCTAGGATGCTTGATTCCGGTCCAGGAAAGACATGGCTTGGCAGTTCGGGCTGGACTGTTCCCATGAGGCACAGGGTCAAGACTGATTTGCATATGGCCATGTCTGAACTGGGGTGGCGTAGTGAGCAAAATAACGATGGATTAAACCCAGATCTGTGACTGGGGGTGAATGTTTTGCCAATGTGCAACATTCCGTCCATCATCTTGTGTGTTTTGCTGTTCGCCCTATGTGGGAAGGGTATGCCCAGACGTGGGTCCCGTGCTCACTACGCTACTGGAGTCAAGCTATCCTGGCTGATGACGGCTGATAGCCAGAAACCGGTCCTAGGATGCTTGATTCCGGTCCAGGAAAGACATGGCTTGGCAGTTCGGGCTGGACTGTTCCCATGAGGCACAGGGTCAAGACTGATTTGCATATGGCCATGTCTGAACTGGGGTGGCGTAGTGAGCAAAATAACGATGGATTAAACCCAGATCTGTGACTGGGGGTGAATGTTTTGCCAATGTGCAACATTCCGTCCATCATCTTGTGTGTTTTGCTGTTCGCCCTATGTGGGAAGGGTATGCCCAGACGTGGGTCCCGTGCTCACTACGCTACTGGAGTCAAGCTATCCTGGCTGATGACGGCTGATAGCCAGAAACCGGTCCTAGGATGCTTGATTCCGGTCCAGGAAAGACATGGCTTGGCAGTTCGGGCTGGACTGTTCCCATGAGGCACAGGGTCAAGACTGATTTGCATATGGCCATGTCTGAACTGGGGTGGCGTAGTGAGCAAAATAACGATGGATTAAACCCAGATCTGTGACTGGGGGTGAATGTTTTGCCAATGTGCAACATTCCGTCCATCATCTTGTGTGTTTTGCTGTTCGCCCTATGTGGGAAGGGTATGCCCAGACGTGGGTCCCGTGCTCACTACGCTACTGGAGTCAAGCTATCCTGGCTGATGACGGCTGATAGCCAGAAACCGGTCCTAGGATGCTTGATTCCGGTCCAGGAAAGACATGGCTTGGCAGTTCGGGCTGGACTGTTCCCATGAGGCACAGGGTCAAGACTGATTTGCATATGGCCATGTCTGAACTGGGGTGGCGTAGTGAGCAAAATAACGATGGATTAAACCCAGATCTGTGACTGGGGGTGAATGTTTTGCCAATGTGCAACATTCCGTCCATCATCTTGTGTGTTTTGCTGTTCGCCCTATGTGGGAAGGGTATGCCCAGACGTGGGTCCCGTGCTCACTACGCTACTGGAGTCAAGCTATCCTGGCTGATGACGGCTGATAGCCAGAAACCGGTCCTAGGATGCTTGATTCCGGTCCAGGAAAGACATGGCTTGGCAGTTCGGGCTGGACTGTTCCCATGAGGCACAGGGTCAAGACTGATTTGCATATGGCCATGTCTGAACTGGGGTGGCGTAGTGAGCAAAATAACGATGGATTAAACCCAGATCTGTGACTGGGGGTGAATGTTTTGCCAATGTGCAACATTCCGTCCATCATCTTGTGTGTTTTGCTGTTCGCCCTATGTGGGAAGGGTATGCCCAGACGTGGGTCCCGTGCTCACTACGCTACTGGAGTCAAGCTATCCTGGCTGATGACGGCTGATAGCCAGAAACCGGTCCTAGGATGCTTGATTCCGGTCCAGGAAAGACATGGCTTGGCAGTTCGGGCTGGACTGTTCCCATGAGGCACAGGGTCAAGACTGATTTGCATATGGCCATGTCTGAACTGGGGTGGCGTAGTGAGCAAAATAACGATGGATTAAACCCAGATCTGTGACTGGGGGTGAATGTTTTGCCAATGTGCAACATTCCGTCCATCATCTTGTGTGTTTTGCTGTTCGCCCTATGTGGGAAGGGTATGCCCAGACGTGGGTCCCGTGCTCACTACGCTACTGGAGTCAAGCTATCCTGGCTGATGACGGCTGATAGCCAGAAACCGGTCCTAGGATGCTTGATTCCGGTCCAGGAAAGACATGGCTTGGCAGTTCGGGCTGGACTGTTCCCATGAGGCACAGGGTCAAGACTGATTTGCATATGGCCATGTCTGAACTGGGGTGGCGTAGTGAGCAAAATAACGATGGATTAAACCCAGATCTGTGACTGGGGGTGAATGTTTTGCCAATGTGCAACATTCCGTCCATCATCTTGTGTGTTTTGCTGTTCGCCCTATGTGGGAAGGGTATGCCCAGACGTGGGTCCCGTGCTCACTACGCTACTGGAGTCAAGCTATCCTGGCTGATGACGGCTGATAGCCAGAAACCGGTCCTAGGATGCTTGATTCCGGTCCAGGAAAGACATGGCTTGGCAGTTCGGGCTGGACTGTTCCCATGAGGCACAGGGTCAAGACTGATTTGCATATGGCCATGTCTGAACTGGGGTGGCGTAGTGAGCAAAATAACGATGGATTAAACCCAGATCTGTGACTGGGGGTGAATGTTTTGCCAATGTGCAACATTCCGTCCATCATCTTGTGTGTTTTGCTGTAATACGTAGGGGTAAGGTAGACTAACCTCAGGGGTAATACACGAGTAAGGTAGACTAACCTCAGGTGTAATATATACGAGTAAGATAGACTAACCTCAGTTGAATACACACGAGTAAGGTAGACTAACCTCAGGGGTAATACACGAGTAAGGTAGACTAACCTCAAGTGAATAAACACGAGTAAGGTAGACTAACTTCAGGTGTAATATATAGGAGTATGGTAGACTAACCTCAGGGGTATACACGAATAAGGTAGACTAACCTCAAGTGAATAAACACGAGTAAGGTAGACTAACCTCAGGTGTAATATATAGGAGTAAGGTAAACTAACTCAGGTATAATATATAGGAGTAAGGTAGACTCAACTCAGGTGAATACACACGAGTAAGGTAGACTAACCTTAGATGTAATATATACGAGTAAGGTGAAATACATATGAGTAAGGTAGACTAACCTCAGGGGTAATACGCGAGTAAGGTAGACTAACCTCAGGTTAATGCACACGAGCAAGGTAGACTAACCTCAGGGGTAATACACGAGTAAGGTAGACTAAGCTCAGGTGAATACATACGAGTAAGGTAGACTAACCTCAGATGTAATACATACGAGTAAGGTAGACTAACCTTAGGTGTAATACATACGAGTAAGGTAGACTAACCTCAAGTGTAATACATACGAGTAAGGTAGACTAACCTCAGGGGTAATACACGAGTAAGGTAGACTAACCTCAGGTGAATACACACGAGTAACGTAGACTAACCTCAGGTGTAATGTATAGGAGTAAGGTAGACTAACCTCAGGGGTAATACACGAGTAAGGTAGACTAACCTCAGGTGTAATATATACGAGTAAGGTAGACTAACCTCAGGTGAATACACATGAGTAAGGTAGACTAACCTCATGTGTAATACTTGAGTAAGGTAGACTAACCTCAGGTGAATACACACGAGTACGGTAGACTAACCTCAGGTGTAATTTATACGAGTAAGGTGTAATACATACGAGTAAGGTAGACTAACCTCAGGGGTAATACACGAGTAAGGTAGACTAACCTCAGGTGAATACACACGAGTAAGGTAGACTAACCTCAGGGTTTAATACACGAGTAAGGTGTAATACATACGAGTAAGGTAGACTAACCTCAGGGGTAATACACGAGTAAGGTAGACTAACCTCAGGTGTAATACATACGAGTAAGGTAGACTAACCTCAGGTGAATACACATGAGTAAGGTAGACTATCCTCAGGGGTAATACATACGAGTAAGGTAGACTAACCTCAGGTGTAATACATACGAGTAAGGTAGACTAATCTCAGGTGAATACATACGAGTAAGGTAGACTAACCTCAGGTGTAATACATACGAGTAAGGTAGACTAACCTCAGGTGTAATACATACGAGTAAGGTAGACTAACCTCAGGTGTAATACACAAGTAAGGTAGACTAACCTCAGGTGTAATACATACGAGTAAGGTAGACTAACCTCAGGTGTAATACATACGAGTAAGGTGTAATACATATGAGTAAGGTAGACTAACCTCAGGTGTAATACATACGATTAAGGTAGACTAACCTCAGGGGTAATACACAAGTAAGGTGTAATACATACGAGTAAGGTAGACTAACCTCAGGGGTAATACACGAGTAAGGTGTAATATATACGAGTAAGGTAGACTAACCTCAGGTGTAATACATACGAGTAAGGTAGACTAACCTCAGGTGTAATACATACGGGTAAGGTAGACTAACCTCAGGTGTAATACACCAGTAAGGTAGACTAACCTCAGGTTTAATACATACGAATAAGGTAGACTAACCTCAGGTGTAATACATACGAGTAAGGTAGAATAACCTCAGGATTAATACATACGAGTAAGGTAGACTAACCTCAGGTGAATACATACGAGTAAGGTAGACTAACCTCAGGTGTAATACAAACGGGTAAGGTAGACTAACCTCAGGTGTAATACATACGAGTAAGGTAGACTAACCACAGGTGTAATACATATGAGTAAGGTAAACTAACCTCAGGTGTAATATATAGGAGTAAGGTGTAATGCATAGGAGTAAGATAGAGTAACCTCAGGGGTAATACACAAGTAAGGTAGACTAACCTCAGGTACAATACACGAATAAGGTGGACTAACCTCATGTAAGAAATAAGAGACGGGCAAAGCAAACTCATGCGCAAATGTAAGCCGCACTAACCTCAGGTGTAATACACACGAGTAAAGTAGACTAACCTCAGGTGTAATACATACAAGTAAGGTAAACTAACCTCAGGGGTAATACACGAGTAAGGTAGACTAACCTCTGGTGAATACACACCAGTAAGGTAGACTAACCTCAGGTGTAATACACACGAGTAAGTTAGACTAACCTCATGTGTAATATATAGTAGTAAGGTGTAATACATACGAGTAAGGTAGACTAACCTCAGGGGTAATACACGAGTAAGGTAGACTAACCTCAGGTGAATACACACGAGTAAGGTAGACTAACCTCAGGTGTAATACGTACGAGTAAATTGTAATACATACGAGTAAGGTAGACTAACCTCAGGGGTAATACAAGAGTAAGGTAGACTAACCTCAGGTGTAATACACACGAGTAAGGTAGACTAACCTCTGGTGTAAGAAATACAAGAAGGGCAAAGTAAACTCATGCGTAAATGTAAACCGCACTAACCTCAGGTGTAATACAAGGGAGTAAGGTAGACTAACCTCAGTGGTAATACACGAGTAAGGTAGACTAACCTCAGGTGAATACACACGATTAAGGTAGACTAACCTCAGGTGAATACACACGAGTAAGGTAGACTAACCTCAGTGGTAATACACGAGTAAGGTGTAATACATACGAGTAAGGTATACTAACCTCAGGTGTAATACACGAGTAAGGTAGACTAACCTCAGGTGAATACACATGAGTAAGGCAGACTAACCTCAGGTTTAATACATACGAGTAAGGTGTATTACATACAAGTAAGGTAGACTAACCTCAGGTGTAATACACGAGTAAGGTAGACTAACCTCACGTGAATACATACGAGTAAGGTAGACTAACCTCAGGTGTAATACATTTATTTATTTATAAAGTTTTATATAGCGCGAACAAGATCCCGAGAGATATCAGAGCGCTTTACAAAGGACGGAAAGGAAGTCAACATCCAAATAATGACAACAAATATGGAAGCACACCCGGAGGTTATCGCCTTCCTTCTAACCACCTAACCGAGTATTTCACAGACAGAAGAGACACGGATAGTAGTACAATAACCAGGTATGAAGCAGGCTTTGAGAGGAGATATAACCTGCGGAGAAGAAGGGCCAAATTCCAGTATCGGTCTTAGGTAGGGATAAACAGACATAATACTCGCACACATCGGACCAATGAATCACGGGGAGTAATACGCTAGGCAAAGATAAGACAGGCTTCTACAATCCGGTGAGGAAGCATAACAACAAAAGAGTGAACAATGGTTGCAGTCAAAATGAGGACGAGCACGTGATCATTGTCTACATTTAAGGTAAAAATTTGTTCATTAAGAATCTTTTGGCTTCCAGTTTGAAAGTAATCGTTGAAGAAATGTGTTAGATAGACTAACCTCAGGTGTAATACATACGAGTAAGGTAGACTAACCTCAGGTGTAATACATACATACTAGAAGGGCAAAGTAAACTCAGGCGCAAGACAAAACTGCGCACAGAAAAGGCTTGGTGAATCACACCTGTGTGTTTCTGTCGAAGAAGCAGATATATTTCTCAAAGGCTTACTCCAAAAACAGATTTGTTGACAACGAGTTATAAATCAAACCTTTCTTACTCGCATAAGAAATGAAACAGAAAATTAGCCACATTTTAGTCCTGTCTATACAAGCAAGACTGCAAGGGAACACATTCATTTCAGTCTGCCATCGCTGGAAACAAAGTGAGACAACAGAAAAAAGTTTATTTAGATGTTTGAATTGATAGGTACTGCCTGTAGCCTGCAATGTCCAAGACTGGGTCAAGCAGGGGCCGAGCCTGAGCTATTCAAAGAAATACATAGGATTCATAGGCACTGCCTGTAGTTTGCCATGTTTGCCCTAAGTTGGCAGGGTATGCCCAGGCGTGGGTCCCTTGCTCACTTTGCCACTGGATTCAAGCTAACCTGGCTGATGAGGGCTGTTAGCCCGAAACCGGTCCCAGGATGCTTGTTTCGGGTCCAGGGAAGACATGGCTTGGCAGTTCGGGCTGGACTGTTCCCATGAGGCACAGGGTCAAGACTGATTTGCATATAGCTGGGTCTGAACTGAGGTGGCGAA
This sequence comes from Calotriton arnoldi, assembly GCA_963921515.1. NCBI lineage: Eukaryota > Metazoa > Chordata > Amphibia > Caudata > Salamandridae > Calotriton > Calotriton arnoldi. The sequence goes on from CAWUFW010000019.1 coordinate 1,226,739, forward strand.
GTGAGCTAAAGAACGATGATGGATTCAACCCAGATCTGTGACTTGGGGTGAGTGTCAGAAAAGTTTTCATTCATCATTTCCTTGTGTTTGCTTTGTTCGCCCTAAGTTGGCAGGGTATGCCCAGAGGTGGGTCCCTTGCTCACTTTGCCACTGGATTCAAGCTAGCCTGGCTGATGAGGGGCGTTATCCCGAAACCAGTCCCAGGATGCTTGTTTCCAGTCTAGGGAAGACCTGGCTTGGCAGTTCAAGCTGGACTGTTCCCATGGGGAACAGAGTCAAGACTGATTTGCATATGGCTGGGTCTAAACTAGAATGCCATGGGGAGCGAAAAAATATGATGGATTTAGGCCCAGATCTCTGTACTGGGGTGAATGTATGAGATTGTTCAGCATTCTGTCCAACAATTGTTCTTTATTCTTTTTTGCATTTGTCACCCCGAGGGGGACCGGTATGCCCAGATGTGGGTCCAGATGTGGGTCCCATGCTCTACATGCAACTGGAGCCAAGCTAGCCTGGCTGATGAGGGTGAAACCCCGAAACTGGTCCTAGGATGCATGTTTCCAGTTCAGGGAGGACCTGGCTTGGGAGTTCAGGCTGGACTGTTCCCATGGGGAACAGGGTCAAGACTGATTTGCATATGACTGGGTCGAAACTGGAATGGCATGGGGAGCAAAAAAAACAATGGATTTAGGCCAAGATCTCTGTACTTGGGTGAATGTATGAGATTGTTCAGCATTCTGTCCATCAATTGTTCTTTTTGCACATGTCCAAGACTGCGTCAAGCAGGGGTGGGCCTAAGCTATTGAAAGATATACATAGGATTCATAGGGACTGCCTGTAGTGTGCCATGTCCAAGACTGCGTCAAGCAGGGGCGGGTCTGAGCTTCCAAATAAATATATAGGATTCATAGGGACTGTCTGTAGTCTGTCCATGTCCAAGACTGCGTAAAGCAGGGGTGGAGCCTGAGCTATTCAAAGGAATACATAGGATTCATAGGGACTGCCTGTAGTCTGTCCATTTCCAGGACTGCCTGAAGCAGGGGCAGAGCCTGGGCTATTCAGAGAAATACATAGGATTCATAGGCACTGCCTGTAGTGTGCCATGTCCAGGACTGCGTCAAGCAGGGGCGGGGTCTGAGCTTTTCAAATAAATATATAGGATTCATAGGGACTGTCTGTAGTCTGTCCATGTCCAAGATTGCGTAAAGCAGAGGTGGAGCCTGATCAAAGGAATACATAGGATTCATAGGGACTGTCTGTAGTCTGTCCATGTCCAAGACTGCGTAAAGCAGGGGTGGAGCCTGAGCTATTCAAAGAAATACATAGGATTCATAGGGACTGCCTGTAGTCTGTCCATTTCCAGGACTGCCTGAAGCAGGGGCGGAGCTTGGGCTATTCAGAGAAATACATAGGATTCATAGGCACTGCCTGTAGTGTGCCATGTCCAGGACTGCGTCAAGCAGGGGCGGGGTCTGAGCTTTTCAAATAAATATATAGGTTTCATAGGGACTGTCTGTAGTCTGTCCATGTCCAAGATTGCGTAAAGCAGGGGTGGAGCCTGATCAAAGGAATACATAGGATTCATAGGGACTGTCTGTAGTCTGTCCATGTCCAAGACTGCGTAAAGCAGGGGTGGAGCCTGAGCTATTCAAAGAAATACATAGGATTCATAGGGACTGCCTGTAGTCTGTCCATTTCCAGGACTGCCTGAAGCAGGGGCGGAGCCTGGGCTATTCAGAGAAATACATAGGATTTATAGGCACTGCCTGTAGTGTGCCATGTCCAGGACTGCGTCAAGCAGGGGCGGGGCCTGAGCTATTCAACGAAATACATAGGGATCATAGGGACTGCCTGTAGTGTGCAATGTCCAAGACTGCGTCAAGCAGGGGCGGGACCTAAGCTATATGTAGAAATACATAGGATTTGTAGGTACTGGCTGTATTGTGCCGTGTGCAAGTCTGCGTGAAGCAGAGGCAGGGTCTGAGCTACTCAAAGAAATATATAGGATTCCAATGCACTACCTGTAGTGTGCCATGTCCAAAACGGTGTCATGCTGGGGCGGAGCTTGAGCTATTCAAAGAAATACATAGGAATTATAGACACTACCTGTAGTCTGTCCATGTCCTGGACTACTTCAAGCAGGGGTTAGGCCTGAGCCATTCAAAGAAATACATAGGGATCATAGGGACTGCCTATAGTGTGCCATGTCCAAGACTCCGTCAAGCAGGGGTTGGGCCTGAGATATTCAACGAAATACATCGGGCTCATAGGGACTTCCTGTAGTGTGCCATGTCCAAGACTGCGTCAAGCAGGGGTGGGACCTGAGCTATTCATAGAAATACATAGGATTTGTAGGTACTGCCTGTAGTCTGTCCATGTCCAAGGCTGCATCAAGCAGGGGCGGGGCCTGAGCTGCTCAAAGAAATCCATAGGATTCAGAGGCACTGCCTGTAGTGTGGCATGTCCAAAACTGCGTCAAGCAGGGGCGGGGCCTGAGCTACTCAAAGAAATACATAGGATTTGTAGGTACTGCCTGTAGTCTGTCCATGTCCAAGGCTGCATCAAGCAGGGGCGGGGCCTGAGCAATTCAAATAAATACATAGGATTCACAGGGCACTGCCTGTAGTCTGTCCATGTCCTAGACTGCGTCAAGCAGGGGCAGAGCCTGAGCTAGGGAAAGACATACATAGGATTCATTGGCACTGCCAATAGTGTGCCATGTCCAGGACTGTCTCAAGCAGGTGAAGGATAGAGATAGATATGCGAGAGAAAGAGAGAGAAAGAAGCACAGAGAGGTGGAGAGATTGAGAAAGTGTGAAACAGTAAGGAAAAAAAATACAAACAAGCATAGGCAAAACCAATTGGCCTCGCCTATGTCAGAGCTATTGGCTTTGGCAATATGTTGTAGCCAATGTGTACACCAGTGTGGCTGCTGTTCAGTGTGGCTAAACGTTAGTGTTGTTGAGTGGGATGGGGTAGATTGGGGTAGAGTGGAATGGGATAGATTGGAGTGGGGTAGATTGGGGTAGAATTGTATGGGGTAGATTGTACAAGGGGTAGATAGGAGTAGGGTAGATCAGGGTATATTGGGGTAGAGTGGCGTGGGATATATTGGGGGTAGCCTGGAGTGGGGTAGATGGGAGTGAAGTGGGGTAGACTGGAGTGGAGTCAGGTAAATTTGAGTGAAGCGGAGTGGGGTAGATTGGAGTGGGGTAGATTATAGTAGGCTACAATCGAGTGGAGGTAGATTTGGGTAGTTTGGAGTGGGGTACATTTAGGTGGAGTGTGGTAGAATGGGGCATTGGGGTAGATTAGAGTGTGGTGGGGTAGATTGGGATTGGGTGAGGTAAATTGGAGTGGGGTGGAGTGGGGTAGATTGGGGTAGTGTGGGGCAGATTGGAGTGGAGTAGATTGGGGTAGATTGGAGTGGGGTAGATTGGCATGGGGGAGTGGGCTTTATTGGATTGGGATAGATTGGGCGAAGTGAAGTAGATTGTTGTAGGTTGGGGAAGTTTGGAGTGGAGTGGGGTCGATTTGAGTGGGGTAGATCATAGTAGAGTGGAGTGAGGTAGATTGGGGAAGAGTGTAGTGCAGTGGATTGGGGTAGGCTGGAGTGGAGCAGAGTGGAGTGGGGTAGATTAGAGTGGGGTAGATAGGAGTGGAGAGGAGTCGATTCAAGTGGAGTGGGGTAGATTAGGGTGGAGTGAGGTCAATTGGAGTGGGATAGATTGGGTGGATTATGGTAAGGTAGATTCAAGTGAAGTGTCGTAGACTGGAGTGGAGTGGGTTAGATTGAAGTGAGATAGATCGGAGTGGACTAGTTTGGATTGGAGTGCAATAGATTGGTTAGATTGGAGTGGAGTGGAGTAGATTGGAGTGGGGTAGATTAGAGTGGGGTAGATAGGAGTGGAGAGGAGTAGATTCAAGTGGAGTGGGGTAGATTAGGGTGGAGTGGGGCAAAGTGAAGTGCATGAGATTGGAGTGGAGTGGGGTAGATTGAAGTGAGATAGATCGGAGTGGACTAGTTTGGACATGAGTGCAATAGATTGGTTAGATTGGAGTGGAGTGGGGTGGATTGGAGTGGAGTAGATTGGAGTGGAGTTGAATAGAGAAGTTTGGGGTAGTTTGGGATGGGGCGGGGTAGATTGGGATAGGGTGGGGTAGATTGGGTTAGGGTGGGGTAGATTGGAGCGAAGTAGATTGAGGTAGACTGGAATGGGATAGATTGGAGTGGGATAGATTGGGGTAGAATTGAGTGGGGTAGATTGTACTGGGGTAGATAGGAGTAGGGTAGATCAGGGTATAAATGGGTAGAGTGGCGTGGGATATATTGGGGTAGCCTGGAGTGGGGTAGATGGGAGTGAAATGGTGTAGACTGGAGTAGAGTCAGGTAAATTTGAGTGAAGCAGAGTGGGGTAGATTGGAGTGGGGTAGGTTATAGTAGGCTACAATCGAATGGAGTGGAGGTAGATTTGGGTAGTTTGGAGTGGGGTACATTTGGGTGGAGTGTGGTAGAATGGGGGATTGGGGTAGATTAGAGTGGGGTGGGGTAGATTGGGATTGGGTGAGGTAAATTGGAGTGGGGTAGATTGGGGTAGTGTGGGGCAGATTGGAGTGGAGTAGATTGGGGTAGATTGGAGTGGGGTAGATTGGCATGGGGAGTGGGGTTTATTGGATTGGGGTAGATTGGGCAAAGTGAAATAGATTGTTGTAGGTTGGGGAAGTTTGGAGTGGAGTGGGGTCGATTGGAGTGGGGTAGATCATAGTAAAGTGGAGTGAGGTAGATTGGGGAAGAGTGTAGTGCAGTGGATTGGGGTAGACTGGAGTGGAGTAGATTGGAGTGGGGTAGATTAGAGTGGGGTAGATAGGAGTAGAGAGGAGTAGATTCGAGTGGAGTTGGGTAGATTAGGGTGGAGTGGGGTAGAGTGGAATGAGGTCGATTGAAGTGGGATGGACTGGGTGGATTATGGTAAGGTAGATTCAAGTGAAGTGCTGTAGACTGGAGTGGAGTGGGGTAGATTGAAGTGAGATAGATCGGAGTGGACTAGTTTGGACTGGAGTGCAATAGATTGGTTAGGTTGGAGTGGAGTAAATTGGAGTGGGGTAGATTAGAGTGGGGTAGATAGGAGTGGAGAGGAGTAGATTCGAGTGGAGTGGGGTAGATTAGGGTGGAGTGGGATAAAGTGAAGTGCAGTAGATTGGAGTGGAGTGGGGTAGATTGAAGTGAGATAGATCGGAGTGGACTAGTTTGGACTGGAGTGCAATAGATTGGTTAGATTGGAGTGGAACGGGGTAGGTTGGAGTGGAGTAGATTGGAGTGGAGTTGAATAGAGCAGTTTGGGGTCGTTTGGGATGGGGTGGGGTAGATTGGGATAAGGTGGGGTAGATTGAGTTAGGGTGGGGTAGATTGGAGAAGAGTAGATTGAGGTAGACTGGAGTGGGGTAGATTGCAGTGGGGCAGATTGGGTGGGGTAGATTGGAGTAGGGTAATTTGGGGTGGAGTGTGGTAGGTAGATTAGAGTGGGGTGGATTGGGGTAGGAGTGGGTTAGATTGGACTGGAGTGGGGAAGATTTGGGCTCCATGTGGTAGATTGGAGTTAAGTGGAGTGGGGTAGATTGTGTAAAGTGGAATGGAGTGGGGTAGATTGGGTGGGTTAGAGTAGGTCGATTGGAGTGGGTGGAGTGGAGTTGAATAGATTGGAGTCAATCAATTAATCAATAGTAAATCAATCAATCAATCAGCATTTGTAAAGTGTAACTCTGTCACCCCTAGAGGTATTTGGGCGCTGGGTCTCCGTCAAAGAGCCAGGTTCTTGAGTCTCTTTCTGAAGACTGCCAGCAAGGGGGCCCTATGGAGCTGGAGGGGGAGGTCGTTCCAGGTCTTGGCTGCGATGTAGGAGATGGAGCGGTGGCCGCTGCAGGTGCGGCATATGCAGGGTGTGTGGCAGGGCGAGTGAAAGGGAGCGTAGGTGTCTAGCGGGTTGGTGGAAGTTCAGTCGATGGTTGATGAAGGGAGGTCTTAGGCCATAGAGGGCTTTGTAGGTGCGTGTGAGGATCTTGAACTGGCATCTTTTCTGGATGGGGAGCCAGTGGAGGTTTCTCAGGTGGGGGCGATATGGGTTCATTTGGGAAGGTCCAGGATGAGTCTGGCTGCAGCATTCTGTATGTTTTGGAGTCTTCTGAGGAGCTGGATGGAGATGTCAGCGTAGAGGGCGTTGCCCTAGTCAAGGCCGCTGGTGACGAGTGCCTAAGAGAGAGTCCTTCTGGTGTTGGTTGGGTTCCATTTGAAGATTCTGCGGAGCATGCGCAGTGTGTGGAAGCAAGAGGAGGCAGCTGCATTAACTTGTTGTTTTATGGTCAGTTGGCTGTCAAGGCTGATGCTGAGGTTGTGTGCGTGGTCGGTAGGTGTGGGTCCGAGTTCTGCAGGCCGCCAGCTGTGGTCCGATGTGGAGGTGTTCTTCCCGAAAATCAGTACTTCAGTTTTGTCAGAGTTGAGTTGGAAGCAGTTGTCTTTCATCTTGAGGGCATCTTGCCATATGCCTACTTTGTGGAGTCTGTTGATGAGGGTGTTGTGGGAGACTGTGTCGAACGCCGCGGAGAGGTCGAGGAGGATCAGGGTCGCCGCTTCTCCATGGTTGAGGAGTGTTCTGATGCCGTCTGCGGCGGCAATCAGTGCGGTCTCAGTGCTGTGGTTGGCACAAAATCCTGATTGAGAGGCGTCCAGTAGGTGGTTTTGTTCCAGGAATTCGGTGACCTGCTGGTTGATGGCTTTCTCAAAAACTTTGGGCGAGTAGAGGAGCAGGAAAATCGGACATAAATTTTGAGGTCGTTGGGGTCAGTGGAGGCTTTCTTTAGGAGGGGTCTGACGTCTGCGTGTGGGGTAGATTGGAGTGTAGTGGAGTAGATTAGGGTGGAGTGCAGTGGGGTAGATTGGGTGGATTAGAGTAGAGTAGATTGGCGTGGGGGAGATTGGAGTGGAGTGGGTTGGATTGAGTGGTGTAGAATGGGGTCGGGTAGAGTGAGATGGGGTAGATTGCAGTGGGGTGGCCTGGAGTGGGGTGGGGTAGATTGGAGTGGGGTGGAGTTGAATGAGTTAGATTGGAGAGGAGTGGAATAGCTTTGAGTGTAGTGTGGTAGACTGTAGTGGGGTAGATTGGAGTGAAGTAGTGTGGGGTAGATTGGAGTGGGGTAGATTGAGGTGGAGTGGAGTAGATTAGAGTGGAATGGGTAGATTAGAGTGGTGAGGAGTTGGATAGATTGTAGTGAAGTTTGGAGTGGGGTAAACTGGAATGGAGTGGGGTAAATTGGACTGGGGTGGAGTGGAGTTAGGTAGATTGCAGTGGAGTGGATTGAGGTAGATCAAGGTAGATTGGAGTGGGGTGGATGGGGTAGATTGGAATGGGATAAATTGGAGTGAATTGGAGTGGAGTGGGGTAGACTGGGTTAGATTGGGGCAGAGTGAGGGTAGATTTGAGTGGACTGTGGTAGATTGATGTGCAGTGGTATCGATTGGGGTTGGTTTAATTGGGTTAGAATGAAGGGAGTGGGGTAGAGTGGAGTGGAGAAGATCGGAGTGGAGTAGTTCGAAGTGGGGTAGATTGGAGTGGATTGGGGTAGATTGGAGTGGAGTGGTGTAGAGTGGAGTGAAGTGGGGTAGGGTAGACTCGATCGTAGTGGAGTGGATTGGGATATACTCGAGTGGAGTGAGGTAGAGTGGGATAGATTGAAGAGGGGTAGATTGGAGTCGGGTAGATTGGAGTGAGTGAGGTGGGTAGATTGGGGTAGGGTAGATTGGAGTAGAGTGGAATAGACTGGGTTGAGTGGGTTAAGTTGGAGTGGAGTAGATTGTAGTGCAGTGGAGTGGGGTGGGGTAGATTGGGGCACATTGGATTGGAGTGGGATATATTGGAGTGGGCTAGAGGGGAGTGGGGTAAGTGGTGTGTAGTGGAGGGGCGTAGAGTGGAGTGGCAAGTTGTGTCATGGAGTGAGTGCCGTAGATTGGAGTGGCGTAGGGTTGGGTGGCGTGGCGTGGCATAGAGTGTCTTAGAGTGGAGGGGCATGTCGTAGAGTTGAGTATCATAGAGTGGAGTGGAGTGGCGTAGTGTGGAGTACGCATGGTGTGGCAGTGCACTGCCATTACAGACAACACATCATTGGAAAGTGGGTTATTAGTAGTGGTAAATATGCATCTACCACTGGCATTAAGGCCACTAGCACAGTCTAGGGCTCAGTACGGGTCTCAATAAATTATTTCCATGCTCAACCCTTGGTAACTTGAATGCGAGCAGGCAGGCTTAACTTAGGAGACAGGTACGTAAAGCATTTAAAAACACCAATTCAGTAAATAATTAAAACACAACACACAGTAAAAATCCAACACCAATTTATAAAAATATGAAGTATTTGTATCTTTAAAATGAAACCAAGACGACAAAAATCCAATGTAGGGAACTGGAGATATGAATTTTTAAAGAATAAACTCTTGCTAGCACTTAGTCACCTTATGGAGTTTTTTTCCCAGAGTTGCCCCAAACTTCTGGAACTTCTTCCTGTAGTTCCTCCTGAGGGTCCAAAGGGTCAAAAACAAAATCCAAGTGTCTGGAAGCTCCATGATGGTCCTGGAAAATTTGGGACCACAATTCCCAAATGCACCTGGCCAAAACCCTTAAAAGTCCACTGGATGCACTCCAGGCAGGGGACTCTTGGTGGAGTTGACACAGGCGAGCTCTGTTAAACTGTAGCTTGCAGGGAGCCCACTCTTTATTCCTCTTGAAGCAAGGTACGTCAAAAGCGCTATAGTTCCAGATAATGCAGCAGGCGCTGTCAGTCAGAATGCAGGGCCTGATTGTGTAAATCATGTTTCCAGCTTGGTGTCCACTCTTTATTCCTCTTGAAGCAAGGTTCACCCAAAGGGCTGTAGTTCCAGATAATGCAGTAGGCGCAGTCAGTCAGAATGCAGGGCCTGATGGTGTAACTCAAGTTTCCAGCTTGGCAATCCTTCTTCTTTTCTCAGTTTCAATCAGCAGAGCTGAGAGGCACTGCCCCTCTCAGATGATTATTCAGTGTCCTCTGGGTCAAGCAGGAGGGCAGTCCTGTCTAATGAGGTGCAGGGCACCACCCCACAGCATTACCACTTCCTCCAAAGTGTGGCACAATGGTCTCCCGGAGAGAACTATTCTTCCCAAATTCAATATGGCTGAAGTCTCAGCAGAAGAGCAAGATCTTGCTAAACTAACCTCCAAGATGGCTCATTTCCATTGCTTCCCTCCCCCTGACATCTGCAAAGTCCTTCCTTAAGCCTGCCAGTTGGCTGGGTCATAGGAGATTGGGGAAGATGGACATGGCTATTCCTGCCTGTTCTATCTTTTCTTTGAAGCCCCATGGTTTACGACCCCTCCCCCTTTCTCTAGCATTGCTCTGCAGCAGGGGTCTTTCCGACAGATTAGCCTCTCTGGGGTGAGCCACTTATCACTTCATCAAAGCAGCCTGGCTAATCCTGTTAACTCTGACCTATCAGGACAGACTACTGGAAGGCTGAATTATGACTTACAGACAAGAAATTCTTAGAACTTATTTTCTGTATTCTTTAAGATAAATTCAATAATAGAATATTGTTGGATGTATCAATTCCATTCTCCTAAGTCCTTGAATGGTATTTTTTGTGAATTCCTAGCAGTAGTTATGAGTTCATAAACCATTGCGGTGTTACCCTATGTGGCAGAGATCTACAATGGGGAAAATGAAATGTCAAATGTCTCCAACACCAGGGCCTGTAAAACATATTTTATAAGGACCCTGCTTATAGCTACATGACCCCTCGCCCCTGGGCCACCTAGGGTAGACTTTAGGGGTTCTGAATATGCAAAAATAATGTACATCCTCACTCCACAGTGCTCCTAGCACAAATGTTGATTTTGGGAAGCACTTTACTGCAATGAGGGAAGTGACATGCAATTTCTCTATCCCCAGGACATATAAAAGGATACTCCATATAAGCACCTGGCCCCCCACCCCTGAAACACCCAGAGGAGACCCTGGGGGTACCTCATATGCCAACATATTGTAGTTTATCAATTTGTAAGTGCCCCTACCGTCCAAGTCGAGTTTGGGCACTATTTACATTGACAAGCAGTCCTGCAATGCAGGGCTGCTTTTAAATTGACCTCGGGGTCTCTGCTGTGCACACATACAAGTGCAGAACGGGCTGCTGGCCTCTAAACTGCCCTGCCCTAATATATACTAGAGGCTTAAAGGTAGTTTTAATCCCCCTGCCCTATTATGTACTAGGGGCTTAAAGGTAGTTTTAATCCCCCTGCCCTATTATGTACTAGGGGCTTAAAGGTAGTTTTAATCCCCCTGCCCTATTATGTACTAGGGGCTTAAAGGTAGTTTTAATCCCCTGCCCTATTATGCACTAGGGACTTATAGGGTAGGTCATGCCAATCATAGGGGTACCCTAACCCATAGTGTACCCTAATGTGTGTTTGTGTTTTCACTGTGTTTTCACCATAGCCCTGGCCTGCCTGGTTAGGCAGAGCCAAGAGAGTCTGTTACCACAAGTACCAGTCAGCACAAAATGCGGGAGCCCAGGGCACAGGATGACTTTGCAATACACATTTTCAATTGAAATGACCATAACATGTGCACCGAAATACGGTTTTACTGCACACAAACGATATGTGTGCAAATGTCATCACCTGGTGTATTGATGTGTTTTGATTGTATTAAAATATTTGTTTTCACCACATTTCAGAATTACAAAAAAATGTGCTTCAGTTGTATTAATTCTTATATATTCTGAAATATCAGCACAGTTTTTTTTTTCCTTGTGTGCATAAAAAACAAATCACACCCTCTACTCTGACATGGATGCACAGCAGGATTGTCACATACATTCTCTCACTTTGAAGTCAAAGAAAGAAAAGTAAACACTAAGCTCCAGAGAGCTTGACATTTGACCTCTATCTTTGAATGCAAAGCAAATGTGACAAGATAAGAACAAGATTTAAAGGCCTGTTTACAGAAAGCGAGTTGGTGGAGGAATACAGTAAACAAAGTTTGGGTAACTCAAGCTGGACAGCCTAAAGCAAATAAACCCATCAAATAGAAAGCCAGAAAATGTGAGTTACAAACCTCAAAGCCAATGGTAAGCAACGGGCGAAATGCATTCCTGAATGTCCCCAAGATGTCTTTAGCAAACCAGACAGCTGCAATGTCTGGTAGGTTGCAACATAAAAATGGTGATTGAGGGGGTAATGGAGACAGATGGAGTAATGGAGACAGATGGGGCCAATCTTACAATGCGAAGGGGGCCGGGGAAATGCTGTCTGAGGAAGAAAGAGAGAAAGGAAAGGAAAGGTGCTGGTGGGGGGAATCAGGAGATGGAAACAATAAAAGTGGGAAGCGAGGTTAGAGTTTGAGAGTGTCCTTAACCAATAGCACAATCGGCCTGTCCACATGGTACCCAGCATGCCCTTCTGCAATCTATTCAGTGCTTGTAATACTTGTGACGCACACAGTGCTGGCGTTAGTCCAGCTTCAAGGAACACAAATAACCAACTAAACCTCACAACTTAAACTTAATAACGTAAGTAAATAAGAAATGCAAAAATTAAACAACCAGATGCGGCGTCCAGTTGGACTAACAATTGGCTGTAATGGAGATTGAAGAGAGCTTTTAAAATGATAAAATAATTATTCTATACCCAAGTGTTGTTGTGAGTAAGAAAAGTATGGACTTGATATGTTCGAGACAAACAGAAAGAGAGGGTAGGTGTGAGCAGGTGTACCATTACATTGGAAAGCAGTAACAGCGGTTGTTTATAGCGCTTAGAAACCATTGTGACCCCTGGCACTGCCTTTGCGACTCCTAGCCAGGAACAGAAGCAGCTCATCCTTATGAGCATCAGTGGAGGCTTCATTCTCCGTGTTTTTTGTCAATTTTTTATTATACTAATAGTGAATAATATTACATTATTTGCTATCAGTTATAGAAAAAATTTAGTACAAACAGCTGGAATGACTTTCCCTGGCAGCTGAGGTAAGTAAAAAAAGCTTTTAAATGTATATATGTTGTGTGCATGCTTGCAGTTTTGAGTGTGTTTACGGAATAGAGAGTGTGTGTATGTGTGAATGTGTGTGTATCTGTAGGCACAGTGTGTATGTGTGTGTGTGAATACGTGTGTATGTGTAAGTGTGTGTATGTGCAAGCATGTGCATGATTGAGTGAAAGTGAAGGTCAAAGAGCACGCGAAGTCACTGCGCTTCGCCTTGAGACCCTCACGGGTGAGTAGTCGCGCTTTACAAGATTACTGATTGATTGATTGACTTCCGCTACCCCTGGCATTCTGGTGAATTGACGTCCATGAGGGGGCGTCCCTTCGAGTATTGACAATAATTGACAAGTACTCATCAGAATGAAAACAATACTGAGCCTTACAAACCCTCTTTATTTAATCCCTACACCCCCATGCTTCCCTTAGGGGTCTTTTCTCCATTCCTGACCCATCTCCCCCCTCTTTCTCGTCCTCCTCTTCCCTCTCGACCTGGTTGCGCGTGCTCCCTTGCCCTCTTTCTTCCTTCTTTTCAATCATATTCTTTTGTTACTCTCCATTTCTTGTCCTATCCATATCCCCACTCTCTCGTGCGGCTCACTTCATTATCATGGCCATTCAGCACAATGGCCAGAGGTAGCAGGAGTGACGTCACACAGCCTTTGGCTCCCAAAGGATATCAAACGGCTCTTCCACTGTCCAAACCTTAGATCTTCAGCCGTCTCCTGGTTACTTCTGATGCGCTATGGGCAGGGCCACAGGACTTATGTCACTGTGCGGCTGAGGGCGATTTTCGCATAATTATAGATTTGCCACATTTACCACATAATCAGTCATCTGCCGCATAATCTGCAGATTTGAACCCAAAAACCTTTTCTAGCTCAAACGGTTTGAAAGTTATTAAAAATGCTGCAAGATGTGCTGCTGCACAGTGGAAGGCCCTTGGTAAAGCTGGACTGGTCACTTTCTATTGCTTATTGCTATATTTAGGTGCTAAAGTGGTACTGATAAAGAGTTACCAAGTTTAAAAATGACGGAATAATGAAATAATACTATTACAAAATGTGCTGCGTTATGCTCCATAATTTACCTTTTCTTGCTGCATAATTTACTCAACCCTGCCGCATAATTTGGCCCTCTCCGGCCGGAGGATTCCAGTAGCTCTGGCTATAGGAAGGATTATTGGAAAGTAATCATGTCTTTCGGGACCTTGTTTACTTCCTGCTCTAGTTGCAGCCTTCAGTTCATGACCCTGAGACCAGGGGCAAGCTATGGACAGCAGCTGCTAGGCCAGGCTACCTTTAAATGACGTCTGAGGTCACTCTTTCATATTTCCTCCCTCTCGTTCCCTCACCTCTAGCTCCACACTTCAGTTTTTTCCTCCTACCTCATCTTCTTGTGCCACACTTCTGTCTGCCCTCCTTCCTGACGTGCCCTCTAATGCCCCCTTCTCTCCACCCCTTCATCTTTTTTCTCTCCAGAATGTGATCTTCCAGGGCGCGGGCAGTAAGCCGGTCAGTGAGTACAGCTCTGTGGTTTACTACCAGCAGCGGCACCAGCATTGGATGGAGACGGTCAAGGTAAGTCTGGGGTCTTCCTGTATCAGGAGGGGGGGGGTCTTACACCATGGGGTAAAGGTTAAGGGTCAGGGAGAGCTCACAACACTGGATGGAGACCCTCAAGGTTAGTCTGGGGTCTTCCTGTACCAGGAGGGGCGGTGTCACACCATGGGGAAAAGGTTAAGGGTCATGTAGAGGTCACAACACTGGATGGAGACCCTCAAGGTTACTCTGGGGGTCTTCCTGTACAAGGAGGGGAGGTGTGACACCAAGGGGTAAAGGTTAAGGGTCAGGAGAGGTTACAGCACTGGATGGAGACCTCCAAGGTTAGTCTGGGGACTTCCTGTATCAGGAGGGGATGTGTTATACCATAGGGTAAAGGTTAAGGGTCAGGGAGAGGTCACAGCCCTGGATGGAGATGATCAAGGTGAGTCTGGGGTCTTCCTGTACCAGGAGGGGCGGTGTCACACCATGGGGCAAAGGTTAAGGGTCATGTAGAGGTCACAACACTGGATGGAGACCCTCAAGGTTAGTCTGGGGTCTTCCTGTATCAGGAGGGGAGGTGTGACACCATGGGGCAAAGGTTAAGGGTCATGTAGAGGTCACAACACTGGATGGAGACCCTCAAGGTTAGTCTGGGGACTTCCTGTATCAGGAGGGGATGTGTTATACCATAGGGTAAAGGTTAAGGGTCAGGGAGAGGTCACAGCCCTGGATGGAGACCTCCAAGGTTAGTCTGGGGACTTCCTGTATCAGGAGGGGATGTGTTATACCATAGGGTAAAGGTTAAGGGTCAGGGAGAGGTCACAGCCCTGGATGGAGACGATCAAGGTGAGTCTGGGGTCTTCCTGTACCAGGAGGGGCGGTGTCACACCATGGGGCAAAGGTTAAGGGTCAGGGAGAGGTCACAGCCCTGGATGGAGACGATCAAGGTGAGTCTGGGGTCTTCCTGTATCAGGAGGGGAGGTGTGACACCAAGGGGTAAAGGTTAAGGGTCAGGGAGAGGGAGAGGTCACAGCACTGGATGGAGACCTCCAAGGTTAGTCTGGGGTCTTCCTGTATCAGGAGGGGAGGTGTGACACCAAGGGGTAAAGGTTAAGGGTCATGTAGAGGTCACAGCACTGGATGGAGACCCTCAAGGTTAGTCTGGGGTCTTCCTGTATCAGGAGGGGAGGTGTGACACCAAGGGGTAAAGGTTAAGGGTCAGGGAAAGCTCACAGTCCTGGATGTAGACCCTCAAGGTTAGTCTGGGGTCTTCCTGTACCAGGAAGGGCGGTGTCACACCATGGGGCAAAGGTTAAGGGTCATGTAGAGGTCACAACACTGGATGGAGACCCTCAAGGTGAGTCTGGGGTCTTCCTGTATCAGGAGGGGAGGTGTGACATCAAGGGGTAAAGGTTAAGGGTCAGGGAGAGGTCACACCACTGGATGGAGACCCTCAAGGTTACTCTGGGGTCTTCCTGTACAAGGAGGGGCGGTGTGACACCAAGGGGTAAAGGTTAAGGGTCAGGGAAAGCTCACAGTCCTGGATGGAGACCCTCAAGGTTAGTCTGTGCTAGTTACTCCCTATAGGAAGAGAGGGGGGCAGGGGGCTCTTTTGGTACCCACCCAACACGGGTGCGAGGGCTCCGCTGGTGCACGTCACGGGTGACACACTTGCTGACTCTGGGAGTTCGAGACTACACAGCGGAAGCACGAGACAGATTCATTGTGGTGTGGGTGATGGTGCCAGCCGGGATGTTTGACCCTGTCAGGGTTTTATGAAAGTGGGTGGGACCCTGTGCCCAGGGGGAGGGGCAGGTCAGCAGCAGAGACAGGAAACAGGGCACCTTTCATACCTTCTTGGCAGGGTTGGCTGAGTCCTCACCTGTCCTCCCTCTTCCAGATTGGAGTTCTCATCGAAGACGTGCACAGATGTCACCTGAGGTTCACCTTCACGCACCGCTCCTCGGTGGACTGTAAGTACTTCTGACATTGGCCACCAGGGGCGCAGTGAGGTGGATGTGGCTTGTCCAACTGCTGTGAAGTGCTAGAAATATCGTGTAGGGCTACAAGGCGCCCAGCATGTCATTGTGTGTGTGGGATGTCACGGAAACAATCACAAAACTAGGATTTTCTGTCTATGTCCCGTCACAGATCTAGAAGTGGGGGTATTATTCATATTTCCAAAGCATCATGGGATGTGGGTGTCTTCGGTGTCGAGAGGGTCAGTTTGCACCCTGGAGTGAAAGGTCATCTGCAGCTCCTCAGGTGATGTCAGACCCGTCAGCAGGAGAGGGTCCCAGACACCAGTGTCCTGTCAGACGATCTTGCTAAATTGAGCATGTTCATTCATTCATTCATTGTGCACTAGAAGGGAGCACGCGCTGCTACGAGACCCCGCCCAGGATGGACTTTCATAACGGGGGACTGCTCCAAGGCCAGAAAAAGCGAAAAATGGAATTTAATGTGGATATTCTGCTGGGGCATCGGGCACGCTGTAAGTGTAACAGTACTGGAGCATAGAGAATGCTGGGAGTTTAACAATACTAGGATATAGAGCATGCTGGGAGTGGAGCAGTACTGGGGCATAGAGCATGCTGGGAGTGTAACAGTACTAGGGAACTAGGCATGCTGGGAGTGTAACAGTACTGGCGAACTGAGCATTCTGGGAGTGCATCAGTACTGGGGAACTGAGCATGCTGGGAGTGCATCAGTACTGGCGAACTGAGCATGCTGGGAGTGCATCAGTACTGGGGAACTGAGCATGCTGGGAGTGTAACGGTGCTGGGGAAGGGGAACTGAGCATGCTGGGAGTGTAACCGTACTGGGGAACTGAGCATGCTGGGAGTGCATCAGTACTGGTGAACTGAGCATGCTGGGAGTGCATCAATACTGGGGAACTGAGCATGCTGGGAGTGAATCAGTACTGGGGAACTGAGCATGCTGGGAGTGTAACGGTGCTGGGGAAGGGGAACAGCATGCTGGGAGTGCATCAGTACTGGGGAACTGAGCATGCTGGGAGTGTAACGGTACTGGGGAACTGAGCATGCTGGGAGTGTAACAGTACTGGGGAACGGAGCATGCTGGGAGTGCATCAGTACTGGGGAACTGAGCATGCTGGGAGTGCAAAAGTACTGGGGAACTGAGCATGCTAGGAGTGCAACAGGGAACTGAGCATGCTAGGAGTGCAACAGTACTGGGGAACTGAGCATGCTAGGAGTGCAACAGTACTGAGGTACTGGGTATGCCGGGAGTGTAACAGTACTGGAGAACTGAGCATGCTGGGAGTGCATCAGTACTGGGGAACTGAGCATGCTGGGAGTGCATCAGTACTGGGGAACTGGGCATGCTGGGAGTGTACCAGTACTGGGGAACTGAGCATGCTGGGAGTGCATCAGTACTGGGGAATCGAGCATGCTGGGAGTGTAACAGTACTGGGGAACTGAGCATGCTGGGAGTGCATCAGTACTGGGGCATCGACCATGCTGGGAGTGTAACAGTACTGGGGAACTGAGCATGCTGGGAGTGTAACAGTACTGGGGAACTTTGCATGATGGGAGTGTACCCGTACTGGGGAACTGAGCATGCTGGGAGTGCATCACTACTGGGACATCGAGCATGCTGGGAGTGTAACAGTACTGGGGAACTGAGCATGCTGGGAGTGTAACAGTACTGGGGAACTTTGCATGCTGGGAGTGTAACAGTACTGGGGAACTGAGCATGCTGGGAGGGTAACAGTACTAGGGAATTGGGCATGCTGGGAGTGTAACAGTACTGGGGAACTGAGCATGCTGGGAGTGTACCGGTACTAGGGAACTGGGCATGCTGGGAGTGTAACAGTACTGGGGAACTGAGCATGCTGGGAGTGTAACAGTACTAGGGAACTGGGCATGCTGGGAGTGTAACAGTACTAGGGAACTAGGCATGCTGGGAGTGTAACAGTAATAGGGAACTGGGCATGCTGGGAGTGTAACAGTACTGGGGAACTGAGCATGCTGGGAGTGTAACAGTACTGGGGAACTGAGCATGCTGGGAGTGTAACAGTACTAGGGAACTTGGCATGTAACAGTACTGGGGAACTGAGCATGCTGGGAGTTTAACAGCACAGGGGAACTGAGCATGCTGGGAGTGTAACAGTACTGGCGATCTGAGCATGCTGGGAGTGTAACAGTACTAGGGAACTGGGCATGCTGGGAGTGTAACAGTACTAGGGAACTGGGCATGCTGGGAGTGTAACAGCATAGGGAACTGAGCATGCTGGGAGTGCATCAGTACTGGGGAGCTGAGCATGCTGGGATGTAACAGTACTGGGGCATAGAGCATGCGGGGAGTGTAACAGTACTGGGGCATAGAGCATGCTAGGAGTGTAACAGTACTGGGGAACTGAGCATGCTGGGAGTGCATCAGTACTGGGGAACTGAGCATGCTAGGAGTGTAACAGTACTGGGGAACTTTGCATGCTGGGAGTGCATCAGTACTGGGGAACTGAGCATGCTAGGAGTGTAACAGTACTGGCGAACTGAGCATGCTGGGAATGTAACAGTACTGGGGAACTGAGCATGCTGGGAGTGTAACAGTACTGGGGAACTGAGCATGCTGGGAGCGTAACAGTACTGGGGAACTGAGCATGCTGGGAGCGTAACAGTACTAGGGAACTGAGCATGCTGGGAGCGTAACAGCACTGGGGAACTGAGCATGCTGGGAGTGTAACAGTACTGGGGAACTGAGCATGCTGGGAGTGTAAAAGTACATGGGAACTGGGCATGCTGGGAGTGTAACAGTACTAGGGAACTGGGCATACTGGGAGTGTAACAGTACTGGTGAACTGAGCATGCTGGGAGTGCATCAGTACTGGGGAACTGAGCATGCTGGAAGTGTAACAGTACTGGGGAACTGAGCATGCTGGGAGTGTAACAGTACTGGGGCATAGATCATGCTAGGAGTGTAACAGTACTGGGGAACTGAGCACGCTGGGAGTCTATCAGTACTGGGGAACTTTGCATGCTGGGAGTGTAACAGTACTAGGGAGTGAGCATGCTGGGAGTGCATCTGTACTGGGGAACTGAGCATGCTGGGAGTGTAACAGTACTGGGGAACTGAATATGCTGGGAGTGTAACAGTACTGGGAAACTGAGCATGCTGGGAGTGTAACAGTACTGGCTAACTGAGCATGCTGGGAGCCTAACAGTACTAGGGAACTGAGCATGCTGGGAGTGTAACAGTACTGGGGAACTGAGCATGCTGGGTGTGTAAAAGTACTGGGGAACTGGGCATGCTGGGAGTGTAACAGTACTGGGGAACTGAGCATGCTGGGAGTGTAACAGTACTGGGGAACTTTGCATGCTGGGAGTGTAACCGTACTGGGGAACTGAGCATGCTGGGAGTGCATCAGTACTGGGGCATCGAGCATGCTGGGAGTGTAACAGTACTGGGGAACTGAGCATGCTGGGAGTGTAACAGTACTGGGGAACTTTGCATGCTGGGAGTGTAACAGTACTGGGGAACTGAGCATGCTGGGAGTGTAACAGTACTAGGGAATTGGGCATGCTGGGAGTGTAACAGTACTGGGGAACTGAGCATGCTGGGAGTGTAACGGTACTAGGGAACTGGGCATGCTGGGAGTGTAACAGTACTGGGGAACTGAGCATGCTGGGAGTGTAACAGTACTAGGGAACTGGGCATGCTGGGAGTGTAACAGTACTAGGGAACTGGGCATGCTGGGAGTGTAACAGTAATAGGGAACTGGGCATGCTGGGAGTGTAACAGTACTGGGGCATAGAGCATGCTAGGAGTGTAACAGTACTGGAGAAATGAGCATGCTGGGAGTGCATCAGTACTGGGGAACTGAGCATGCTAGGAGTGTAACAGTACTGGGGAACTTTGCATGCTGGGAGTGCATCAGTACTGGGGAACTGAGCATGCTAGGAGTGTAACAGTACTGGCGAACTGAGCATGCTGGGAATGTAACAGTACTGGGGAACTGAGCATGCTGGGAGTGTAACAGTACTAGGGAACTGAGCATGCTGGGAGCGTAACAGTACTGGGGAACTGAGCATGCTGGGAGCGTAACAGTACTAGGGAACTGAGCATGCTGGGAGCGTAACAGCACTGGGGAACTGAGCATGCTGGGAGTGTAACAGTACTGGGGAACTGAGCATGCTGGGAGTGTAAAAGTACAGGGAACTGGGCATGCTGTGAGTGTAACAGTACTAGGGAACTGGGCATACTGGGAGTGTAACAGTACTGGTGAACTGAGCATGCTGGGAGTGCATCAGTACTGGGGAACTGAGCATGCTGGGAGTGTAACAGTACTGGGGCATAGATCATGCTAGGAGTGTAACAGTACTGGGGAACTGAGCACGCTGGGAGTCCATCAGTACTGGGGAACTTTGCATGCTGGGAGTGTAACAGTACTAGGGAACTGAGCATGCTGGGAGTGTAACAGTACTAGGGAACTGGGCATGCTGGGAGTGTAACAGTACTGGCGAACTGAGCATGCTGGGAGTGCATCTGTACTGGGGAACTGAGCATGCTGGGAGTGTAACAGTACTGGGGAACTGAATATGCTGGGAGTGTAACAGTACTGGGAAACTGAGCTTGCTGGGAGTGTAACAGTACTGGCTAACTGAGCATGCTGGGAGCCTAACAGTACTAGGGAACTGAGCATGCTGGGAGTGTAACAGTACTGGGGAACTGAGCATGCTGGGAGTGCATCAGTACAGGGGAACTGAGCAAGCTGGAAGTGTAACAGTACTGGGGAACTGAGCATGCTGGGAGTGTAACAGTACTGGGGCATAGATCATGCTAGGAGTGTAACAGTACTGGGGAACTGAGCACGCTGGGAGTCCATCAGTACTGGGGAACTTTGCATGCTGGGAGTGTAACAGTACTAGGGAACTGAGCATGCTGGGAGTGTAACAGTACTAGGGAACGGGGCATGCTGGGAGTGTAACAGTACTGGTGAACTGAGCATGCTGGGAGTGCATCTGTACTGGGGAACTGAGCATGCTGGGAGTGTAACAGTACTGGGGAACTGAATATGCTGGGAGTGTAACAGTACTGGGAAACTGAGCATGCTGGGAGTGTAACAGTACTGGCGAACTGAGCATGCTGGGAGCCTAACAGTACTAGGGAACTGAGCATGCTGGGAGTGTAACAGTACTGGGGAACTGAGCATGCTGGGTGGGAGTGTAACAGTACTGGGGTACTGAGCATGCTGGGTGTGTAAAAGTACTGGGGAACTGGGCATGCTGGGAGTGTAACAGTACTAGGGAACTGGGCATGCTGAGAGTGTAACAGTACTGGGGAACTGAGCATGCTAGGAGTGTAACAGTACTGGGGAACTGAGCATGCTGGGAGTGCATCAGTACTGGGGAATTTTGCATGTGGGGAGTGTAACAGTACTAGGGAACTGAGCATGCTGGGAGTGTAACAGTACTAGGGAACTGGGCATGCTGGGAGCGTAACAGTACTGGCGAACTGAGCATGCTGGGAGTGCAACTGTACTGGGGAACTGAGCATGCTGGGAGTGTAACAGTACTGGGGAACGGAGCATGCTGGGAGTGCATCAGTACTGGGGAACTGAGCATGCTGGGAGTGCAAAAGTACTGGGGAACTGAGCATGCTAGGAGTGCAACAGGGAACTGAGCATGCTAGGAGTGCAACAGTACTGGGGAACTGAGCATGCTAGGAGTGCAACAGTACTGAGGTACTGGGTATGCCGGGAGTGTAACAGTACTGGAGAACTGAGCATGCTGGGAGTGCATCAGTACTGGGGAACTGAGCATGCTGGGTGTGCATCAGTACTGGGGAACTGGGCATGCTGGGAGTGTACCAGTACTGGGGAACTGAGCATGCTGGGAGTGCATCAGTACTGGGGAACTGAGCATGCTGGGAGTGCATCAGTACTGGGGCATCGACCATGCTGGGAGTGTAACAGTACTGGGGAACTGAGCATGCTGGGAGTGTAACAGTACTGGGGATCTTTGCATGATGGGAGTGTACCCGTACTGGGGAACTGAGCATGCTGGGAGTGCATCAGTACTGGGGCATCGAGCATGCTGGGAGTGTAACAGTACTGGGGAACTGAGCATGCTGGGAGTGTAACAGT
Organism: Calotriton arnoldi; assembly: GCA_963921515.1. Lineage (NCBI taxonomy): Eukaryota > Metazoa > Chordata > Amphibia > Caudata > Salamandridae > Calotriton > Calotriton arnoldi. Next base: position 1,248,443 of record CAWUFW010000019.1, read on the forward strand.
ACTGGGGAACTTTGCATGCTGGGAGTGTAACAGTACTGAGGAACTGAGCATGCTGGGAGGGTAACAGTACTAGGGAATTGGGCATGCTGGGAGTGTAACAGTACTGGGGAACTGAGCATGCTGGGAGTGTACCGGTACTAGGGAACTGGGCATGCTGGGAGTGTAACAGTACTGGGGAACTGAGCATGCTGGGAGTGTAACAGTACTAGGGAACTGCGCAAACTGGGAGTGTAACAGTACTAGGGAACTAGGCATGCTGGGAGTGTAACAGTAATAGGGAACTGGGCATGCTGGGAGTGTAACAGTACTGGGGAACTGAGCATGCTGGGAGTGTAACAGTACTGGGGAACTGAGCATGCTGGGAGTGTAACAGTACTAGGGATCTTGGCATGTAACAGTACTGGGGAACTGAGCATGCTGGGAGTTTAACAGTACAGGGGAACTGAGCATGCTGGGAGTGTAACAGTACTGGCGATCTGAGCATGCTGGGAGTGTAACAGTACTAGGGAACTGGGCATGCTGGGAGTGTAACAGTACTAGGGAACTGGGCATGCTGGGAGTGTAACAGCATAGGGAACTGAGCATGCTGGGAGTGCATCAGTACTGGGGATCTGAGCATGCTGGGTTGTAACAGTACTGGGGCATAGAGCATGCGGGGAGTGTAACAGTACTGGGGCATAGAGCATGCTAGGAGTGTAACAGTACTGGGGAACTGAGCATGCTGGGAGTGCATCAGTACTGGGGAACTGAGCATGCTAGGAGTGTAACAGTACTGGGGAACTTTGCATGCTGGGAGTGCATCAGTACTGGGGAACTTTGCATGCTGGGAGTGTAACAGTACTGGGGAACTGAGCATGCTGGGAGTGTAAAAGTACATGGGAACTGGGCATGCTGGGAGTGTAACAGTACTAGGGAACTGGGCATACTGGGAGTGTAACAGTACTGGTGAACTGAGCATGCTGGGAGTGCATCAGTACTGGGGAACTGAGCATGCTGGAAGTGTAACAGTACTGGGGAACTGAGCATGCTGGGAGTGTAACAGTACTGGGGCATAGATCATGCTAGGAGTGTAACAGTACTGGGGAACTGAGCACGCTGGGAGTCTATCAGTACTGGGGAACTTTGCATGCTGGGAGTGTAACAGTACTAGCGACTGAGCATGCTGGGAGTGCATCTGTACTGGGGAACTGAGCATGCTGGGAGTGTAACAGTACTGGGGAACTGAATATGCTGGGAGTGTAACAGTACTGGGAAACTGAGCATGCTGGGAGTGTAACAGTACTGGCTAACTGAGCATGCTGGGAGCCTAACAGTACTAGGGAACTGAGCATGCTGGGAGTGTAACAGTACTGGGGAACTGAGCATGCTGGGTGTGTAAAAGTACTCGGGAACTGGGCATGCTGGGAGTGTAACAGTACTGGGGAACTGAGCATGCTGGGAGTGTAACAGTACTGGGGAACTTTGCATGCTGGGAGTGTAACCGTACTGGGGAACTGAGCATGCTGGGAGTGCATCAGTACTGGGGCATCGAGCATGCTGGGAGTGTAACAGTACTGGGGAACTGAGCATGCTGGGAGTGTAACAGTACTGGGGAACTTTGCATGCTGGGAGTGTAACAGTACTGGGCAACTGAGCATGCTGGGAGTGTAACAGTACTAGGGAATTGGGCATCCTGGGAGTGTAACAGTACTGGGGAACTGAGCATGCTGGGAGTGTAACGGTACTAGGGAACTGGGCATGCTGGGAGTGTAACAGTACTGGGGAACTGAGCATGCTGGGAGTGTAACAGTACTAGGGAACTGGGCATGCTGGGAGTGTAACAGTACTAGGGAACTGGGCATGCTGGGAGTGTAACAGTAATAGGGAACTGGGCATGCTGGGAGTGTAACAGTACTGGGGCATAGAGCATGCTAGGAGTGTAACAGTACTGGAGAAATGAGCATGCTGGGAGTGCATCAGTACTGGGGAACTGAGCATGCTAGGAGTGTAACAGTACTGGGGAACTTTGCATGCTGGGAGTGCATCAGTACTGGGGAACTGAGCATGCTAGGAGTGTAACAGTACTGGCGAACTGAGCATGCTGGGAATGTAACAGTACTGGGGAACTGAGCATGCTGGGAGTGTAACAGTACTAGGGAACTGAGCATGCTGGGAGCGTAACAGTACTGGGGAACTGAGCATGCTGGGAGCGTAACAGTACTAGGGAACTGAGCATGCTGGGAGCGTAACAGCACTGGGGAACTGAGCATGCTGGGAGTGTAACAGTACTGGGGAACTGAGCATGCTGGGAGTGTAAAAGTACAGGGGAACTGGGCATGCTGTGAGTGTAACAGTACTAGGGAACTGGGCATACTGGGAGTGTAACAGTACTGGTGAACTGAGCATGCTGGGAGTGCATCAGTACTGGGGAACTGAGCATGCTGGGAGTGTAACAGTACTGGGGCATAGATCATGCTAGGAGTGTAACAGTACTGGGGAACTGAGCACGCTGGGAGTCCATCAGTACTGGGGAACTTTGCATGCTGGGAGTGTAACAGTACTAGGGAACTGAGCATGCTGGGAGTGTAACAGTACTAGGGAACTGGGCATGCTGGGAGTGTAACAGTACTGGCGAACTGAGCATGCTGGGAGTGTATCTGTTCTGGGGAACTGAGCATGCTGGGAGTGTAACAGTACTGGGGAACTGAATATGCTGGGAGTGTAACAGTACTGGGAAACTGAGCTTGCTGGGAGTGTAACAGTACTGGCTAACTGAGCATGCTGGGAGCCTAACAGTACTAGGGAACTGAGCATGCTGGGAGTGTAACAGTACTGGGGAACTGAGCATGCTGGGAGTGCATCAGTACAGGGGAACTGAGCAAGCTGGAAGTGTAACAGTACTGGGGAACTGAGCATGCTGGGAGTGTAACAGTACTGGGGCATAGATCATGCTAGGAGTGTAACAGTACTGGGGAACTGAGCACGCTGGGAGTCCATCAGTACTGGGGAACTTTGCATGCTGGGAGTGTAACAGTACTAGGGAACTGAGCATGCTGGGAGTGTAACAGTACTAGGGAACGGGGCATGCTGGGAGTGTAACAGTACTGGCGAACTGAGCATGCTGGGAGTGCATCTGTACTGGGGAACTGAGCATGCTGGGAGTGTAACAGTACTGGGGAACTGAATATGCTGGGAGTGTAACAGTACTGGGAAACTGAGCATGCTGGGAGTGTAACAGTACTGGCGAACTGAGCATGCTGGGAGCCTAACAGTACTAGGGAACTGAGCATGCTGGGAGTGTAACAGTACTGGGGAACTGAGCATGCTGGGTGGGAGTGTAACAGTACTGGGGTACTGAGCATGCTGGGTGTGTAAAAGTACTGGGGAACTGGGCATGCTGGGAGTGTAACAGTACTAGGGAACTGGGCATGCTGAGAGTGTAACAGTACTGGGGAACTGAGCATGCTAGGAGTGTAACAGTACTGGGGAACTGAGCATGCTGGGAGTGCATCAGTACTGGGGAATTTTGCATGTGGGGAGTGTAACAGTACTAGGGAACTGAGCATGCTGGGAGTGTAACAGTACTAGGGAACTGGGCATGCTGGGAGCGTAACAGTTCTGGCGAACTGAGCATGATTGGAAGTGCAACTGTAATGGGGAACTGAGCATGCTGGGAGTGTAACAGTACTGGGGAACTGAGCATGCTGGGAGTGTAACAGTACTGGCGAACTGAGCATGCTGGGAGCGTAACAGTACTAGGGAAGTGAGCATGCTGGGAGGGTAACAGTACTGGGGAACTGAGCATGCTGGGAGTGTAACAGTACAGGAGAACTGAGCATGCTGGGGTACTGAGCATGCTGGGAGTGTAACAGTACTGGGGAACTGAGCATGCTGGGAGTGTAACAGTACTAGGGAACTGGGCATGCTGGGAGTGTAACAGTACCGGCGAACTGAGCATGCTGGGAGTGTAACAGTACTGGGTAACTAAGCATGCTGGGAGTGTAAAAGTACTGGGGAACTGGGCATGCTGGGAGTGTAACAGTACTAGGGAACTGGGCATGCTGGGAGTTTAACAGTACTGGCGAACTGAGCATGCTGGGAGTGTAACAGTACTAGAGAACTGGGCATGCTGTGAGTGTAACAGTACTAGGGAACTGGGCATGCTGGGAGTGTAACAGTACTGGGGAACTGGGCATGCTGGGAGTGTAACAGTACTGGGGAACTGAGCATGCTGGGAGTGTAACAGTACTAGGGAACTGAGTATGCTGGGAGTGTAACAGTACTGGGGAACAGCATGCTGGGAGTGTAACAGTACTGGGGCATAGAGCATGCAGGGAGTGTAACAGTACTGGGGCATAGAGCATGCTAGGAGTGTAACAGTACTGGGGAACTGAGCATGCTGGGAGTGCATCAGTACTGGGGATCTGAGCATGCTAGGAGTGTAACAGTACTGGGGAACTTTGCATGCTGGGAGTGCATCAGTACTGGGGAACTGAGCATGCTAGGAGTGTAACAGTACTGGCGAACTGAGCATGCTGGGAATGTAACAGTACTGGGGAAATGAGCATGCTGGGAGTGTAACAGTACTGGGGAACTGAGCATGCTGGGAGCGTAACAGTACTGGGGAACTGAGCATGCTGGGAGCGTAACAGTACTAGGGAACTGAGCATGCTGGGAGCGTAACAGCACTGGGGAACTGAGCATGCTGGGAGTGTAACAGTACTGGGGAACTGAGCATGCTGGGAGTGTAAAAGTACATGGGAACTGGGCATGCTGGGAGTGTAACAGTACTAGGGAACTGGGCATACTGGGTGTGTAACAGTACTGGTGAACTGAGCATGCTGGGAGTGCATCAGTACTGGGGAACTGAGCATGCTGGAAGTGTAACAGTACTGGGGAACTGAGCATGCTGGGAGTGTAACAGTACTGGGGCATAGATCATGCTAGGAGTGTAACAGTACTGGGGAACTGAGCACGCTGGGAGTCCATCAGTACTGGGGAACTTTGCATGCTGGGAGTGTAACAGTACTAGGGAACTGAGCATGCTGGGAGTGTAACAGTACTAGGGAACTGGGCATGCTGGGAGTGTAACAGTACTGGCGAACTGAGCATGCTGGGAGTGCATCTGTACTGGGGAACTGAGCATGCTGGGAGTGTAACAGTACTGGGGAACTGAAAATGCTGGGATTGTAACAGTACTGGGAAACTGAGCATGCTGTGAGTGTAACAGTACTGGCTTACTGAGCATGCTGGGAGCCTAACAGTACTAGGGAACTGAGCATGCTGGGAGTGTAACAGGACTGGGGAACTGAGCATGCTGGGTGGAAGTGTAACAGTACTGGGGAACTGAGCATGCTGGGTGTGTAAAAGTACTGGGGAACTGGGCATGCTGGGAGTGTAACAGTACTGGGGCATAGATCATGCTAGGAGTGTAACAGTACTGGGGAACTGAGCACGCTGGGAGTCCATCAGTACTGGGGAACTTTGCATGCTGGGAGTGTAACAGTACTAGGGAACTGAGCATGCTGGGAGTGTAACAGTACTAGGGAACGGGGCATGCTGGGAGTGTAACAGTACTGGCGAACTGAGCATGCTGGGAGTGCATCTGTACTGGGGAACTGAGCATGCTGGGAGTGTAACAGTACTGGGGAACTGAATATGCTGGGAGTGTAACAGTACTGGGAAACTGAGCATGCTGGGAGTGTAACAGTACTGGCGAACTGAGCATGCTGGGAGCCTAACAGTACTAGGGAACTGAGCATGCTGGGAGTGTAACAGTACTGGGGAACTGAGCATGCTGGGTGGGAGTGTAACAGTACTGGGGTACTGAGCATGCTGGGTGTGTAAAAGTACTGGGGAACTGGGCATGCTGGGAGTGTAACAGTACTAGGGAACTGGGCATGCTGAGAGTGTAACAGTACTGGGGAACTGAGCATGCTAGGAGTGTAACAGTACTGGGGAACTGAGCATGCTGGGAGTGCATCAGTACTGGGGAATTTTGCATGTGGGGAGTGTAACAGTACTAGGGAACTGAGCATGCTGGGAGTGTAACAGTACTAGGGAACTGGGCATGCTGGGAGCGTAACAGTACTGGCGAACTGAGCATGATTGGAAGTGCAACTGTAATGGGGAACTGAGCATGCTGGGAGTGTAACAGTACTGGGGAACTGAGCATGCTGGGAGTGTAACAGTACTGGCGAACTGAGCATGCTGGGAGCGTAACAGTACTAGGGAAGTGAGCATGCTGGGAGGGTAACAGTACTGGGGAACTGAGCATGCTGGGAGTGTAACAGTACAGGAGAACTGAGCATGCTGGGGTACTGAGCATGCTGGGAGTGTAACAGTACTGGGGAACTGAGCATGCTGGGAGTGTAACAGTACTAGGGAACTGGGCATGCTGGGAGTGTAACAGTACCGGCGAACTGAGCATGCTGGGAGTGTAACAGTACTGGGTAACTAAGCATGCTGGGAGTGTAAAAGTACTGGGGAACTGGGCATGCTGGGAGTGTAACAGTACTAGGGAACTGGGCATGCTGGGAGTTTAACAGTACTGGCGAACTGAGCATGCTGGGAGTGTAACAGTACTAGAGAACTGGGCATGCTGTGAGTGTAACAGTACTAGGGAACTGGGCATGCTGGGAGTGTAACAGTACTGGGGAACTGGGCATGCTGGGAGTGTAACAGTACTGGGGAACTGAGCATGCTGGGAGTGTAACAGTACTAGGGAACTGAGTATGCTGGGAGTGTAACAGTACTGGGGAACAGCATGCTGGGAGTGTAACAGTACTGGGGCATAGAGCATGCAGGGAGTGTAACAGTACTGGGGCATAGAGCATGCTAGGAGTGTAACAGTACTGGGGAACTGAGCATGCTGGGAGTGCATCAGTACTGGGGATCTGAGCATGCTAGGAGTGTAACAGTACTGGGGAACTTTGCATGCTGGGAGTGCATCAGTACTGGGGAACTGAGCATGCTAGAGTGTAACAGTACTGGCGAACTGAGCATGCTGGGAATGTAACAGTACTGGGGAAATGAGCATGCTGGGAGTGTAACAGTACTGGGGAACTGAGCATGCTGGGAGCGTAACAGTACTGGGGAACTGAGCATGCTGGGAGCGTAACAGTACTAGGGAACTGAGCATGCTGGGAGCGTAACAGCACTGGGGAACTGAGCATGCTGGGAGTGTAACAGTACTGGGGAACTGAGCATGCTGGGAGTGTAAAAGTACATGGGAACTGGGCATGCTGGGAGTGTAACAGTACTAGGGAACTGGGCATACTGGGTGTGTAACAGTACTGGTGAACTGAGCATGCTGGGAGTGCATCAGTACTGGGGAACTGAGCATGCTGGAAGTGTAACAGTACTGGGGAACTGAGCATGCTGGGAGTGTAACAGTACTGGGGCATAGATCATGCTAGGAGTGTAACAGTACTGGGGAACTGAGCACGCTGGGAGTCCATCAGTACTGGGGAACTTTGCATGCTGGGAGTGTAACAGTACTAGGGAACTGAGCATGCTGGGAGTGTAACAGTACTAGGGAACTGGGCATGCTGGGAGTGTAACAGTACTGGCGAACTGAGCATGCTGGGAGTGCATCTGTACTGGGGAACTGAGCATGCTGGGAGTGTAACAGTACTGGGGAACTGAATATGCTGGGATTGTAACAGTACTGGGAAACTGAGCATGCTGTGAGTGTAACAGTACTGGCTTACTGAGCATGCTGGGAGCCTAACAGTACTAGGGAACTGAGCATGCTGGGAGTGTAACAGGACTGGGGAACTGAGCATGCTGGGTGGAAGTGTAACAGTACTGGGGAACTGAGCATGCTGGGTGTGTAAAAGTACTGGGGAACTGGGCATGCTGGGAGTGTAACAGTACTGGGGAACTGAGCATGCTGGGAGTGTAACAGTACTGGGGAACTTTGCATGCTGGGAGTGTAACCGTACTGGGGAACTGAGCATGCTGGGAGTGCATCAGTACTGGGGCATCGAGCATGCTGGGAGTGTAACAGTACTGGGGAACTGAGCATGCTGGGAGTGTAACAGTACTGGGGAACTTTGCATGCTGGGAGTATAACAGTACTGGGGAACTGAGCATGCTGGGAGTGTAACAATACTAGGGAATTGGGCATGCTGGGAGTATAACAGTACTGGGGAACTGAGCATGCTGGGAGTGTAACAGTACTGGGGAACTGAGCATGCTGGGAGTGTAAAAGTACAGGGGAACTGGGCATGCTGGGAGTGTAACAGTACTAGGGAACTGGGCATACTGGGAGTGTAACAGTACTGGTGAACTGAGCATGCTGGGAGTGCATCAGTACTGGGGAACTGAGCATGTTGGAAGTGTAACAGTACTGGGGAGCTGAGCATGCTGGGAGTGTAACAGTACTGGGGCATAGATCATGCTAGGAGTGTAACAGTACTGGGGAACTGAGCACGCTGGGAGTCCATCAGTACTGGGGAACTTTGCATGCTGGGAGTGTAACAGTACTGACGAACTGAGCATGCTGGGAGTGCATCTGTACTGGGGAACTGAGCATGCTGGGAGTGTAACAGTACTGGGGAACTGAATATGCTGGGAGTGTAACAGTACTGGGAAACTGAGCATGCTGGGAGTGTAACAGTACAGGCTAACTGAGCATGCTGGGAGCCTAACAGTACTAGGGAACTGAGCATGCTGGGAGTGTAACAGTACTGGGGAACTGAGCATGCTGGGTGTGTAAAAGTACTGGGGAACTGGGCATGCTGGGAGTGTAACAGTACTATGGAACTGGGCATGCTGAGAGTGTAACTGTACTGGCGAACTGAGCATGCTGGGAGTGTAACAGTACTGGGGAACTGAGCAAGCTGAGAGTGTAACAGTACTGGGGAGCTGGGCATGCTGGGAGTGTAACAGTACTGGGGAACTGGGCATGTAACAGTACTAGGGAACTGGGCATGCTGGGAGTGTAACAGTACTAGGGAACTGGGCATGCTGGGAGTGTAACAGTACTGGCGAACTGAGCATGCTGGGAGTGCATCTGTAGTGGGAACTGAGCATGCTGGGAGTGTAACAGTACTGGGGAACTGAATATGCTGGGAGTGTAACAGTACTGGGAAACTGAGCATGCTGGGAGTGTAACAGTACTGGCTAACTGCATGCTGGGAGCCTAACAGTACTAGGGAACTGAGCATGCTGGGAGTGTAACAGTACTGGGGAACTGAGCATGCTGGGTGGAAGTGTAACAGTACTGGGGAACTGAGCATGCTGGGTGTGTAAATGTACTGGGGAACTGGGCATGCTGGGAGTGTAACAGTACTGGGGAACTGAGCATGCTGGGAGTGTAACAGTACTGGGGAACTTTGCATGCTGGGAGTGTAACTGTACTGGGGAACTGAGCATGCTGGGAGTGCATTAGTACTGGGGCATCGAGCATGCTGGGAGTGTAACAGTACTGGGGAACTGAGCATGCTGGGAGTGTAACAGTACTGGGGAACTTTGCATGCTGGGAGTGTAACAGTACTGGGGAACTGAGCATGCTGGGAGTGTAACAGTACTAGGGAATTGGGCATGCTGGGAGTGTAACAGTACTGGGGAACTGAGCATGCTGGGAGTGTAATGGTACTAGGGAACTGGGCATGCTGGGAGTGTAACAGTACTGGGGAACTGAGCATCCTGGGAGTGTAACAGTACTAGGGAACTGGGCATGCTGGGAGTGTAACAGTACTAGGGAACTGGGCATGCTGGGAGTTAGGGAACTTGGCATGTAACAGTACTGGGGAACTGAGCATGCTGGGAGTTTAACAGTACAGGGCAACTGAGCATGCTGGGAGTGTAACAGTACTGGCGATCTGAGCATGCTAGGAGTGTAACAGTACTAGGGAACTGGGCATGCTGGGAGTGTAACAGTACTAGTGAACTGGGCATGCTGGGAGTGTAACAGCACTGGGGAACTGAGCATGCTGGGAGTGCATCAGTACTGGGGATCTGAGCATGCTGGGATGTAACAGTACTGGGGCATAGAGCATGCTAGGAGTGTAACAGTACTGGGGAAATGAGCATGCTGGGAGTGCATCAGTACTGGGGAACTGAGCATGCTAGGAGTGTAACAGTACTGGGGAACTTTGCATGCTGGGAGTGCATCAGTACTGGGGAACTGAGCATGCTAGGAGTGTAACAGTACTGGCGAACTGAGCATGCTGGGAATGTAACAGTACTGTTGAACTGAGCATGCTGGGAGTGTAACAGTACTGGGGAACTGAGCATGCTGGGAGCGTAACAGTACTGGGGAACTGAGCATGCTGGGAGCGTAACAGTACTAGGGAACTGAGCATGCTGGGAGTGTAACAGTACTGGGGCATAGATCATGCTAGGAGTGTAACAGTACTGGGGAACTGAGCACGCTGGGAGTACATCAGTACTGGGGAACTTTGCATGCTGGGAGTGTAATAGTACTAGGGAACTGAGCTTGCTGGGAGTGTAACAGTACTAGGGAACTGGGCATGCTGGGAGTGTAACAGTACTGGCGAACTGAGCATGCTGGGAGTGCATCTGTACTGGGGAACTGAGCATGCTGGGAGTGTAACAGTACTGGGGAACTGAATATGCTGGGAGTGTAACAGTACTGGGAAACTGAGCATGCTGGGAGTGTAACAGTACTGGCTAACTGAGCATGCTGGGAGCCTAACAGTACTAGGGAACTGAGCATGCTGGGAGTGTAACAGTACTGGGGAACTGAGCATGCTGGGTGGAAGTGTAACAGTACTGGGGAACTGAGCATGCTGGGTGTGTAAAAGTACTGGGGAACTGGGCATGCTGGGAGTGTAACAGTACTGGGGAACTGAGCATGCTGGGAGTGTAACAGTACTGGGGAACTTTGCATGCTGGGAGTGTAACCGTACTGGGGAACTGAGCATGCTGGGAGTGCATCAGTACTGGGGCATCGAGCATGCTGGGAGTGTAACAGTACTGGGGAACTGAGCATGCTGGGAGTGTAACAGTACTGGGGAACTTTGCATGCTGGGAGTATAACAGTACTGGGGAACTGAGCATGCTGGGAGTGTAACAGTACTAGGGAATTGGGCATGCTGGGAGTATAACAGTACTGGGGAACTGAGCATGCTGGGAGTGTAACGGTACTAGGGAACTGGGCATGCTGGGAGTGTAACAGTACTGGGGAACTGAGCATGCTGGGAGTGTAACAGTACAAGGGAACTGGGCATGCTGGGAGTGTAACAGTACTAGGGAACTGGGCATGCTGGGAGTGTAACAGTAATAGGGAACTGGGCATGCTGGTAGTGTAACAGTACTGGGGAACTGAGCATGCTGGGAGTGTAACAGTACTGGGGAACTGAGCATGCTGGGAGTGTAACAGTACTAGGGAACTTGGCATGTAACAGTACTGGGGAACTGAGCATGCTGGGAGTTTAACAGTACAGGGGAACTGAGCATGCTGGGAGTGTAACAGTACTGGCGATCTGAGCATGCTGGGAGTGTAACAGTACTAGGGAACTGGGCATGCTGGGAGTGTAACAGTACTAGGGAACTGGGCATGCTGGGAGTGTAACAGCACTGGGGAACTGAGCATGCTGGGAGTGCATCAGTACTGGGGATCTGAGCATGCTGGGATGTAACAGTACTGGGGCATAGAGCATGCTAGGAGTGTAACAGTACTGGGGAAATGAGCATGCTGGGAGTGCATAAGTACTGGGGAACTGAGCATGCTAGGAGTGTAACAGTACTGGGGAACTTTGCATGCTGGGAGTGCACCAGTACTGGGGAACTGAGCATGCTAGGAGTGTAACAGTACTGGGGAACTGAGCATGCTGGGAGTGTAACAGTACTGGGGAACTGAGCATGCTGGGAGCGTAACAGTACTGGGGAACTGAGCATGCTGGGAGCGTAACAGTACTAGGGAACTGAGCATGCTGGGAGCGTAACAGCACTGGGGAACTGAGCATGCTGGGAGTGTAACAGTACTGGGGAACTGAGCATGCTGGGAGTGTAAAAGTACAGGGGAACTGGGCATGCTGGGAGTGTAACAGTACTAGGGAACTGGGCATACTGGGAGTGTAACAGTACTGGTGAACTGAGCATGCTGGGAGTGCATCAGTACTGGGGAACTGAGCATGTTGGAAGTGTAACAGTACTGGGGAACTGAGCATGCTGGGAGTGTAACAGTACTGGGGCATAGATCATGCTAGGAGTGTAACAGTACTGGGGAACTGAGCACACTGGGAGTCCATCAGTACTGGGGAACTTTGCATGCTGGGAGTGTAACAGTACTGGCGAACTGAGCATGCTGGGAGTGCATCTGTACTGGGGAACTGAGCATGCTGGGAGTGTAACAGTACTGGGGAACTGAATATGCTGGGAGTGTAACAGTACTGGGAAACTGAGCATGCTGGGAGTGTAACAGTACTGGCTAACTGAGCATGCTGGGAGCCTAACAGTACTAGGGAACTGAGCATGCTGGGAGTGTAACAGTACTGGGGAACTGAGCATGCTGGGTGGAAGTGTAACAGTACTGGGGAACTGAGCATGCTGGGTGTGTAAAAGTACTGGGAAACTGGGCATGCTGGGAGTGTAACAGTACTATGGAACTGGGCATGCTGAGAGTGTAACTGTACTGGCGAACTGAGCATGCTGGGAGTGTAACAGTACTGGGGAACTGAGCAAGCTGATAGTGTAACAGTACTGGGGAGCTGGGCATGCTGGGAGTGTAACAGTACTGGGGAACTGGGCATGTAACAGTACTAGGGAACTGGGCATGCTGGGAGTGTAACAGTACTAGGGAACTGGGCATGCTGGGAGTGTAACAGTACTGGCGAACTGAGCATGCTGGGAGTGCATCTGTACTGGGAACTGAGCCTGCTGGGAGTGTAACAGTACTGGGGAACTTTGCATGCTGGGAGTGTAACAGTACTGGGGAACTGAGCATGCTGGGAGTGTAACAGTACTAGGGAATTGGGCATGCTGGGAGTGTAACAGTACTGGGGAACTGAGCATGCTGGGAGTGTAATGGTACTAGGGAACTGGGCATGCTGGGAGTGTAACAGTACTGGGGAACTGAGCATCCTGGGAGTGTAACAGTACTAGGGAACTGGGCATGCTGGGAGTGTAACAGTACTAGGGAACTGGGAGTTAGGGAACTTGGCATGTAACAGTACTGGGGAACTGAGCATGCTGGGAGTTTAACAGTACAGGGCAACTGAGCATGCTGGGAGTGTAACAGTACTGGCGATCTGAGCATGCTAGGAGTGTAACAGTACTAGGGAACTGGGCATGCTGGGAGTGTAACAGTACTAGTGAACTGGGCATGCTGGGAGTGTAACAGCACTGGGGAACTGAGCATGCTGGGAGCGCATCAGTACTGGGGATCTGAGCATGCTGGGATGTAACAGTACTGGGGCATAGAGCATGCTAGGAGTGTAACAGTACTGGGGAAATGAGCATGCTGGGAGTGCATCAGTACTGGGGAACTGAGTATGCTAGGAGTGTAACAGTACTGGGGAACTTTGCATGCTGGGAGTGCATCAGTACTGGGGAACTGAGCATGCTAGGAGTGTAACAGTACTGGCGAACTGAGCATGCTGGGAATGTAACAGTACTGTTGAACTGAGCATGCTGGGAGTGTAACAGTACTGGGGAACTGAGCATGCTGGGAGCGTAACAGTACTGGGGAACTGAGCATGCTGGGAGCGTAACAGTACTAGGGAACTGAGCATGCTGGGAGCGTAACAGCACTGGGGTACTGAGCATGCTGGGAGTGTAACAGTACTGGGGAACTGAGCATGCTGAGAGTGTAAAAGTGCAGGGGAACTGGGCATGCTGGGAGTGTAACAGTACTAGGGAACTGGGCATACTGGGAGTGTAACAGTACTGGTGAACTGAGCATGCTGGGAGTGCATCAGTACTGGGGAACTGAGCATGTTGGAAGTGTAACAGTACTGGGGAACTCAGCATGCTGGGAGTGTAACAGTACTGGGGCATAGATCATGCTAGGAGTGTAACAGTACTGGGGAATTGAGCACGCTGGGAGTACATCAGTACTGGGGAACTTTGCATGCTGGGAGTGTAACAGTACTAGGGAACTGAGCATGCTGGGAGTGTAACAGTACTAGGGAACTGGGCATGCTGGGAGTGTAACAGTACTGGCGAACTGAGCATGCTGGGAGTGCATCTGTACTGGGGAACTGAGCATGCTGGGAGTATAACAGTACTGGGGAACTGAATATGCTGGGAGTGTAACAGTACTGGGAAACTGAGCATGCTGGGAGTGTAACAGTACTGGCTAACTGAGCATGCTGGGAGCCTAACAGTACTAGGGAACTGAGCATGCTGGGAGTGTAACAGTACTGGGGAACTGAGCATGCTGGGTGGAAGTGTAACAGTACTGGGGAACTGAGCATGCTGGGTGTGTAAAAGTACTGGGGAACTGGCCATGCTGGGAGTGTAACAGTACTAGGGAACTGGGCATGCTGAGAGTGTAACTGTACTGGCGAACTGAGCATGCTGGGAGTGTAACAGTACTGGGGAACTGAGCATGCTGAGAGTGTAACAGTACTGGGGAGCTGGGCATGCTGGGAGTGTAACAGTACTGGGGAACTGGGCATTTAACAGTACTAGGGAACTGGGCATGCTGGGAGTGTAACAGTACTGGCGAACTGAGCATCCTGGGAGCTTAACAGTACTAGGGAACTGGGCATGCTGGGAGTGTGACAGTACTACGGTACTGGGCATGCTGGGAGTGTAACAGTACTGGTGAACTGGGCATGCTGGGAGTGCATCACTACTGGGGAACTGAACATACTGGGAGTGCATCAGTACTGGGGAACTGAGCATGCTAGGAGTGTAACAGTACTGGGGAACTTTGCATGCTGGGAGTGCATCAGTACTGGGGAACTGAGCATGCTAGGAGTGTAACAGTACTGGCGAACTGAGCATGCTGGGAGTGTAACAGTACTGGGGAACTGAGCATGCTGGGAGTTTAACAGTACTGGGGAACTGAGCATGCTGGGAGCATAACAGTACTAGGGAACTGAGCATGCTGGGAGTGTAACAGTACTGGGGAACTGAGCATCCTGGGAGTGTAAAAGTACAGGGGAACTGGGCATGCTGGGAGTGTAACAGTACTAGGGAACTGGGCATGCTGGGAGTGTAACAGTACTGGGGAACTGGGCATGCTGGGAGTGTAACAGTACTAGGGAACTGAGTATGCTGGGAGTGTAACAGTACTGGGGAACAGCATGCTGGGAGTGTAACAGTACTGGGGAACTGAGCATGCTGGGTGGGAGTGTAACAGTACTGGGGTACTGAGCATGCTGGGTGTGTAAAAGTACTGGGGAACTGGGCATGCTGGGAGTGTAACAGTACTAGGGAACTGGGCATGCTGAGAGTGTAACAGTACTGGGGAACTGAGCATGCTAGGAGTGTAACAGTACTGGGGAACTGAGCATGCTGGGAGTGCATCAGTACTGGGGAATTTTGCATGTGGGGAGTGTAACAGTACTAGGGAACTGAGCATGCTGGGAGTGTAACAGTACTAGGGAACTGGGCATGCTGGGAGCGTAACAGTACTGGCGAACTGAGCATGCTGGGAGTGCAACTGTACTGGGGAACTGAGCATGCTGGGAGTGTAACAGTACTGGGGAACTGAGCATGCTGGGAGTGTAACAGTACTGGCGAACTGAGCATGCTGGGAGCGTAACAGTACTAGGGAAGTGAGCATGCTGGGAGGGTAACAGTACTGGGGAACTGAGCATGCTGGGAGTGTAACAGTACAGGAGAACTGAGCATGCTGGGGTACTGAGCATGCTGGGAGTGTAACAGTACTGGGGAACTGAGCATGCTGGGAGTGTAACAGTACTAGGGAACTGGGCATGCTGGGAGTGTAACAGTACCGGCGAACTGAGCATGCTGGGAGTGTAACAGTACTGGGTAACTAAGCATGCTGGGAGTGTAACAGTACTGGGGAACTGGGCATGCTGGGAGTGTAACAGTACTAGGGAACTGGGCATGCTGGGAGTTTAACAGTACTGGCTAACTGAGCATGCTGGGAGTGTAACAGTACTAGAGAACTGGGCATGCTGTGAGTGTAACAGTACTAGGGAACTGGGCATGCTGGGAGTGTAACAGTACTGGGGAACTGGGCATGCTGGGAGTGTAACAGTACTGGGGAACTGAGCATGCTGGGAGTGTAACAGTACTAGGGAACTGAGTATGCTGGGAGTGTAACAGTACTGGGGAACAGCATGCTGGGAGTGTAACAGTACTGGGGAACTGAGCATGCTGGGAGTGTAACAGTACTCGGGAACTGAGCATGCTGGGAGTGTAACAGTACTGGGGAACTGAGCATGCTGGGAGTGCATCAGTACTAGGGAACTGAGCATGCTGGGAGTGCATCAGTACTGGGGAACTAAGCATGCTGGAAGTGTAACAGTACTAGGGAACTGGGCATGCTGGGAGTGTAACAGTACTGGCGAACTGAGCATGCTGGAAGTGTAACAGTACTAGGGAACTGGGCATGCTGGGAGTGTAACAGTACTGGGGAACTGGGCATGCTGGGAGTGTAACAGTACTGGGGAACTGGGCATGCTGGGAGTGTAACAGTACTAGGGAACTGAGCATGTTGGGAGTGTAACAGTACTGGGGAATTGAGCATGCTGGGAGTGTAACTGTACTAGGGAACTGGGCATGCTGGGAGTGTCACAGTACTGGGGAACTGAGCATTCTGGGAGTGTAACAGTACTAGTGAACTGGGCATGCTGGGAGTGTAACAGTACTAGGGAACTGGGCATTCTGGGAGTGTAACAGTACTAGGGAACTGGCCATGCTGGGAGTGTAACAGTACTGGAGAACTGAGCATGCTGGGAGTGTAACAGTACTGGGGAACTGAGCATGCTGGGAGTGTAACAGTACTAGGGAACTTGGCATGTAACAGTAATGGGGAACTGAGCATGCTGGGAGTGTAACAGTACTAGGGAACTTGGCATGTAACAGTACAGGGGAACTGAGCATGCTGGGAGTGTAACAGTACTGGAGAACTGAGCATGCTCGGAGTGTAACAGTACTAGGGAACTGGGCATGCTGGGAGTGTACCAGTACTGGCGATCTGAGCATGCTGGGAGTGTAACAGTACTAGGGAACTGGGCATGCTGGGAGTGTAAAAGTACTAGGGAACTGGGCATGCTGGGAGTGTAACAGTACTGGGGAACTGAGCATGCTGGGAGTGCATCAGTACTGGGGATCTGAGCATGCTGGGATGTAACAGTACTGGGGCATAGAGCATGCGGGGAGTGTAACAGTACTGGGGCATAGAGCATGCTAGGAGTGTAACAGTACTGGGGAAATGAGCATGCTGGGAGTGCATCAGTACTGGGGAACTGAGCATGCCAGGAGTGTAACAGTACTGGGGAACTTTGCATGCTGGGAGTGCATCAGTACTGGGGAACTGAGCATGCTAGGAGTGTAACAGTACTGGGGAACTGAGCATGCTGGGAGTGTAACAGTACTGGGGAACTGAGCATGCTGGGAGTGTAACAGTACTGGGGAACTGAGCATGCTGGGAGCGTGACAGTACTGGGGAACTGAGCATGCTGGGAGTGTAAAAGTACTGGGGAACTGAGCATGCTGGGAGTGTAACAGTACTGGGGAACTGAGCATGCTGGGAGTGTAACAGTACTAGGGAACTGGGCATGCTGGGAGTGTAACAGTACTGGTGAACTGAGCATGCTGGGAGTGCATCAGTACTGGGGAACTGAGCATGCTGGAATGTGAAACAGTACTGGGGAACTGAGCATGCTGGGAGTGTAACAGTACTGGGTCATAGATCATGCTAGGAGTGTAACAGTACTGGGGAACTGAGCATGCTGGGAGTCCATCAGTACTGGGGAACTGAGCATGCTGGGAGTGTAACAGTACTGGGTCATAGATCATGCTAGGAGTGTAACAGTACTGGGGAACTGAGCATGCTGGGAGTGTAACAGTACTGGGGAACTGAGCATGCTGGGAGTGTAACAGTACTAGGGAACTGGGCATGCTGGGAGTGTAACAGTACTGGTGAACTGAGCATGCTGGGAGTGCATCAGTACTGGGGAACTGAGCATGCTGGAATGTGAAACAGTACTGGGGAACTGAGCATGCTGGGAGTGTAACAGTACTGGGTCATAGATCATGCTAGGAGTGTAACAGTACGGGGGAACTGAGCATGCTGGGAGTCCATCAGTACTGGGGAACTGAGCATGCTGGGAGTGTAACAGTACTGGGTCATAGATCATGCTAGGAGTGTAACAGTACTGGGGAACTGAGCATGCTGGGAGTCCATCAGTACTGGGGAACTTTGCATGCTGGGAGTGTAACAGTACTAGGGAACTGAGCATGCTGGGAGTGTAACAGTACTAGGGAACAGGGCATGCTGGGAGTGTAACAGTACTGGCGAACTGAGCATGCTGGGAGTGCATCTGTACTGGGGAACTGAGCATGCTGGTAGTGTAACAGTACTGGGGAACTGAATATGCTGGGAGTGTAACAGTACTGGGAAACTGAGCATGCTGGGAGTGTAACAGTACTGGCGAACTGAGCATGCTGGGAGCGTAACAGTACTAGGGAACTGAGCATGCTGGGAGTGTAACAGTACTGGGGAACTGAGCATGCTGGGTGGGACTGTAACAGTACTGGGGAACTGAGCATGCTGGGTGTGTAAAAGTACTGGGGAACTGGGCATGCTGGGAGTGTAACACTACTAGGGAACTGGGCATGCTGAGAGTGTAACAGTACTGGTGAACTGAGCATGCTGGGAGTGTAACAGTACTGGGGAACTGAGCATGCTGAGAGTGTAACAGTACTGGGGAGCTGGGCATGCTGGGAGTGTAACAGTACTGGGGAACTGGGCATGTAACAGTACTAGGGAACTGGGCATGCTGGGAGTGTAACAGTACTGGCAAACTGAGCATCCTGGGTGTGTAACAGGACTAGGGAACTGGGCATGCTGGGAGTGTGACAGTACTACGGAACTGGGCATGCTGGGAGTGTAACAGTACTGGCGAACTGGGCATGCTTGGAGTGCATCACTACTGGGGAATTGAGCATGCTGGGAGTGTAACAGTACTGGGGAACTGAGCATGCTGGGAGTGTAACAGTACTAGGGAACTGAGCATGCTGGGAGTGTAACAGTACTGGCGAACTGAGCATGCTGGGAGTGTAACAGTACTGGGGAACTCCTAGCATGCTCTATGCCCCAGTACTGTTACACTCCCAGCATGCTCAGTTCCCTAGTACTGTTACACTCCCAGCACGCTCAGTTCCCCAGTACTGTTACACTCCTAGCATGCTCTATACCCCAGTACTCTTACACTCCCAGCATGCTCAGTTCCCTACTACTGTTACACTCCCAGCATGCAAAGTTCCCCAGTACTGTTACACTCCCAGCATGCCCAGTTCCCCAGTACTGATGCACTCCTAGCATGCTCAGTTCCCCAGTACTGTTACACTCCCAGCATGCCCAGCTCCCTAGTACTGTTACACTCCCAGCATGCTCAGTTCAACAGTACATAAAGCATGCTAGGATTGTAACAGTACTGGGGAACTAAGCATGCTGGGAGTGTAACAGTACTAGGGAACTGAGCATGTTGGGAGTGTAACAGTACTGGGGCATAGAGCATGCTAGGAGTGTAACAGTACTGGGGAACTGAGCATGCTGGGAGTGCATCAGTACTGGGGAACTGAGCATGCTAGGAGTGTAACAGTACTGGGGAACTGAGCATGCTGGGAGTGCATCAGTACTTCGGAATTTTGCATGTGGGGAGTGTAACAGTACTAGGGAACTGAGCATGCTGGGAGTGTAACAGTACTAGGGAACTGGGCATGCTGGAAGCGTAACAGTACTGGCGAACTGAGCATGCTGGGAGTGCAACTGTACTGGGGAACTGAGCATGCTGGGAGTGTAACAGTACTGGGGAACTGAGCATGCTGGGAGTGGAACAGTACTGGGAAACTGAGCATGCTGGCAGTGTAAGAGTACTGGCGAACTGAGCATGCTGGGAGCATAACAGTACTAGGGAAGTGAGCATGCTGGGAGGGTAACAGTACTGGGGAACTGAGCATGCTGGGAGTGTAACAGTACTGGAGAACTGTACATGCTGGGGAACTGAGCATGCTGGGAGTGTAACAGTACTGGGGAACTGAGCATGCTGGGAGTGTAACAGTACTAGGGAACTGGGCATGCTGGGAGTGTAACAGTACCGGCGAACTGAGCATGCTGGGAGTGTAACAGTACTGGGGAACTAAGTATGCTGGGAGTGTAACAGTACTGGGGAACTGGGCATGCTGGGAGTGTAACAGTACTAGGGAACTGGGCATGCTGGGAGTTTAACAGTACTGGCGAACTGGAGCATGCTGGGAGTGTAACAGTACTAGGGAACTGGGCATGCTGGGAGTGTAACAGTACTAGGAAACTGGGCATGCTGGGAGTGTAACAGTACTGGAGAACTGGGCATGCTGGGAGTGTAACAGTACTGGGGAACTGAGCATGCTGGGAGTGTAACAGTACTAGGGAACTGAGTATGCTGGGAGTGTAACAGTACTGGGGAACAGCATGCTGGGAGTGTAACAGTACTGGGGAACTGAGCATGCTGGGATTGTAACAGTACTGGGGAACTGAGCATGCTGGGAGTGCATCAGTACTAGGGAACTGAGCATGCTGGGAGTGCATCAGTACTGGGGAACTGAGCATGCTGGAAGTGTAACAGTACTAGGGAACTGGGCATGCTGGGAGTGTAACAGTACTGGAGAACTGAGCATGCTGGAAGTGTAACAGTACTAGGGAACTGGGCACGCTGGGAGTGTAACAGTACTGGGGAACTGGGCATGCTGGGAGTGTAACAGTACTGGGGAACTGGGCATGCTGGGAGTGTAACAGTACTAGGGAACTGAGCATGTTGGGAGTGTAACAGTACTGGGGAACTGAGCATGCTGGGAGTGTAAAGGTACTAGGGAACTGGGCATGCTGGGAGTGTAACAGTACTGGGGAACTGAGCATGCTGGGAGTGTAACAGTACTAGGGAACTGGGCATGCTGGGAGTGTAACAGTACTAGGGAACTGGGCATGCTGGGAGTGTAACAGTACAAGGGAACTGGGCATGCTGGGAGTGTAACAGTACTGGGGAACTGAGCATGCTGGGAGTGTAACAGTACTGGGGAACTGAGCATGCTGGGAGTGTAACAGTACTAGGGAACTTGGCATGTAACTGTACTGGGGAACTGAGCATGCTGGGAGTGTAACAGTACTAGGGAACTTGGCATGTAACAGTCCAGAGAAACTGAGCATGCTGGGAGTATAACAGTACTGGGGAACTGAGCATGCTGGGAGTGTAACAGTACTAGGGAACTGGGGAACTGGGCATGCTTTGAGTGTAACAGTACTGGCGATGTGAGCATGCTGGGGAGTGTAACAGTACTAGGGAACTGGGCATGCTGGGAGTGTAAAAGTACTAGGGAACTGGGCATACTGGGAGTGTAACAGAACTGGGGAACTGAGCATGCTGGGAGTGCATCAGTACTGGGGATCTGAGCATGCTGGGATGGAACAGTACTGGGGCATAGAGCATGCGGGGAGTGTAACAGTACTGGGACATAGAGCATGCTAGGAGTGTAACAGTACTGGGGAACTGAGCATGCTGGGAGTGCATCAGTACTGGGGAACTGAGCATGCTAGGAGTGTAACAGTACTGCAGAACTTTGCATGCTGGGAGTGCATCAGTACTGGGGAACTGAGCATGCTAGGAGTGTAACAGTAATGGGGAACTGAGCATGCTGGGAGCGTAACAGTACTAGGGAACTGAGCATGCTGGGAGTGTGACAGTACTGGGGAACTGAGCATGCTGGGAGTGTAAAAGTACTGGGGAACTGGGCATGCTGGGAGTGTAACAGTACTAGGGAACTGGGCATGCTGGGAGTGTAACAGTACTGGTGAACTGAGCATGCTGGGAGTGCATCAGTACTGGGGAACTGAGCATGCTGGAAGTGTAACAGTACTGGGGAACTGAGCATGCTGGGAGTGTAACAGTACTGGGGCATAGATCATGCTAGGAGTGTAACAGTACTGGGGAACTGAGCATGCTGGGAGTCCATCAGTACTGGGGAACTTTGCATGCTGGGAGTGTAACAGTACTAGGGAACTGAGCATGCTGGGGGTGTAACAGTACTAGGGAACTGGGCATGCTGGGAGTGTAACAGTACTGGTGAACTGAGCATGCTGGGAGTGCATCAATACTGGGGGACTGAGCATGCTGGAAGTGTAACAGTACTGGGGAACTGAGCATGCTGGGAGTGTAACAGTACTGGGGCATAGATCATGCTAGGAGAGTAACAGTACTGGGGAACTGAGCATGCTGGGAGTCCATCAGTACTGGGGAACTTTGCATGCTGGGAGTGTAACAGTACTAGGGAACTGAGCATGCTGGGAGTGTAACAGTACTAGGGAACTGGGCATGCTGGGAGTGTAACAGTACTGGCAAACTGAGCATGCTGGGAGTGCATCTGTACTGGGGAACTGAGCATGCTGGGAGAGTAACAGTACTGGGGAACTGAATATGCTGGGAGTGTAACAGTACTGGGAAACTGAGCATGCTGGGAGTGTAACAGTACTGGCGAACTGAGCATGCTGGGAGCGTAACAGTACTTGGGAACTGAGCATGCTGGGTGTGTAAAAGTACTGGGGAACTGGGCATGCTGGGAGTGTAACAGTACTAGGGAACTGGGCATGCTGAGAGTGTAACAGTACTGGCGAACTGAGCATGCTGGGAGTGTAACAGTACTGGGGAACTGAGCATGCTGAGAGTGTAACAGTACTGGGGAGCTGGGCATGCTGGGAGTGTAACAGTACTGGGGAACTGGGCATGTAACAGTACTAGGGAACTGGGCATGCTGGGAGTGTAACCGTACTGGGGAACTGAGCATGCTGGGAGTGCATCAGTACTGGGGAACTGAGCATGCTGGGAGTGTAACAGTACTAGGGAACTGGGCATGCTGGGAGTGCAACAGTACTGGGGAACTGAGCATGCTGGGAGTGTAACTGTACTAGGGAACTGGGCATGCTGGGAGTGTAACAGTACTGGGGAACTGAGCATGCTGGGAGTGTAACAGTACTAGGGAACTGGGCATGCTGGGAGTGCAACAGTACTGGGGAACTGAGCATGCTGGGAGTGTAACAGTACTGGGGAACTGGGCATGCTGGGAGTGTAACAGTACTGGGGAACTGAGCATGCTTAGAGTGTAACTACTGGGGAACTGAGCATGCTGGGAGTGTAACAGTACTAGGGAACTGGGCATGCTGGGAGTGTAACAGTACTGGTGAACTGAGCATGCTGGGAGTGTAACAGTACTTGGGAACTGGGCATGCTGGGAGTGTAACAGTACTAGGGAACTGGGCATGTTGGGAGTGTAACAGTACTGGGGAACTGAGCATGCTGGGAGTGCATCAGTTCTGGGGAACTGAGCATGCTGGGAGTTAACAGTACTGGGGAACTGACCATGCTGGGAGTGTAACAGTACTGGGGCATAGAGCATGCGGGGAGTGTAACAGTACTGGGGCATAGAGCATGCTAGGAGTGTAACAGCACTGGGGAACTGAGCATGCTGGGAGTGCATCAGTACTGGGGAACTGAGCATGCTAGGAGTGTAACAGTACTGGGGAACTTTGCATGCTGGGAGTGTAACAGTACTAGGGAACTGAGCATGCTGGGACTGTAACAGTACTGGGGCACAGAGCATGCTAGGAGTGTAACAGTACTGGGGAACTGAGCATGCTGGGAGTGTAACAGTACTAGGGAACTGAGCATGTTGGGAGTGTAACAGTACTGGGGAACTGAGCATGCTGGGAGTGTAAAGGTACTAGGGAACTGGGCATGCTGGGAGTGTAACCGTACTGAGGAACTGAGCATGCTGGGAGTGTAACAGTACTAGGGAACTGGGCATGCTGGGAGTGTAACAGTACTGGTGAACTGAGCATGCTGGGAGTGTAACAGTACTAGGGAACTGGGCATGCTGGGAGTGTAACAGTACTAGGGAACTGGGCATGTTGGGAGTGTAACAGTACTGGGGAACTGAGCATGCTGGGAGTGCATCAGTTCTGGGGAACTGAGCATGCTGGGGGTTAACAGTACTGGGGAACTGACCATGCTGGGAGTGTAACAGTACTGGGGCATAGAGCATGCGGGGAGTGTAACAGTACTGGGGCATAGAGCATGCTAGGAGTGTAACAGCACTGGGGAACTGAGCATGCTGGGAGTGCATCAGTACTGGGGAACTGAGCATGCTAGGAGTGTAACAGTACTGGGGAACTTTGCATGCTGGGAGTGTAACAGTACTAGGGAACTGAGCATGCTGGGACTGTAACAGTACTGGGGCACAGAGCATGCTAGGAGTGTAACAGCATGCTGGGAGTGCATCAGTACTGGGGAACTGGGCATGCTGGGAGTGTAACAGTACTGGGGAACTTTGCATGCTGGGAGTGTAACAGTACTGGGGAACTGAGCATGCTGGTAGTGTAACAGTACTAGGGAACTGAGCATGCTGGGAGTGTAACAGTACTGGGGCATAGAGCATGCTAGGAGTGTAACAGTACTGGGGAACTGAGCATGCTGGGAGTGCATCAGTACTGGGGAACTGAGCATGCTAGGAGTGTAACAGTACTGGGGAACTGAGCATGCTGGGAGTGCATCAGTACTGGGGAACTTTGCATGCTGGGAGTGTAAAAGTACTAGGGAACTGAGGATGCTGGTTGTGTAACAGTACTAGGGAACTGGGCATGCTGGGAGTATAACAGTACTGGGGAACTGAGCATGCTGGGAGTCTAACAGTACTGGGGAACTGAGCATGCTGGGAGTGTAACAGTACTGGTGAACTGAGCGTGCTGGCAGTGTAACAGTGCTGGCGAACTGAGCATGCTGGGAGTGTAACAGTACTAGGGAACTGAGCATGCTGGGAGTGTAACAGTACTGGGGAACTGAGCATGCCAGGAGTGTAACAGCACTGGGGAACTGAGCATGCTGGGAGTGTAACAGTACTGGGGAACTGAGCATGCCGGGAGTGTAACAGTACTAGGGAACTGAGCATGCTGGGAGAGTAACAATACTAGGGAACTGAACATGCTGGGATTGTAACAGTACTGGGGAACTGAGCATGCTGGGAGTGTAAAAGTACAGGGGAACTGAGCATGCTGGAACTGTAACAGTACTGGGGAACTCAGCATGCTGGGAGTGTAACAGTACTGGTGAACTGAGCATGCTGGGTGTGTAACAGTACTTGGGAACTGGGCACGCTGGGAGTTTAACAATACTGGGGCATCGAGCATGCTGGGAGTGTAACAGTACTAGGGAACTGGGCATGCTGGTAGTGTAACAGTACTGGCAAACTGAGCATGCTGGAGTGTAACAGTACTGGTAAACTGAGCATGCTGGGAGTGCATCAGTACTGGGGAACTGAGCATGCTAGGAGTGTAACAGTACTGGGGAACTGAGCATGCTGGGAGTGCATCAGTACTGGGGAACTTTGCATGCTGGGAGTGTAACAGTACTAGGGAACTGAGCATGCTGGTTGTGTAACAGTACTAGGGAACTGGGCATGCTGGGAGTGTAACAGTACTGGGGAACTGAGCATGCTGGGAGTCTAACAGTACTGGGGAACTGAGCATGCTGGGAGTGTAATAGTACTGGCGAACTGAGCATGCTGGGAGTGTAACAGTATTAGGGAACTGAGCATGCTGGGAGTGTAACAGTACTGGGGAACTGAGCATGCCGGAAGTGTAACAGTACTGGGGAACTGAGCATGCTGGGAGTGTAACAGTACTGGGGAACTGAGCATGCCGGGAGTGTAACAGTACTAGGGAACTGAGCATGCTGGGAGAGTAACAATACTAGGGAACTGAACATGCTGGGATTGTAACAGTACTGGGGAACTGAGCATGCTGGGAGTGTAAAAGTACAGGGGAACTGAGCATGATGGAAGTGTAACAGTACTGGGGAACTCAGCATGCTGGGAGTGTAACAGTACTGGGGAACTGAGCATGCTGGGAGTGTAACAGTACTTGGGAACTGGGCACGCTGGGAGTTTAACAATACTGGGGCATCGAGCATGCTGGGAGTGTAACAGTACTAGGGAACTGGGCATGCTGGTAGTGTAACAGTACTGGCAAACTGATCATGCTGGAGTGTAACAGTACTGGCAAACTGAGCATGCTGGGAGTGCATCAGTACTGGGGAACTGAGCATGATGGGAGTGTAACAGTACAGGGGAATTGAGCATGCTGGGAGTGTAACCGTGATAGGGAACTGAGCATGCTGAGAGTGCATCAGTACTGGGGAACTGAGCATGCTGGGAGTGTAACAGTACTAGGGAACTGGGCATGCTGGGAGTGTAACGGTACTGGGGAACTGAGCATGCTGGGAGTGTAACGGTACTAGGGAACTGGGCATGCTGGGAGTGTAACAGTACTAGGGAACTGGGCATCCTGGGAGTGTAACAGTACTGGTGAACTGAGCATGCTGGGAGTGTAACAGTACTGGCGAACTGAGCATGCTGGAAGTGCATCAGTACTGGGGAACTGAGCATGCTAGGAGTGTAACAGGACTGGGGAACTGAGCATGCTGGGAGTGTAACTGTACTGTGGAACTGAGCATGCTGGGAGTGCCTCAGTACTGGGGAACTGAGCATGCTGGGAGTGTAACAGTAGTAGGGAACTGGGCTTGCTGGGAGTGTAACAGTACTGGGGAACTGAGCATGCTGGGAGTGTAACGGTACTAGGGAACTGGGCATGCTGGGAGTGTAACAGTACTGGGGAACCTGAGCATGCTGGGAGTGTAACAGTACTAGGGAACTGGGCATGCTGGGAGTGTAACAGTACTGGGGAATTGAGCATGCTGGGAGTGTAACCGTACTGGGGAACTGAGCACGCTGGGAGTGTAACAGTACTAGGGAACTGAGCATGCTGGTAGTGTAACAGTACTGGCAAACTGAGCATGCTGGAGTGTAACAATACTGGGGCATCGAGCATGCTGGGAGTGTAACAGTACTGGCAAACTGAGCATGCTGGAGTGTAACAATACTGGGGCATCGAGCATGCTGGGAGTGTAACAGTACTAGGGAACTGGGCATGCTGGTAGTGTAACAGTACTGGCAAACTGAGCATGCTGGAGTGTAACAGTACTGGCAAACTGAGCATGCTGGGAGTGCATCAGTACTGGGGAACTGAGCATGATGGGAGTGTAACAGTACAGGGGAATTGAGCATGCTGGGAGTGTAACCGTGATAGGGCACTGAGCATGCTGAGAGTGCATCAGTACTGGGGAACTGAGCATGCTGGGAGTGTAACAGTACTAGGGAACTGGGCATGCTGGGAGTGTAACGGTACTGGGGAACTGAGCATGCTGGGAGTGTAACGGTACTAGGGAACTGGGCATGCTGGGAGTGTAACAGTACTAGGGAACTGGGCATCCTGGGAGTGTAACAGTACTGGTGAACTGAGCATGCTGGGAGTGTAACAGTACTGGCGAACTGAGCATGCTGGAAGTGCATCAGTACTGGGGAACTGAGCATGCTAGGAGTGTAACAGTACTGCGGAACTGAGCATGCTGGGAGTGTAACTGTACTGGGGAACTGAGCATGCTGGGAGTGCATCAGTACTGGGGAACTGAGCATGCTGGGAGTGTAACAGTAGTAGGGAACTGGGCTTGCTGGGAGTGTAACAGTACTGGGGAACTGAGCATGCTGGGAGTGTAACGGTACTAGGGAACTGGACATGCTGGGAGTGTAACAGTACTGGGGAACTGAGCATGCTGGGAGTGTAACAGTACTAGGGAACTGGGCATGCTGGGAGTGTAACAGTACTGGGGAATTGAGCATGCTGGGAGTGTAACCGTACTGGGGAACTGAGCACGCTGGGAGTGTAACAGTACTAGGGAACTGGGCATGCTGGGAGTGTAACAGTACTAGGGAACTGGGCTTGCTGGGAGTGTAACAGTACTGGCGAACTGAGCATGCTGGGAGTGCATCAGTACTAGGGAACTGGGCATGCTAGGAGTGTAACAGTACTGGGGAACTTTGCATGCTGGGAGTGTAACAGTACTGGAGAACTGAGCATGCTGGGAATGTAACAGTACTAGGGAACTTGGCATGCTGGGAGTGTAACGGTACTGGGGCATAGAGCAAACTGGGAATGTGACAGTACTGGGCCAGTGGGCATGCTGGGAGTGTAATAGTGCTGGGAGTGCAGCAGTACTGGGGATCAGTGTGGACAGAAACCTGATACAGATAAGAAGCAGGGCGATCTTTGAGTCTTCCAGGATTACAACACGTGTACCAATGCAGAAGTACGGACAGTTTGGAGTCTGGTTGTATCATGATACTGCTGGGAGTGCATCAGTACTGGGGAACTGAGCATGCTGGGAGTGTAACAGTAGTAGGGAACTGGGCTTGCTGGGAGTGTAACAGTACTGGGGAACTGAGCATGCTGGGAGTGTAACGGTACTAGGGAACTGGGCATGCTGGGAGTGTAACAGTACTGGGGAACTGAGCATGCTGGGAGTGTAACAGTACTAGTGAACTGGGCATGCTGGGAGTGTAACAGTACTGGGGAATTGAGCATGCTGGGAGTGTAACCGTACTGGGGAACTGAGCACGCTGGGAGTGTAACAGTACTAGGGAACTGGGCATGCTGGGAGTGTAACAGTACCAGGGAACTGGGCTTGCTGGGAGTGTAACAGTACTGGCGAACTGAGCATTCTGGGAGTGCATCAGTACTAGGGAACTGGGCATGCTAGGAGTGTAACAGTACTGGGGAACTTTGCATGCTGGGAGTGTAACAGTACTGGAGAACTGAGCATGCTGGGAATGTAACAGTACTAGGGAACTTGGCATGCTGGGAGTGTAACGGTACTGGGGCATAGAGCAAACTGGGAATGTGACAATACTGGGCCAGTGGGCATGCTGGGAGTGTAATAGTGCTGGGAGTGCAGCAGTACTGGGGATCAGTGTGGACAGAAACCTGATACAGATAAGAAGCAGGGCGATCTTTGAGTCTTCCAGGATTACAAGTCTTCCAGGATTACAACACGTGTACCAATGCAGAAGTACGGACAGTTTGGAGTCTGGTTGTATCATGATACTGTTAGAGGATTAGACATCACCTGGAGCCTTTCAGTACTATGACCCTAGTACAGGGAGAGAAGCAGGTAACACTGGGAGCCCACCACCACTAGGACTCTTGCAGTACTGTGACTCTGGTACATACAAGCAGGGCACACTTGGACTATCGTAATATATGACACTGGCACATACAAGCAGAGCAGGGCACGATTGGACTCTCGCAGTACTGTGACACTGGTACATACGAGCATGGCACATTTTGAATCTAGCAGTACTGTGACACTGGTACATACAAGCAGGGCACATTTGGACTCTAGCAGTACTGTGACACTGGTACATACAAGCAGTGCACGCTTGGACTCTAGCAGTACTATGACACTGGTACATACAAGCAGGGCACACTTGGACTCTAACAGTACTATGACACTGGTACATACAAGCAGAGCACACTTGGACTCCCGCAGTATATGACACTGGTACATACAAGCAGGGCACGCTTGGACTCTAGCAGTATATGACACTGGTTCATACAAGCAGGGTACACTTGGACTCTCGCAGTATATGACACTGGTACATACAAGCAGGGCACACTTGGACTCTCGTAATATATGACACTGGTACATACAAGCAGAGCACACTTGGACTCTCGCAGTACTGTGACAGTGGTACATACGAGCAGGGCACGCTTGGACTCTCGCAGTACTATGACACTAGTACATACAAGCAGGGCACACTTGGACTCTAGCAGTACTGTGACACTGGTACATACAAGCAGGGCACACTTGGACTCTAGCAGAACTGTGACACTGGTACATACAAGCAGGGTACATTTGGACTCTAGCAGTACTGTAACACTGGTACATACAAGCAGGGCACACTTGGACTCGAGCAGAATATGACACTGGTGCATACAAGCAGGGCACACATGGACTCGAGCAGTACTGTGACACTGGTACATACAAGCAGGGCACATTTGGACTCTAGCAGTACTGTGACACTGGTACATACAAGCAGGGCACGCTTGGACTCTAGCAGTACCGTGACGCTGGTACACACAAGCAGGTCACGCTTGAACTCTAGCAGTGTATGAAACTGGTACATACAAGCAGGGCATGATTGGACTCTCGCAGTACTGTGACACTGGTACTTACAAGCAGGGCACACTTGGACTCTAGCAGTATATGACACTGGTACATACAAGCAGTACTGTGACGCTGGTACATACAAGCAGGGCACGCTTGAACTCGATCAGTATATGCCACTGGTACATACAGCCAGGGCACGCTTGGACTGGATCAGTATATGCCACTGGTACACACAGTAGGGCACACTTGGACTCTTGCAGTACTGTGACGCTGGTACATAGAAGCAGGGCACACTTGGACTCTCGCAGTACTGTGACAGTGGTACATAAAAGCAGGGCACTCTTGGACCCTTGCAGAACTCTGACACTGGTACACTCAACCAGGGCACACTTGGAATCTAGCACTACTGTGACACTGGCACATACGAGCAGGGCACACTTGGACTCGAGCAGAATATGACACTGGTGCATACAAGCAGGGCACACATGGACTCGAGCAGTACTGTGACACTGGTACATACAAGCAGGGCACATTTGGACTCTAGCAGTACCGTGACGCTGGTACACACAAGCAGGTCACGCTTGAACTCTAGCAGTGTATGAAACTGGTACATACAAGCAGGGCATGATTGGACTCTTGCAGTACTGTGACGCTGGTACTTACAAGCAGGGCACACGTGGACTCTAGCAGTATATGACACTGGTACATACAAGCAGGGCATACTTGGACTCTCGCAGTACTGTGACGCTGGTACATACAAGCAGGGCACGCTTGAACTCGATCAGTATATGCCACTGGTACATACAGCCAGGGCACGCTTGGACTGGATCAGTATATGCCACTGGTACACACAAGTAGGGCACACTTGGACTCTTGCAGTACTGGGATGCTGGTACATAGAAGCAGGGCACACTTGGACTCTCACAGTACTGTGACAGTGGTACATAAAAGCAGGGCACACTTGGACCCTTGCAGAACTCTGACACTGGTACACTCAAGCAGGGCACACTTGGAATCTAGCACTACTGTGACACTGGCACATATGAGCAGGGCACACTTGGACTCTAGCAGTATATGACGCTGGTACATACAAGCAGGGCACACTTGGACTCTCGCAGTACTGTGACACTGGTACACACAAGCAGGGCACACTGGGACTCTCGCAGTACTGTGACACTGGTACACACAAGCAAGGCACACTAGGACTCTCGCAGTACTCTGATGCTGGTACATACACGCAGGGCACACTTGGACTCTCGCAGTACTGTGACACTGGTACACACAAGCAGGGCATGCTTGGACTCTCGCAGTATATGACACTGGTACATGGAAGCAGGCACGCTTGAACTCGATTAGTATATGACACTAGTACATACAAACAGGGCACATGTGGACTCTAGCTGTACTATGACACTGGTACACACAGGCAGGGCACACTTGGACTTTCGCAGTACTGTGACGCTGGTTCATAGAAGCAGGGCACACTTGGACTCGATCAGTATATGACATTGGTACATACAAGCAGGGCACACGTGGACTCTAGCAGTTTATGACCCTGGTACATACAAGCAGGGCACGCTTGGACTTTCGCAGCACTGTGAAGCTGGTACATACAAGCAGGGCACACTTGGACTCTAGCAGTGTATGACACTGGTACATACAAGCAGGGCACGCTTGGACTCTTGCAGTACTGTAAAGCTGGTACATACAAGCAGGGCACACTTGGACTCTTGCAGTACTGTGAAGTTGGTACATACAAGCAGGGCACGCTTGGACTCTAGCAGTATATGACACTGGTACATACAAGCAGGGCACGCTTGGACTCTTGCAGTACTGTGAAGCTGGTACATACAAGCAGTGCACGCTTGGACTCTCGCAGTACTGTGACGCTGGTACATACAAGCAGGGCACACTTGGACTCTAGCAGTGTATGACACTAGTACATACAAGCAGGGCGCGCTTGGACTCTTGCAGTACTGTGAAGCTGGTACATACAAGCAGGGCACACTTGGACTCTAGCAGTATATGACACTGTTACATACAAGCAGGGCGCGCTTGGACTCTTGCAGTACTGTGAAGCTGGTACATACAAGCAGGGCACACTTGGACTCTAGCAGTATATGACACTGTTACATACAAGCAGGGCACACTTGGACTCTAGCAGTATATGACACTGTTACATACAAGCAGGGCACATGTGGACTACAGCAGTATATGACGCTGGTACATATAAGCAGGGCACGCTTGGACTCTTGCAGTACTTTGAATCTGGTACATACAAGCAGTGCACGCTTGGACTCTTGCAGTACTGTGAAGCTGGTACATACAAGCAGTGCACGCTTGGACTCTCGCAGTACTGTGACGCTGGTACATACAAGCAGGGCACACTTGGACTCTAGCAGTGTATGACACTAGTACATACAAGCAGGGCGCGCTTGGACTCTTGCAGTACTGTGAAGCTGGTACATACAAGCAGGGCACACTTGGACTCTAGCAGTATATGACACTGTTATATACAAGCAGGGCGCGCTTGGACTCTTGCAGTACTGTGAAGCTGGTACATACAAGCAGGGCACACTTGGACTCTAGCAGTATATGACACTGTTACATACAAGCAGGGCGCGCTTGGACTCTTGCAGTATATGACACTGTTACATACAAGCAGGGCACATGTGGACTACAGCAGTATATGACGCTGGTACATATAAGCAGGGCACGCTTGGACTCTTGCAGTACTTTGAATCTGGTACATACAAGCAGGGCACGCTTGGACTCTAGCAGTATATGACGCTGGTACATACAAGCAGGGCACACTTGGACTCTCGCAGTACTATGGCACTGCAACATAGAACCATGGTTAACCTAGGGTCAGTACCATCCCATTGATAGTAGGATTGAAGCAGGGCGTTTGCTGCTGGTACTCAGTACTCACATCCCGTCTGCATGTGTTACAGTGCAGGTGCTGCTAAGGAGAGTGTGTACACAGCTGCACCTCTCGTTAGCATGTTCCTGTGGTGATGGAGCCAAGCTCTCAGTGGTAGAGCAGGTGCACTTGCACCGTAGTCCTAACATCTAAGGGATCCACTGCACCACAATACTGTAACTGCCCTCTTTCCCTTGCTTCCATTGGGGCCCTGGCCCCCCGGCTGTGCTATGGGTGATAGTAATTGTAAATGTATTTATGTAGTGCTAACGACATCTGGCCACAGTATATGCACCTCTAAGTCTGTGGCTATTGGGTCGTTATGGCTCTGCACGATGATGCACTCTGACTCCTACTCTCTTGCTGCTCTGCTTGTCACAGTGCTTTCATGAAGGTGTTACAGCGCTATGTGACAGCATTTCATCCTTTTCCTTCACCAGCCAAAGACAAAGCAGAGAAGAACTTCTCCATGGCTTTCGTGAAGCTCATGAGACCCGACGGAACAACACTGCAGGATGGTGAACACGACCTGGTGCTATACAAGGTAAGGACCTTGCTGCGCAACAGCACAGACAATATGGTGCATGGAGGCCAGACATGTAAGAAAGGCTCTGTTGCGCCACAGCACTGCTTACAAGGAGCCCAGACATGTAAGAAAGACTATGCTGTACCACAGCACTGCCTACAAGGAGCACAGACATGTAAGAAAGCCTCTGCTGCGCCACAGCACTGCTTACAAGGAGCCCAGACATATAAGAAAGGCTCTGTTGCGCCACAGCACTGCTTACAAAGAGCCCAGGCATATAAGAAAGGCTCTGTTGCGCCACAGCACTGCTTACATGGAGCCCAGTCATATAAGAAAGGCTCTGCTGCGCTACAGCACTGCTTACAAGGAGCCTAGACATGTAAGAAAGACTATGCTGCACTGCAGTCCTGCTCTCAAAGAGCTCAGACATATAAGAAAGCTCTGCTGTGCAACAGCACTGCTTCCAAGGAGCCCAGACATATAAGAAAGACTGCTGCACCACAGCACTATGATCCGTGATCCGGATGTCATCTGTGGCAGCGATGAGGGCAGTTCTGTATGTTGCTAAGGTCTGAAACCAGACTGAGTGCCGTCGAGGAGTTGGTGGTCGATTCGTCATCAATTGATGATTTTCTCTATGATCTTGGCCAGGAATGGTAGCAGGGAGATCAGCCTGTAGTTGGCAAGGGTTGAAGGATCCACAGAGGGTTTCTTTAGCAATTGGAGGACAGTTCCAAGTCGTTGAGATGGTCTGGGCAGAGGTAGTGGCATTCAGATGGGTGTGAGTATGGTGCTCAGGAGTTGCAGCTCTCTTCAGTAGGGGTGGTGGGGGCTCGGGTCCGATGGCCCCTGAGTGGATGGAGTTCATGGTGGCATCGGTTCCTTCTGGTGCGATGATGGGCCATGTGGCTAGCATTGGTTCTTTGGATAGGACCGGGAGGCATTTGGCAAGGTCTGTCGGGTCTGGTTGCAGGTTGAAGCTGCTGAAGAATTGAGAGGGATTCTCTCAGAGGTCCTGTGATCGGGTGATCAAGATGTAGGCAGCTGCTGGTGATGTGAAATGTTTTACAATAGTGACGATTTCTTAGCTTCTGTTGGTGTTGGCGTCTCTGACGTCCACCAGAACGGCACATTTGGTGGTCTGGATCATTTGGTGGCAGCTTCTCAGGGTGGATTTGAATGTGCCCCTGTCTGCATCATCCTGGTTCATTCTCTATTTGCACTCCAGTTGTTTTCAGTGGTTGTTCCTCAGTCTGAGCTCTTCCATGTACCAAATGGCCTAGGTTCTGGACTTTGTTGTGTTGCTGTGATTGAGGAGGGGGCTTGGAGTCAGTGCAGGAGGTGATCCAATTGTTGAAATTCTTGTTGGCTTTGGGGAGGTTGTTGCTGTGCTTTAGGTCGGTGGGTGCTGAAGTACTTCTAGTACTTTCGTTTGTCAGGTCTGGCTGTGGTGTGTGTGCACTGGACAGGGTCGGGGATGCTGGTCAGGAGACTGGTATGAACTCGTCAACTTGGATGTTGTCGAAATGGGTGAAAATAGGGTCCAGAGGTGTCCGGCGACATTGGTAGGCCCAGACAGTGTGAGAGAGTGAGGTGGTGAGTGCTGTCAGTGCACGTGCGGTGAGTGTTGGTAAGTGCATGAAAACTTGCAGGAGACCGCTCTCTTGATGCTGTGTGGTGTGGTGAGGCAGCAGTTTGGGTCACAGCAGCCAAGCTTGAGGGTGGGGACGGTCTCAGCAGGGTAGTGGTGGGAAGGGGGAACACCAGGGTTCCTTGCACTGGGCACCATCCAGGCACGAACGAGCTTGCCTTTGGCACACCTTCTGCATGCCAGAGTTGCACCTGCTGCACACATCCACGCTGCATCCACCATTGCTGCTGGGAGGGCGCAGGGGGGCAGATGGATGTTGGGAAATCCAGTAATGACACTTCATGTGCAAATGGATGATGGGAAATCTAGTGATGTCACTACCTGTCCACATGGATGATGAAAATAAGTCCTCTTTCTTGGCTTGTTCTTTAAATGGAGCCTAGATATGAAGGAAAGGTCCTGCTGCGACACAGCACAGATTACAGTGCTGTAGTTGGAGCCCGTATCTGAGTATGAAGGAAGGGCCCTGCTGCACCACAGTGCTACTCACACTCAACAATAGTGTGCACGGCACCTGCATAGAAGGGACAGGCCACATTCTAGCGCAGCACTCTTTAATAGAAACAGAACTGAGTCTGGGCCCCAGATCTGAGGTGGATGCCCAGTTGTGCCACAGCAGTGCTTCTTGGGATAGCACTGCTTATGGGCCCGAACACCAGACAAAGCCCCGCTGTGCCACAGCACTTGCTTCAAGGGAACAGCAATGAGTACGAAGCCGAGACATGAAGGAAAGGGTCAGCTGTGCCTATGAATGCTTGTATGAAAGAGCATTGCATACAGAGCCAAGGTATGTAAGTTTACAGCCCCTGCTATGCCACAGCTCTACCTATGTGAAACAGCACTGTCTGCGCTGGCGCCTTCGCGAGGCAGCACGTGCTGCACAATTTGAAGGCGGGAGCGTATGAATGGCGTAGCATGTGCTGCGCCTAAATCATCCCAACCTCCATGTGGAGAATGGGCTTCGAAAGAGCGGTACCGCCATATTGCTTTTCTTTCCTTAGAGTCTCTCCAGGCTGCTGCTCGCATTGTTTGAGTAAGTCATGTATCTTCAGCATGCACGTTTGTTTTTCCAAGGACTGTTAATGTTAGCCCGTTGGCAGTGAGATGTGCCATTTGGATCTGAAAGGCTATCACAGCCCTCTCGCCACTGGGGTGTTTACCCCGAAATAGCCAAGAAGAAAAGAGACAAATAGTCAGGAACAACATTTTATTTCGCATTTTGCAAGCGTGCTAAGTGACACACTGTGGGCCTGATTTAGATCTTGGTGGACGGGTTACTTTGTATCCCGTCAGCCAGAATATATAAATCCCATAGGATATAATGGGATTCATATTTCCACGGACAGGATATCCGTCACCGTTGTGACAAAGTAACCCGTCCGCCGAGATCCAAATCAGGCCCTGTGATACAATCAGCTGTTCCTGGCATGTCAGCCATCAGCAGGTTGTAACACGGGCCTTACCATTTTGCTTTCAATACTGTCATTATGGGTTTAAAAACCCAGGGGCAGATTTACAAGAAAGTGACGCATCGGTAGAGATGCGTCACTTTACCTGCGCCACCCTGAGAAACCCTTGCGCCACCATGGATGCGCCGTATTTACAATACGCCGCACCATGGCGCAAGGATTGACAGATGCGTCAGAAATTCTGACGCATCTGTTGGCGCAAAAGTCACGTATTGCTGGAGTCGTGTCGCAAGCACGACGCAACTCCAGCAATACATGGGGAAACCTATCCTCATTGTGCTGCGTCACTCCTTACGCCTGCTCCAAGCAGGCGTAAGGTTTTGACGCAGTGGCATCCTAGAAGTGACGCAGTGAAATCTTGTAGATTTCACTGCGTCACTCTACGAGACTTTGCGTGGGAACGCCCACCCTGCATACATTATACCTGACGCAGGTATAATGTGACGTAAGGCTTTACAACGTGACGCATCTCCCTAGATGCGTCACGTTGTAAATAGAGCCACATTTTTACACCGCCGCTGCGTCACAAAAAGTGACGCAACAGCGGCGCAAAAATGACGCAAGGGGCTTGTAAATCTGCCCCTGATTATGCAAAGTGCTCTTGGCTAAAATGCCAGAATTAGCCAAAAGTGTTACATGAGACATGGAGCCACTTGTCAGCTATGTTTTAAAATTTTACAAAGTGTAATCCATTTCAATAATTCCTTGTTTCACGCATAAATCCAAAAGTAAATTCAGTTCAAATGAGGTTTCCTCCTTTCATTCACATCATGCATTAAAACAAGCATTGGCAATACCAATCGTTTTTTATTTTCTGTAGTGAAAAGTATTATACCAAGCTTAAAAAAAAGGGCAAAGGTAGAACATGGACAGGAGCAGAGCAATCTTCCCCAAAAGAAGCCATATGGGGCAGGTATCAGTTACAGAAGGAACCTCACATGATTCACTCACACATGGAGTAGAGGTACAGCACGGGTAGCTAACACACTGAAGAGGGAGCGAGAGGGGTTAAAGGACTGTTGTACGCTTTCTGTAAACATTCGCAAACATACAGGAAGTAGAACAATCCTGAAACAAATAACCAAACCTCTTTTAGAATTACCATATATGGCTGTACTCTCATTAGAGATGAACCCTCACATACCTAGGGCCATATTTATTACTCGGTTTGCGTTGTTCTTGCACCACACAATGTGGTGCAAGAGCGACACAAACCTAAAGTCATATTTTTGATGACACGCAAAGCCACCTTGCTTGGCTTTGAATGGCTTAAAAAATATGGAGTAATGCAACACAGCGCAAATCGCTGTGTTGCCTTACTGTGTGTGAGGGAGGTGTTCCATGGGCATTGCGGTGGGTGTTCCATGGGCGTTGCGGTGCGTGTTCCATGGGCGTTGCGGTGGGTGTTCCATGGGCATTGCGGTGGGTGTTCCATGGGCATTGCGGTGGGTGTTCCATGGGCGTTGCGGTGGGTGTTCCATGGGCGTTGCAGTGGGTGTTCCATGGGCATTGCGGTGGGTGTTCCATGGGCATTGCGGTGGGTGTTCCATGGGCGGTGCGTGGGTGTTCCATGGGCGTTGCGGTGGGTGTTCCATGGGCGTTGCGGTGGGTGTTCCATGGGCATTGCGGTGGGTGTTCCATGGGCGTTGCGTGGGTGTTCCATGGGCGTTGCGGTGGGTGTTCCATGGGCGTTGCGGTGGGTGTTCCATGGGCGTTGCGGTGGGTGTTCCATGGGCGTTGCGTGGGTGTTCCATGGGCGTTGCGTGGGTGTTCCATGGGCGTTGCGGTGGGTGTTCCATGGGCGTTGCGGTGGGTGTTCCATGGGCATTGCGGTGGGTGTTCCATGGGCGTTGCGTGGGTGTTCCATGGGCGTTGCGGTGGGTGTTCCATGGGCGTTGCGGTGGGTGTTCCATGGGCGTTGCGGTGGGTGTTCTATGGGCGTTGCGTGGGTGTTCCATGGGCGTTGGGGTGGGTGTTCCATGGGCGTTGTGTGGGTGTTCCATGGGCGTTGCATGGGTGTTCCATGGGCGTTGCAGTGGGTGTTCCATGGGCGTTGCGGTGGGTGTTCCATTGGTGTTGCGTGGGTGTTCCATGGGCGCTGCGGTGGGTGTTCCATGGGCGTTGCGTGGGTGTTCCATGGGCGTTGCGTGGGTGTTCCCACACAAATCCCAGGGTTTTTGACACATTCCCAGATTTACCAAACCTGGGAATTCGCCAAAAAGATATGCCTCCCCAGGTGAGGCGTAAAGAGGAGAAATATCTTTATTTCTCCTCGTTTTTTCCTCTTTGTATGTGTGCTGCATTTTGCAGCACACAGAGAAAGACGAAAACGCCTAATAGGATTATTTTTGTGCAGGAAGGTTCCCCTTCCTGCACAAAAACATTCCTGCCGACAACACAGGCCCCCTTGGATCATGTTGGAAGGGTGTCTGCGTTGGCGCTAGGCTGCCGAAACTGCACCAGCGCAGGGGGAGAGGACAGGAATGCGCCGTATTGGATACATACGGTGCATTCCTGCCCTTTCCCTTATGTCACAATTTCTATTCTCCTATTGTTAAACTACCGGACCTGTATTAAAGTTCTGTGTGGGTGAGCTAAAATGGTTGTTTCCTCTGTTATTTTAAGCAGCCCAGCCAGATGCTCAGTAACTATGGTGTAGACAGGCACACAGGTCTAAGTAACTATGCTGTGGACAGGCACACATGTCTAAGTAACTATGCTGTGGACAGGCACACAGGTCTAAGTAACTATGCTGTGGACAGGCACACAGGTCTAAGTAACTATGCTGTGGACAGGCACACAGGTCTAAGTAACTATGCTGTGGACAGGCACACAGGTCTAAGTAACTATGCTGTGGACAGGCACACATGTCTAAGTAGGAATGGGGGTGTAAGTATATGTTCCTCTTCTTTAAACAGTTAGTTAGATTCGATGGAGTAATTCCTATTTTTAAAACCCAACACAAGAGTCCAAAAATGGTATTTGGTGATGATAGATAATTTATTTTCAAATGCCACTGTGTGGATCCATTTCACTCTTTTTTTATTTTTTTATCATCATTTTTTCATAAAAGAGAAGGAAGCGGAGACAGCCGACACGTGTTTCGCCCTATTTGGCACATTGAGCCAGGGCTTTCTCAAGGCTGTAAAAATAAAAGAATACAATAAGTACTAAGAAAAAGGAAGGGGACAGAGGAACCCAAGAAAAAACACCGACTGGGTGCACTTGTGAAAAAAGGAAGAAAGAATTTAAAAAATCTCTTTATTTTATTAATACCTAAAAGAGATACCAATATGGGGTATATTGGAAAGGCAAGTGTCAAAAGAGTGTGAAGAAAGAGGAAGTAAAAATGCAAGAACAAGAGGGACCGAAAGACAAGAAATATCAGCAATTATTTTTAAATGCATGCATTGTGAATCAATGTGTAGAGGAAAAACGGAATCAAGTGCTGGCAAAAGGGCATTTTGACCAGTGTGAGTATTCTAAAAGGCAGTGAATGGTGAAAATAGAGAAGGTCTATAGATGGTAGTTAGGTTGAAGAGGAGAAGACCTCATTCTACTCAGTACAAAAAATGGCTTCATGTACAGGCTCAAATAAGTCCATACAACAACAGTCATGCCATATGCTCAGTAACTAAGGTGTAGACAGGCACACAGGTCTAAGTAACTATGCTGTGGACAGGCACACAGGTCTAAGTAACTATGGTGTAGACAGGCACACAGGTCTAAGTAACTATGCTGTGGACAGGCACACAGGTCTAAGTAACTATGCTGTGGACAGGCACACAGGTCTAAGTAACTATGCTGTGGACAGGCACACATGTCTAAGTAGGAATGGGGGTGTAAGTATATGTTCCTCTTCTTTAAACAGTTAGTTAGATTCGATGGAGTAATTCCTATTTTTAAAACCCAACACAAGAGTCCAAAAATGGTATTTGGTGATGATAGATAATTTATTTTCAAATGCCACTGTGTGGATCCATTTCACTCTTTTTTTATTTTTTATCATCATTTTTCATAAAAGAGAAGGAAGCGGAGACAGCCGACACGTGTTTCGCCCTATTTGGCACATTGAGCCAGGGCTTTCTCAAGGCTGTAAAAATAAAAGAATACAATAAGTACTAAGAAAAAGGAAGGGGACAGAGGAACCCAAGAAAAAACACCGACTGGGTGCACTTGTGAAAAAGGAAGAAAGAATTTAAAAATCTCTTTATTTTATTAATACCTAAAAGAGATACCAATATGGGGTATATTGGAAAGGCAAGTGTCAAAAGAGTGTGAAGAAAGAGGAAGTAAAAATGCAAGAACAAGAGGGACCGAAAGACAAGAAATATCAGCAATTATTTTTAAATGCATGCATTGTGAATCAATGTGTAGAGGAAAAACGGAATCAAGTGCTGGCAAAGGGCATTTTGACCAGTGTGAGTATTCTAAAAGGCAGTGAATGGTGAAAATAGAGAAGGTCTATAGATGGTAGTTAGGTTGAAGAGGAGAAGACCTCATTCTACTCAGTACAAAAAATGGCTTCATGTACAGGCTCAAATAAGTCCATACAACAACAGTCATGCCATATGCTCAGTAACTAAGGTGTAGACAGGCACACAGGTCTAAGTAACTATGCTGTGGACAGGCACACAGGTCTAAGTAACTATGGTGTAGACAGGCACACAGGTCTAAGTAACTATGCTGTGGACAGGCACACAGGTCTAAGTAACTATGCTGTGGACAGGCACTCAGGCGCCAGGGTTTTCGAGAAGATGTTGAATACGTGCGCATGAGGTGCTGTGGAAGCGCAGGCTCGGTGCTGCACCTTTTCAAAATGGTGAGGGCCGCCAGTAATCAGAAGCAAAGTAGCGCCAAGCTGCGCACAGCACTGTTTATATGAAACCACAGTGTCTACAGGGCACATATATTAAAGTTACTGCGCAGCCCCCACAAGACCGTGTGCGGTGGGCTGGGGTAAGATAAAGGCCTCGCCGTGTCTTAACACTTCGGATCTGAATAAACACTGGAGTAAGCTGCCTGCTGCAAGATAAAGGAGCCAAGGCAGCGCAGCGACTCAGGTGCAGCGCTAGAAAGAGAGGCCAGTAGGGCGTTGCAGGGACTCTGACATTTTTGGGTCTGCCCTTTGCCAAGCTGTAGCCTAGACCACGCAGGGGGTTGTGTGAGCTGGTGTACAGCAGGTCCAGACATAGCATAAAACAAGCATTTACAATGCAATAGATCTCGCATTTGCGAGAGTTTAACCAATTGGCATTGTAAATGACAATGCCTTTTATTTATCTGTTTTGCTAATTAGCACATAAATAAAAGGCATTGTCATTTACAATGCCAATAGCTCAAACTCTTGTAAATGCGAGACCTGTCAAAAAAGCGGCCGCCATTGTCCCGGCTGCTCGGAAAGTGAAAGCGCGCATGGGGCGCTAAATGTTGTAGAAAAGCATGTCATGTCTGCAGTAGGAGAAACTCAATTAAAGAAAATAGTGCTTACAGACTTAAAAAGAAGCACCATGTAACAACCGAAGTAAAAGGGCCAGTCCTCATGGGAGGTTACAAATGAAGACAAGGCGGTACCAAGGAGGGACTAACAAGCCTATTAATGAATCAGAAGCCAGCATTTACGAAGGACTATGACACAAGCCAATGACAAATATGGGCGGGGAGTGGGCGGGGCTTCTAGTCCATACTCCAATACAGCATGCCTCGCAGAGCAGCGCATGCACTACCCAGGCTCGACCTAAAAATTGGTGAACTTTCTGGGAAAATAAAATAGCAACATGTAGGCACAACTGTTCCTAGAGCGGTGAATGTATCCCCACTCCACATCAGACATGATCCGAGTACTGCCTCTGCACCCAAGGGGTCCTCCAAGTCTAACACGTGACCTTACTCAAACATCCATCCACGTCACCATTAAGTTCTGGCACTTTCTTGCTCCTTGTCACTAGTGCACCTTTTCCTTCCCCTGTACTTCTTGTCTCTTTCCTAAACCTGAGTTCACTGTTGTACAAGGGTGGAGGGACCAAGGCCCTTCTTCCTCATGCAGACACATGGACTCCGCCATCGACCAACCGGCGGCCAACCAGGGCATAACTCCCACGTCTACCTCGTCTCCCACAAGGTAAACTGCCCCTCCTCCAACCTCCATCTATCTACCAATGAGGTAAACTGCCCCTCCTCCATCCACCATCCACCAATGAGGTAAACTGCCCCATCTCCAGCCACCATCCATGAATGAGGTAAACTGCCTCTCCTCCATCCAACATCCACCAATGAGGTAAACTGCCCCTCCTCCCACCTCCATCCTCCAATGAGGTAAACTGACCCTCGTCCAACCTCCATCCACCAATGAGTTAAACTGACCCTCCTCCAACCTCCATCC
Source organism: Calotriton arnoldi (assembly GCA_963921515.1). Taxonomy (NCBI): domain Eukaryota; kingdom Metazoa; phylum Chordata; class Amphibia; order Caudata; family Salamandridae; genus Calotriton; species Calotriton arnoldi. The sequence goes on from CAWUFW010000019.1 coordinate 1,291,576, forward strand.
ACCATTGAGGTAAACTGACCCGCCTCCAACCTCCATCCTCGAGTGAGGTAAACTGACCTGCCTCCAAACTCCATCCACCAATTATGTAAACTGATTATCCTTCAGTCTCTGTATTCCAATGAGGTAAATTGCCTCTCCTCCATCCACCATCCACTAATGAGGTAAACTAACCCTCCTCCAACCTCCATACTCCAATTAGGTAAAATGCCCCTCCTCTATCCTCCATCCACAAATGAGGTAAACTGATACTCCTACAACCTCTATCCTCCAATGAGGTAAACTGCCCCTCCTCCAACCTCCATCCACCAATGAGGTAAACTGCCCCTCCTCCAACCACCATCCTCCAATGAGGTAAACTGCCCTTCCTCCAACCTCCAACCTCCATCCTCCAATGAGGTACACTGCCCCTTCTCCATTCAGCGTCCACTAATGAGGTAAACTGCCCCTCCTCCATCCTCCATCCACAAGTGAGGCAAAATGCCCCTCCTCCAATAACCATCCTCCAATGAGGTAAACTGACCCTCCTACAGCCTCCATCCTCCAATGAGGTAAACTGCCCCTCCTCCAACCACCATCTCCCGATGAGGTAAACTAACCCTCCTCCAACCTCCATCCACCAATGACGTTAACTGCCCCTCTTCCAACCACCATCCCCCAATGAGATCAACTGCCCCTCCTCCAACCTCCATCCTCCAATGAGGTAAACTGCCCCTCCTCCATCCAGCGTCTACTAATGAAGTATACTGCTCCTCCTCCATCCAACAATGAGGTAAACTGCCCCTCCTACAACCTCCATCCTCCAATTAGGTAAACCGACCCTCCTCGCCCTTCCATCCTCCAATGAGGTAAACTGACCCTCCTCCAACCTCCATCCACCAATGAGGTAAACTGACCCTACTCCAACCTACATCCACCAATGAGGTAAACTGACCCGCCTCCAAACTCCATCCTCGAATGAGGTAAACTGACCCACCTCCAACCTCCATCCACCAATGATGTAAACTGATTCCCCTTCAGTCTCTATGCTCCAATGAGGTAAATTGCCTCTCCTCCATCCACCATCCACTAATGAGTTAAACTAACCCTCCTAATGAGGTAAACTTCCCCTCCTCCATCCAGCGTCCACTAATGAGGTATACTGCTCCTCCTCCATCCTCCATCCACCAGTAAGGTAAACTGCCCCTCCTACAACCTCCATCCTTCAATGAGGTAAACTGACCCTCCTCCCACTTCCATCCTCCAATGAGGTAAACTGACCCTCCTCCAACCTCCATCCTCCAATGAGGTAAACTGCCTCTCCTCCATCCACCAATGAGGTAAACTGACCCACCTCCAACCTACATCCTCGAATGAGGTAAACTGACCCGCCTCCAACCTACATCCACCAATGATGTAAACTGATTCCCCTTCAGTCTCTATACTCCAATGAGGTAAATTGCCTCTCTTCCATCCACCATCCACTAATGAGGTAAACTAACCCTCCTCCAACCTCCATCCTCCAATGAGGTAAAATGCCCCTCCTCTATCCTCCATCCACAAATGAGGTAAACTGCCCTTCTACAACCTCTATCTTCTAATGAGGTATATGGACCCTCCTCCAACCTCCTTCCACCAATGAGGTAAACTGCCCCTCCTCCAACCACCATCCTCCAATGAGATAAACTGACCGTCCTACAACCTCCATCCTCTGATGAGGTAAACTGACCCTCCTCCAAACTCCATCCTCCAATGAGGTAAACTGACCCTCCTCCAACCTCCATCTACCAATGAGGTGAACTGACCCTCTCCAACCTCCATCCTCCAATGAGGCAAACTGACCCTCCTCCAACCTCCATCCTCCAATGAGGTAAACTGCCCCTCCTCCATCCTGCATCCACTAATGAGGTAAACTGCCCCTCCTCCATCCTCCATCCACAAATGAGGTAAACTGCCCCTCCTCCAACCACACTCCTCCGATGAGGTAAACTACCCCTCCTCCAACCTCCATCCACTAATGAGGTAAACTGACCCTCCTCCAACCTCCATCCACCAATGAGGTAAACTGGCCCTTCTCCAACCGCCATCCTCCAATGAGGTAAACTGACCCTCCTCCAACCTCCATCCACCAATGAGGTAAATTGCCCCTTCTCCATCCAGCGTCCACTAATATGGTAAACTGCCCCTCCTCCATCCACAAATGAGGTAAACTGACCCTCCTCCAACCTCCATCCACCAATGAGGTAAACTGACACTCCTCCAACCTCCATCCTCCAATGAGGTAAACTGACCCTCCTCCAACCTCCATCCACCAATGAGGTAAACTGACACTCCTCCAACCTCCATCCACCAATGAGGTAAGCTGCCCATCCTACAACCTCCATCCTCCGATGAGGTAAACTGCCCCTCGTCCATCCTCCATCCATGAATGAGGTAAACCGCCCCTCCTCCATCCTCCATCCACAAATGAGCTAAACTGCCCCTCCTCCAACCTCCATCCTCCAATGCATTAAACTGCCCCTCCTCCAACTTCCATCCTACAATGACGTAAACTGCCCCTCCTCCATCCAGCATCCACTAATGAGGTATACTGCCCCTCCTCCTTCCTCCATCCACAAATGAGGTAAACTGCCCGTCCTACAACCTCCATCCTCCAATGAGGTAAACTGACTCTCCTCCATTTTCTATCCACCAATGAGGTAAACTACCCCTCCTCCCACCAGATCCTTGTACTAGTGGTGTTCTGGCTCAAGCTGCAGGAAGCACAAGGACAGCTGAATCTGACATTTTATGCCGGGTCACCTGCAGAGGGTCACAGAAGCAGCCCCAGTGAAGGTCATCCAAGACCACCAGCGGACACCCTGCAGGTACATCCTGGGTCAGTGGCGCAGCCAGTGTACCATAGGCCATAGGCCTTTTTGTTAGTCCTTACTTGGACTACCACTCAGTGTACTCTTGTGCACCCAGAGAAGTACCACTCCAGCATAACCGCAGTTTGGCAATCTGGTATGTTTGATACGTGGAAGGGGTTTCCACCCATTGGGATGCCTTCAAAGTCCTGAATAGAGGGCTCACTGCTTTTCAGTGGTAGAGGTGATGGACATTTTTTTTTCCTGGAGTTTTATTTAGCACCAACTTGACCCGAAGGTATCAGAGCACTTACATGAGCACCAGTTGCTCATGGGTTCTATGCCCAGACCGAGGACCTCAGTGATAATGCTCCTCAGTGAGCTTCATTAATGAGTCTCTTTTTCCTTACAGGGTGACAGCAGAAAGCTCGAGGACGCCAGCTCTTACTTGAGTCTGCCATCTACGAGAAGCCTCCTGGAGGCCAAACAGATCTCAGGATCCTCTCTGAGAGTGAGTGGGAACCCGGCGGCCATGGGAGTGAGCACACGGGACAGCTTCCAGATCTACACCCTGGTCAGCTCCACCAAACTCACACAGAACGGTGAGTATCCCCTTCGGTCAGCAGGTGAGTTTGAAGGTCTATGGGGACTCCCAGGCATTTGTGGAGCCTAGCGCAAAGTCTGGAAACTCACATTGCCATGGCCTCTCAAGGTGAAGCACCACCAGAGAAGCCAATCACCTGTGGCGGTACATCCTGGAGACAGTGCACTTCCTCTGGGAGGAACCGCCCACTTCATAAACCTTCTTTGCAAAATATAAGCGACTTACAACACCACCCTCTCCACGCGAGCACTGTATGTCTCATGGTGGCCATGAGCCTGCAAAGGGGGAGAGAGAAAGAGAGATAGAAAGAGAGAAACAGAGAAACAGGGAGAGTGACAGAGAGAGAAAGAGAGAGAGTAGAGAGGGTGAGAAAGAGAAAGAGAGGGTGACTAAAGGCAGAGAAATCATAGAGGCAGTGATAGAGAAAGTGAATGTGCAAGAGAATAAGTGTAAGTGATTTATTTTTTCAAAGTTTTATGCTAAAATCCACATAAAATGAAATGTCCAAACATCTACAAGTATTTTATGAAGAAATATCCCTAGAGTTGGAATTGGCATTTCATGATATTCCCTCATAACAGGGTGCGGTTCTTGAAACCACTGTCACTACAAGTGGAGTACCTTAAAACCACTGTCACTACAAGTGGAGTACCTTGAAACCAGAGTCTCTGCAAGTGGAGTACCGTGAAACCACCGTCACTACAAGTGGAGTACCTTGAAACCATAGGCACTACAAGGGGAGTACCGTGAAACCACTGTCACTAAAAGTGGAGTACCTTGAAACCATTGTCACTAAAAGTGGAGTACCGTGAAACCACCATCACTACAAGTGGAGTACCTTGAAACCACTGTCACTAAAAGTGGAGTACCATGAAACCACCGTCACTAAAAGTGGAGTACCATGAAACCACTGTCACTACAAGTGGAGTACCTTGAAACCAGGGTCACTACAAGAGGAGTACCTTGAAACCACAGTCCCTGCAAGTGGAGTACTGTGAAACCACTGTCACTACAAGTGGAGTACTGTGAAACCACTGTCACTACAAGTGGAGTACCTTGAAACCACTGTCTCTAAAAGTGGAGCACCTTGAAACCACTGTCACTACAAGAGGAGTGCCATGAAACCACTGTCACTGCAAGTGGAGTAACTAGAAACCACTTTTGCTACAAGTGGAGTACCTTGAAATCAATGTCACCACAAGTAGAGTACCTTGAAACCACTGTCACTACAAGTGGAGTACCTTGAAACCACTTTTGCTACAAGTGGAGTACCTTGAAATCACTGTCACTAAAAGTTAAGTACCTTGAAACCACTGTCACTACAAGTGGAGTACTGTGAAACCACTGTCACTGCAAGTGGAGTAACTTGAAACCACGTTCGCTACAAGTGGAGTACCTTGAAACCAATATCACCACAAGTGGAGTACCTTGAAACCACTGTCACTACAACTGGAGTAGCATGAAACCACTTTCGCTACAAGTGGAGTACCTTGAAACCACTGTCACTACAAGTGGAGTACAGTGAAACCACTGTCACTGCAAGTGGAGTAACTTGAAACCCCTTTCGCTACAAGTGGAGTACCTTGAAACCAATGTCACCACAACTGGAGTACCTTGAAACCACTGTCACTACAAGTGGAGTAGCGTGAAACCACTTTTGCTACAAGTGGAGTACCATGAAATCACTGTCACTAAAAGTGAAGTACCTTGAAACCATTGTCACTACAAGAGGAGTACCTTGAAACCACTGTCACTGCAAGTGGAGTAACTTGAAACCACTGTCACTACAAGAGGAGTACCTTGAAACCACTGTCACTGCAAGTGGAGTATCGTGAAACCACCGTCACTACAAGAGGAGTACCTTGAAACCACTGTCACTACAAGTGGAGTAACTTGAAACCCCTTTCGCTACAAGTGGAGTACAGTGAAACCACTGTCACTACAAGTGGAGTAACTTGAAACCACTTTTGCTACAAGTGGAGTACATTGAATCCACTGTCACTACAAGTGGAGTACTGTGAAACCACTGTCACATCAAGTGGAGTACTCTGTAATGTCAGCACAAATGCTGTGTGATGGAGTACTCCAGTCACCAGCACAGTTGCATGTGGTTTATCATGAAGGTGTCATGTCAGTAATCGACCTGCCGCTACATGCATGAGTGCCAGGTTCAGCACAGCACTGGTGGGGTCCAGGTCACATGAGCAGTTTCTGTGGGGAGGCGTGATGATGAGCATGCCTCGCAGGATGCCTTTACTCAAAAGCATGATGATCCCTTGGATGAAAGAACTCACCCCAACTCATTACCAATATATAAACAACATACAGTTAATCAATCAGGATTTATAAAGCGCAGCTAATCACCCGCGAGGGTATCCAGGCACTGAGAACCATGCTGCTTCAGGTGGGTTCAGTTGAACAGCCAGTTCTTGAGTCCTTTCCTGAATTCTAGAAGAGAGGATGAGGTCTGGGGGTGAAGGGGGAGGTTGTTCCAGGACTTGGCAGTGAGAAAGGAGATGGAGCTTCCTCCTCTGTTGCTTCGGTGGATGCGGGGGGGGGGTGCGAGGGAGAGGGCAGGCAGAGCGCAGGTGTCTGGAGGGTTGATGGAAATTCAGGGGGTGGTTGATGTATGCTGGTCCTTGGTTGAGTAGAGCTTTGTAGGTGTGGATCAGCATCTTCAATTAACATCTCTCCTGAATGGGGAGCCAATGGAGTTTCTTGGAGTAGGGGTTGATGAGGGTCCGTTTGGGGAGGTCAAGGATGAGTCTGGTTGCTGAGTTCTGTTCTGTAGTTGCATGGTGATTCCTATGTAGAGTGCGCTGCTGCAGTCCAGCCTGCTGGTGACTAGGACTTGACTATCGGTTCATCTGGTGTTAAATGGAGCCATTTGAAGATCTTTTACGAAGCATGAGAAGAGTGAGGAACAAGGTGGATTAGACTGCGTTGATCTGGCTTTTCATGGTGAACTCCTGTCCAGGATGATGTCAAGGTTGTGGGAGTGGTCTGTCGGAGAGGGTGAGGGTCCTAGTTTGGAAGGCCACCAGGAGTAGTTGCACTGTGAGGTGTTGTTCCCAAAGATCAGCACTTCTTTTTTGTCTGTGTTGAGTTTCAGGCAGTTGCTTTTCATCCAGTCAGTGATGCTCATCATGCACCTGCGGAAGTTGGCCCTCATGGTGGAGAGATCTTCTGATAGCGAGAGGATGAGCTGGGTGTCGTCTGTGTAAGATATTATGCTTAGTCCATGGTTTCTGATGATGTTGGCCAAGGGGATCATGTTGGTGTTGAACAGCGTGGGGCTGAGCGATGAGCCCTGAGGGAAGCCACAGATTATGTTATTGGGTTCTGAGGTGAATGGTGGTAGGTGGACTCTCTGGGTTCTTCCGGTGAGTAATGAGGCGACCCATTTGAGGGCATCTACCTGGATTCTGATGTGATGAAGCCTCTTGATAAGGGTGTAGCGGGATAGGGTGTCGAATGCTGCTGAGAGGTCAAGGAAGATCATTGCTGCTGTTTCTCCCCGGTCAAGAGGGTTCTGGTGTCATCAATGGTAGTGATCAGGGTGGTTATGGTGTATGGTTGGTGCGGAATCCAAATTGGGAGATGCCCAGAAGATTGTTCTTCTCCGGGTGTTCCGTAAGTTGGCGGTTGATGCCTTTTTCGGGGACTTTGTCAGGAGAGGGAAGCAGGGAGATGGGACTGTAGTTTTTGAGGTTGCTGAGGTTGGCGGATGGCTTCTCAAGGTGGGGTTTGACTTCTACGTGTTTTCATTCTTCAGGGAAGGTGGCCGTGGTGATGGATGCATTCAGAATGGCAGAGAGCTTGTTGCTGATCTTCTTGCTCCCAAGGTTGAAAATGTGGTGGGGACAGGGGTCTGTGGGCACTCCTGAGTGGATGGAGTTCATGATGGCTGTGGTGTTCTGTGTGGTGAGCTGGTCCCGGGCAGTGAGTAGGTGGTTGGGGTTTGCATCTGTGGGAGTGAGGAGGCTGTAGAGGTCAGGGGGGTGGGTAGGGGTTATATGTTTTTGTAGATGGTGGAGATCTTGTCGTGGAAGAAGTCCGCCAGGGTTTTGCAAAGTTCCTGGGATGGGGTGATGATGTTTTTGGGTGGCGGTTGGGTTGGAGAACTCTCTGAAAATGTTGAAAAGTTCTTTGCTGTGGTTAGAACTAGCTTTGATGCAGCCATCTAGGGCACTCCTTTTTGTCTCTTTCAGGAGTTGGTGGTATTGGTTGAGGGGTTGTCTTGAAAGTGGCTTGGTCTGTGGGCTCCTTGCTAGTGCACCATTTCCTTTCTAGTCACTTGAAGTTGCGTTTCGTGGTACTCAGTCCCTTGGTGTACCAAATGGTGTGTTTAGTGGATCCCTTGAGTTTGGTGGGCTTAACAGGGGAGACTCTGTTCGTGCAGTCGGTGATCCAGGCAGAGAAGTTCTTAGCCTGTTCGAGGTTGTTTGCAGTGTAAGGGTGGGAGGTGTCTTTGTCCCAGTTGTAGTGTGAGGTGCTGGGTGGCTTGGTTGCAGAGCCAGGGGATGTGTGATGGTGAAGTGGACAATGGCGTGGTCTGTCGAGGTGAGCTCGGTGACATGACTGTACTTGACTCTGTCGCTGGCCGTGAAGATGAGGTCGAGCGTATGTCCTGCATTGTGTGTGGTGTTGGTGACTAGTTGTGTGAGGCCTTTGTTGTTCATGCTGTTGAGGAGGTTGGCGGTGTTGGTGTCAGTGAGGTCATCAAGGTAAAAATTGAGAACTCCGAGGAAGATGTAGTGTTTGGAGTCAATGACGAGTGGGGCAATGAAGTTGGGGATGGCGTTGCAGAAACTGCGGCATGATTCTGGAGGTCTGTAGGCAAGGTGGTTTTGCTGTCGGTTTGGTGCTGGAAATTGAGGTGTTCCATGATCAGGGTGGTGTTGTCTGCGGCGGTGGTGCAGTGGATGGTTTCTTTGAGGATGATGGCAATTCCGTTGTTGATTCACTCCCGGTGTGCTGTCTTGTAGCCATTGAGAGTTGCTGAGGCGATGTAGGGAGCGGATGCAGGGTTGAGCCAGGACTTGTGAGGAAGATGACATCAGGGGTGAGGGAGGTGATAGTGTCCCAGATCTCGGTGGCATGCTTGCAAATTGAACATGTGTTGAGCAGGAGGCAGTGGAGTTGTTCCAGAGCAGTCGTGATCAGTGTGGTTGGCGTGATATTGGTCGTCGTGTGTGCAGGTGCTCCGGTGTTGCAGGAGAAGAGACAGTGCCAGCAGGAAAAGATGTCCTGCCATTGATCATGGAGAAGTGCGGCAGCAGTTGTTGTTACGGAGTCCGGGGTCCAGAGCTCGGAGCTCGGCGGCGGTGTATCTGCATGTAGTGGGAGAGCCTGGGTTCCTGGCACTGGGTGCGGATGGGTGCAGACTTACTTGCCTCTGGACCTGCTTAATGGAGTTATTAAGACCTCCATTAAGTAGGTTGTGGGAAGAGGCAGGGGCGCTGGGTGGCGGTGGGCAGGGTCGGCGGGAGGGAAATGGTGGGAAAAACGGGTGGGAGAGCAGCAAGAGTAAAAACTGGTGCACTGTACGGCAAACAAAGAAGTAAAAAACAACAGAATACAATACAGGAAACCCACCAAAAATACAGAAAACCCCAAAACAAGACTAAACAGTAAGGTATAACAGAACTGTTACGCTACAAACAGTATAACCCACACAAACTAAGTGAAGACAGAACAATGAGACTAGTGAGGCGAGTAATAAACATATTTATTTATTTTTGGTATCGCCAGCCAACCAGACTTAGCTAGATGCTCAGGCTTGTCATCGCCTGAACCCCAAAAGCAGGGACCAATCCTAACAAAAATAGGAGAGGGAAAATGAGCACATGCAATGTACATGACTGTCTCTTCATTATGAGAAGGGCTGTCACAACTTTACTCCACTCTCAGTACAGTCTTAGGTGAGGTAAAAACATAGCCATGAGTATTATAAATGCAAGTAAATATACGACTTGCAACGCATCTTTTCTCATATAAACCACAATCAGAGGTGTAGGAGGTTTGTGATCATGATTTGTGTTTATTGGTGCCCTGAAAAAGTCTCCTGGCAATGTCAGCATTAGAAAAAATATAAACTAGGCGCTATCCTAGATGAAAACGAAAAAAGAACATTACGTTATTTTATTAATGTAATCACATGCTTATTTTCTAGATATTGAGGAGTTGATCTGATGGATGAATTGCCATAACATTTTAAAAGAATTGTTATACTTGTCTGCTGCATTGAAAAAGAGGCGCGTTCAAGCAATGTAAATGTTCTGCCTTGAATGTTGCAATGCTTGGCTGCTAAAGGTAAAGGAAGTGAAAGATGGCTGTGAACTGCAGCCTTATATGTCTCTGACACCCCACTCAGTCACTCTTTCACACTTTGTCTTTTTTCTAAAAAACAAATGGCGCCTGCAAATAAATGCATGAGCCTTGCGCACATTCAGCCGATAAACAATGTCAAGGGGCCTGGCCCAAATCTTAGGCACTTATAACATAACATGTGTATTTGTAAAGCGCACATTCACCTGGAGGCATCTTGGCGCTGAATAACAGATGTTTATTGTTACCCAACTCCATTGTACTCATTTTATCGATGGATGAAAGGCTGAGTGGGCCCGCCAGGATTTGTACCTGTAACCATGAGGTTGAACACAGGGCCCTGCAGTGGACACATTAGTCCACTGAACCACCAGACCTGTGATAACTCATTGGTGGGACCCAGCCCTCACAAGGCCTTATAACCTGGCACCTAAAACTACATATCATTCGTCTCCAGTCTCTCCATCACCGAAGGGTTCATCATGAAAACCCCATCAATGGAAGCTTCTTCTAGGACTGCGCTGTGGTTTATCACAGAAAAACTCACGGCCATCATTGTAAATGGGGTTATTAAGAGACATTCCCACCATCAGATGTGAGTACCATGATGTTCCCCCTATGCCTACCATTGGTCGATCATAAAATCCTAGTACCTCTGTAAGAGGTTTATCATAAGGCCCTGCTATAACTGGGAGTGTTTTTTCATAGAACCTCCTGATTGATAGAGGTGGTTTTCTATGGAACGCCACTACTGCCTTATGGCCCCGAGTTGTGTGAAGTGGGTTTCCCGTGTTAAATTCCACTTCGCACAATTATTATTTTATGTCTATTTTCCACCAAGTACAACAATCATGTTTCCTTTATTTGTAGCCCAACTGAAGGTGTGTTGTGCTCATCACTAAAGGGTCACAAGTGTGCACAGTTGTCTTCACCTGCAGAGTTTGTAATGTGCTAGCTTTCTAACACATCACGTTATGCCTCGCCCTTACCCTACACTTCTCCCTACAACCGAATGTGACTGATCCATGGACAGTCTTGCAGGGACTTTGCCTACTGAGGACAGCGTTGAACTGCCTCCCCCCACACACACTCATTAACCCACCTCTCTCTAACTTCCCATGCAGTTGACCTCCTCGGGCTGCTGAAATGGCGATCGAAGCCAGGCCTCCTGGAGCAGAACCTCAAGAAGCTGATGAAGGTGGACGGAGGAGAGGTCATGAAGGTAAGCGCCCTCCATCCCCAGACTCATTTCATTCACTCGCTTATCGATTTTCTCCCCCATTCCATCCAGCACGTTTGCAGGGATCGTCAGTACTCCGTGGTGAATTACAGTTTGTCCCTTCCTTAAAAACAAAATCATATTTAAGTCCTTTGTTGCATTTGGCGCCCTCTTGTGGTCTTTGGTGATGGCCACATAAGGCAGTTTCTATACTGGCCTCAATGAGACACCAGCCTTGCTGCCATCTTTTAAATTTCTTTTATTATTCCTACCTCTTTTATAACTATTTTATTTTAATATTTCTCCCATGGGTCATGCCCCTTTTGCTCTTCTATATGTGTTGCTTCACTGTTCTTCCAAACACATTCTTTAGACATCTCTGGTTTTGTTATTTATTTCCAAAGCTCTGGTTTACTGTACCCCTGAACCACCTACAAAATTCCTTAATAATCATTCATTCTTGCATTTAACAAGCTTTTGGCTGCCTCCTTTCTGTCTTGGTCCCTCTCTGTTCTCTACCCTACTTCTCTTTCCTGTGAGGGTGCACATTCCTGCACCACCACATAGTGTGTGGCAGTTAGATGTCTCATTGCTGACTGAAAGGGAGGGTCTGTGATATCCATGGACAAAGCCTTGTAGGCCTGGCAGTGATTGTAAGTGACTGGTTGAGTGAAGTCGGATAACAGAATCGTTGAATTGCTTAGTTGTTTGAGAGGAGCTACCAAGCGGGGTGGTCCAGCGGTGCTGGGCTGTGGAGGGGGTGGAAGGCTGAAAATACACCTTGTCAGAAGATGGGACAAGACCCCAAGGAAGGTCAAAGGCTAGATGGGACAACAGAAACTGGAATGAATATATATTCATATATAATTGTTCACTTTTTTGTTACCAGGGATTTGTTACCAGTGATTGTGTGTTGTAAAGATGTGTATTACGCCTTTGGATACACCCACTTTCACTATCATCTGTTGTGAACTTCTGTTTTGTGTATAGACAAAGATTGGATTTGAGCTGCCTAGATCAGTTTATGGTTTAACTCTGTTTTTTATTGTTTTCAAACATATCAAAATAATGATGTAGCTTTGGTTACAACAGACAAACCCATAAGATACATATATGATCGTCCTCCCTCCCATTTTCGTCACATCCGTAGACATATAAATGCATCATCTTGAAGCCGGTTCTGGCCGAGCATGGAGGTAGACTCATGGGGGGTGTTGCCTGGGGTGTCTGCAGTCCGCAATATATGATGCTAATGTGTGAATCAACAACAAACGAAAGAAACTCCCTGACCCCCTCCCCCTTCCCTAGCCCCCCTTCCCCCCTCCCCGAACCGGTGTGCTGAATAAGTGATTCTGAGGAACCTAATGTGGGAGTCTTGTATTAGTGAGCAGGTTAAGATGGCTCGTCGGTATGTCCCCTTTCGGTGAGCCTTAGGATACGGAGGTATTTAGGGCATGTTAATTCAGTCATTTCAAGTTCTAACAGGGACAGCAGTGGACGCCAGATGGTGCGGAAAGTATCTGTAGAGTTCATCAGGGTGGCTTGGATCCGCTCCATACCTATAAGGTACCAAAGTTTATGTAGCCAACCTGTGTGTGTTGGTCGGGTCTGTGTCCCCCATAATGAGAGAATGTGTTGAGTAGCTGCCCCCATCGCCAGACCCATCTGTTTGCCCCTAATCGACTTCAGGGGTAAGTGAGTGGATTGGGCAACCCCAGTAACGTGTATGCGGGGAATCGGGAATTTCAGTCTCGGATTGCTTATCTATGTCATCTAAGATGGCACCCCAGTAGTCAGTCACTTCTTTACAGTCCCATAGTAGGTGCGTCAGTGTGCCCTCTTCGTCACAGCCCCTCCAACAAGTCGGGCTTCGATCAGGGTTCCCTTTGTGTAGTCTGGCCGGTGTTAGGTACCAGTAGGTAACCACTTTGACCGCCGCTTCTCTGCTAGCTGTATTGCGGGCTGTGTGGTTAGCCCGAAAATATATCGCTTGCCACTCCTTCGCCGTTAAGTCCCTGCCGAGTTCCCGCATCCATCGCCTCTGTCCCGCAGAGGGTAAGGAGGGAACTGGTGGACGCAACATGTTATATAAGTCAGAGATCATCTTTTTATCCGACTCTTTGGTTAATAACCATCTCTCATACGTGGTGAGCTTCCTGTGGACTAGCGGTCTCACCTCGGGATGGAGGAGCCAGTGGCGGATTTGAAAGTATTGGTAGCGTTGCGGGGCGGAAATTGTATAGAGTTGTTGTAATTCCGTCAACGGCAGAAACCCCTCCAGATCGAAGAGGTGTCCCGCCGACCTGCATTCCGTGGTTCGCCATTGCGGAAACGCTCGTTCTTCAAGCCCTGGTAAAAACTCTGGGTTATCGAATATGGGAGTCATTGGTGAGGGAAAGGATGTGAATCCGCGTTTGACCGCCACCGAGTCCCAGACTCTTAGCAGCGTATTGGTGACTGGGGAGCCCCTGAGATTTGGTGGTCTATCTGACCGTTTGAGGAAAGGCACCTTCCACAAGGAGAGCTTCGCCAGTGCTCGGTCCTGGAACAGCCATCTTTTTCGGACTCGGGTCTGCTCCACTCCACTAAGTGTCGAAGTTGCACCGCTCTGAAATATTCTAAGAAATTTGGGATACCCAATCCTCCCTCGTCTGGGGGTTGGTGTGAAAGATCCCACGCATGCGCGGGCGGGCCCCAGCCCAAATGAATTGTTGCACCGCGCTCTGGAGTTTGTGTAGGGTCCCCGGTGGGGGCCAGGCCTGTATGGTCTGAAAAGATGTAGAGAGCTTTGGGCAAGATATTCATTTTGATAGCGGCTATGCGGCCTAGTAATGATAAAGAATGTTTTTGCCATTGTCTAAGATCTTTCTGAATTTGGGCGAGGAGTTTAGTATAGTTCTGTGTGACCGTGCGCGCCACAGAGGGAGCGAGTTCTATCCCCAGGTAGGTAATTGAGTCACGAGACTGCAACTCACCATATTGTGGGCGCTCTTCCTCCCGCTGTTCTGCCCCACTCCCTAGATGTAAAACCATGGATTTCTGTACGTTCATCTTGAAGCCGGACACTTGACCGGAAAGGCGGTCAGTTCTTGCAAGAAGGCTGGGACTGAGCGTTCAGGGGACTCCAAAGTTGCCAGGATATCATCGGCATATAGGCTCACGGTATGCTGTTCCCCCCCGAAAGGGATACCTAAAATATCAGGGTTGTCTCGGATTCGTTGCGCTAGCGGTTCTATGTATAGGGCCAAAAGAAGGGGTGACAGAGGGCATCCCTGTCTCGTACCTCTCTGTATCTCGAAGGGTCGGGAGGTCACGCCATTTACCCTAATTACTGCCGCGGGCTTGTAGTAGCAACTCGCTACCCATGTTCGGAAGCGATCCCTCACGCCGAAATGAACTAAGGTTTTGTCTAGGAAGTCCCAACTGACTCTGTCGAACGCTTTTCTGCGTCGACCGATAGCAGTAGGGCGTTCATGGTAGTGCGATGGGCCTTATCTATCAAATGCAGTATTCGTTTAGTGTTGTCACTGCTTTGACGATTGGAGATGAAACCCGACTGGTCCGGTTCAATGATTCCGGGCAGTCGCGGGCCTAATACGAGCTGCTAGGATCCCTGTGAACAACTTCAGATCGAGATTGAGGAGGGAAATTGGGCGGTAAGAACTACATTGGGTTGCGTCTTTCCCGGTTTAGGGATGACTACGATGTCTGCCGTCAGCATGTCCCTAGGTATAGTCCCAGGTCCCTGGAAGGAATTAAAAGCCGCGTGAGAATCGGAGCTAGAAGTGGGCAGAGGGCCTTATAAAATCCCACCGAGAACCCGTCCGGGCCCGGCGACTTCAAGGGTTTAAGACGGGAAATGGCTCCAATCACCTCCTCTATCGTAATGGGCGCGTCTAGTGCTTCAGCTCCCGCGGCGTCCAGCGCCGGCGTGGCTGCCCCCTGGAGGTATGTGGCCCCATCACCACCTGGCTGTGAGGTTTCCCCGTAGAGCGTGGAATAAAAGTCCCGAAGGACCGCAGCAATCTTGTCATCTCCTCAACTGGTTCCCCATCATCATTCCGGAGCGTTTGTATTTGGCCCGTTGGACTCGGGCCCTGAGCTTACTAGCTAAGAGTCGTCCCGTTTGTCGCCCCCACATAGTATAAGTGCTTCAGTCGAAGGGCCGCGTATTCGGCTCTGTCAAGGTCTAATGATCCTAGCTGTGCTCGTGCTGCTTTTAGTTGACGCCATATCCGCGGCGCGCCTAGCCGCTGGTGTATGCGTTCCAGTTCTAACACTTTCTCCGTAAGGAGTTCCGTTTTTCTCTGCGTTCTTTGGTTTCGGCGGCAGAGATAGCGATTAGTTCGCCTCTCACCACGGCCTTCAATGCCCCCAGAGTGCTGAAAGAGGCGTGTCTGGGAGAGTCATTTATCGCGAGGTAATTAGAGATGCATTGTTGTAGTTGTTGGGACACCCCTGCTCTGGAAAGCAAATTTTCTCGGAGTCTCCACCTCCCTGGAGGTCGCTTAACTGAGGGGATAGAGAGAATCATTACCACTGCATCATGGTCCGAGAGTGCTGCTGGTGTGATATTTACTGTGTCCACCATTGTATGTACTTCTGTGGTCCCTATGAAGTGGTCTAGCCTAGCGTATGTATGGTGTGCATGGGAGTAATAGGAAAATTGTGTGAGATGGGGGTGAGACACCCTCCAGAAGTCCAGGAGACCCCTATCCTTTAGCCAGTCCTTTCCCTGCCTTAGAAATTGCCCCTGTTTGGCCATATCGTTGCCCCGATCTATCTTTCTCAGCGTCCATGACCAGATTCAGGTCCCCTCCTATGACCACTTTCCGTTCCTGCGAACATAAGACCTCGGATAGTGGCAGTTTCAAAATTGTTCTTGTCCCGAGTTCGGGGCATAGACCGAGCCCACCACCAGAGGGGCACCCCCACCCAAAGTGTGTGAGGCTAGTAACCGGCCTTTCACTTCTGCCACTTTGACCCCTATCGTTCCCGGGAATGATTTAGATATCAGAATGGCCACCCCCGCTTTCTTATCTGAAGTAGATGAGTAGAATTGGTGGGGAAAGGCTCGGGTTTTCATGCGGTGCCAATCCTTGGAGAGGAGATGTGTCTCCTGCAAGAGGCACACCGACGCCCCCGAGTTCTCTAGATAGGATAATACCGCTCTTCTTTTAATGGGATTGTTCAGTCCCCGCACATTAAGAGTTAGTATCTGCAAAGCGGACCTTGACATAGGGTAGTCATGTGGTCAACAGCTATGACTGGTGGAGACCACCTCTTATGTCCTCCAAGCCCCCTCCTGTGTTCGCGATACCCTGCACAGACGGATATGTATCTCATATGTATCCCCCCGTAGGCAGCACACGGTTCCCCCCGCCCCTTTCCCAACTCCCTCGTCCCCCCAACCCGGTAACGAATAAAAACTCTGTCGCCCCCTCCCCCACCCTGACCTCTTCTACCCTCCCTAACCCCAACTTGTAAACCCCAGAGTCCCCTCATTGTCCATTGCCCTTCGTATGAAACCCTGGGCATGTGGTAAATAAAGAATCGGGGTAAGTGTGTGGACCAAGTGTCCCGGGCCCCCGCCCCGAGCCCCCCCGGCTATTGCAATACCAATGCTAAGAAAAAAGTCCCTCTGGTACAGTCATGGTGGGGTCGTCGGGCGCGGTTTCTTTCTGTACCGTTTCTAGCGCCAGCAGTCTCTCTTGCGCCATTGTGTCTGAGCTTGGACGTAGTTCTGTATTGGGGGAGCGTTTGCCCCCACTGTCCGCCACTCATTCCTCGGCAGATTCTGTGTGCGACTGGGTGACTCTTCCGTGGTTCTTTGTTCCAAGCCCAGGATCTTACATGCTTCCTGGAAGGATCGGAGTTGGTGCAGTTTGCCGTTCATTTTAAAAGATAAGGCGGAAAGGGTGTCCCCATGAGTACGCCACTCCTTGTGTTCTTAGGTGGGTAGTCACTTCCCTAAAGTCTCTCCTTTTTGTAGCGTACTAGCGGCGAGGTCCTGGTATAGGGCAATGGAAAGTCCCTGATATTGTAGAGGTTGTTTCGACCGTGCCTCCCGCAGTATTCTTTTCTTTGAGAGGAAAATCCGGTAGGAAGGCAAGGATGTCTGGCGGAGGAGCAGGGGCCCGTCTCGCCAGACCAACTCGGTGTGCTCTGTCTATGCGGATAGGAAAGTCTTGAGGCTCCCCTAGTATGTCTCTAAACAAGCCTTGGAGGTACTGGTTCACATCTGATCCTTCCGTTTTCAAAGGGACTCCCCTGACGCGAATGTTGTTTCTTCGTGAGCGGTTTTCGAGATCTTCGGCGTGTGCCTGGAGATCCAGTTGTTGATCTCGCAGGCGGATCACCTCTTGTTGGAGTTGCTCGACTTCTTCCCCTTTGGTGATGTCTTTTCCCTCTATTGCCGCTACTCTTTCACCTATTGCGTCAACATCTCGGCGAATCTCGCGGACCTCCCCCGCCACTTCACTCTTAAGGGTCTGGAAGTCGTCTCGAAGGACGTTGAAAAGCGACTCCAAGAAGGAGCGGGTGATGGGGACCTCCCGTCTTCCGGGTCTGGTTGGGTTTTCTGGGGAGGAGATGTTCTGTTACCTTTGTCCGTAGGCAGGGGTCCTCTGGTTAGCATTTCCTTCAGAGATCTCTCCCCTCTCTTCCTCACCGAGGACATTGCTGGGCCTGCCAACAGGTGGGGATCTCAAGTCGCCTCTGTCACTCGAGCCCCGTATGAGGAGACGGGCAGGGGGTCCCCGGCGACCGACGGCGTGCCGCCTCCCCCAGTAGGCACCTCCCGCTCCCGAGCCGTCCTCGTGGCGGCTGTTGCCGGCTAAGTCCCCTCTCCTCTGCCAGCCGACTGATCTAGCCGAGTGTTGGCTCCTCTGTTCTCCTCTCCGCCTCTCCACCTTCCCCCGCGTCGCTCTATAGTCGGTCACAGACTCAGACTCTCTCGACTATCCTAATGACGGGAGTGCACACGAGGCCTCTCCTTTCTCCCCACAGGAGTCAGTCGCGTTCCAAATCTGCTCTAAGGCCTTCTGTCACACTCCGTCTATGTTGTGCCCCCGGCGGCCACCGTCCTGACCTGTTAGCGGTATTTCCCCCCACTTCCACTCTGCGTAATTGTGGGGCCTGCTCACGGAGGAATTGGTTGTCTCTTTTAACCCGGTGTCGGGGGCTCGTTTCTGATCTCTACACCCCCCCCTCACCGCTCGCCTTCTTCGCGTAGTGGCCCCTCCATAGTAAGGTGCTCTAGGCTTGTCTTGTCCCTGCCACCGCTCCCTGTGTGCGTTGTGGCCTCTCAGTTCTCAGGCCTCGGCGCTCTGTGTGCCGTCCGGGGGTCCCTGGATTCTCTCTCCCTAGCTCACTGGTGCGGGCCCCTACTATGCCTGGTCCTTTTGAGGTCCCTTTTGTGGACTTGCTCTCTTCCGGCGACAACAGGTGCGGGAGTCACGATCCCCCTCTCCGCAGGTCCCCTTGCTCGGGCCCACAGCGCCCGACCTGGTGCTCGACGGGCCTGTGCGCTCTCGTAGTCGTCTCCTCCCCCGCACTCCAGGCCCCTCGGGTGTTCCGAGCCTGTTGGAGCCCCGGGGCGCGGATCACCTCATTCCCTCCTCACCTCTTCCGTCGTCTCGTCAGCGTGGGCCCCTCTCGTAGCGGCGCTGCCCCCCGTCCCGTTGCAGCGGTGACAGGCCGATGACGGGCCCCGCTCAGCTTGGGGAGTTCGATCCCTTTCACGGTCGTGGTGGGCCGCTGCCGGGCTCTCAGTCCGCCGGCGCTCCGCTCCCTGCGCCACCGCACCTCCGGGCACCCAGGGTTTGCTGTTGGTCCCGATGGGACGTCTCTGTGGCTCCGCTGCTCTGGGTCTCTCCTGCCGCTGCCGGCGTCCCTCGCACTACCGATCCTCCGGTCCGGGCGCCATTTTCTCGCGTCGAGTCCGCCCGCTCACCTCCGTCGCTTTTGCCCTCGGGTAGGCCTCGAATCGCCTCCTGTTGCTTTGCGGAGACTGCCGCCGCATTCCCCCGCTCTTTCTCACTGTGAGCCGCGCTTCACTCGGGCCAATTGCTAGTTTATAGCCGGGCGAGTAGGCCGGGAGCAGGGAGCCTCCGGGACAAGCGACCTCTCAGTCCGCCATCTTGGCCACGCCCCCCCTAGATCAGTTTAGACTAGAATTGTTTTTCAAGGTTTATGAATGTTTCTACGTAATCCATATGACTTTACTGCTCTGTCTATGGTCCCGTAAAATTATATTTTTGGGAGTTTGTTTTCTGTAATGCTTTCACTCTATCCATAGACTTTATTTTAGGTTTTGCCTTTTCAATTATAGCTTGAACATAATTTCTTCTGTAGAATTTTTGGCACATCTCTGTTTCTCTTACGTGAAATTATTTGTTTTCTGTGATAATTCTCTTAAGTCATAGTAGCTGATTGTACAGAAGAATCACAGTCAATGATTTGGAATGACATCTTCTCACATCTAGCAAGGTGTTTTTATCTGTTGTTTTAACATGGAAACCTGTACTAATTTTGTTCTAGTGGATATTTTTCTTTAAATGTAAAAACTAATTTCTTTTTTGCCCAATGTTCAGAGTACATTTCATAGTACCATGACAACTATTCAGACATTTTCAAAATTGTTTGAGTTCATCCTCTGTGCCTTTCCAAAGTCCTAACATGTCATCAATATATCACCAACATCATGATTTGTGGTCTTTCCATCGTTGGTTTGATAGTGTCAATCTTTTTTCAATACGATGCATAAAGATGATCGCCTATGTTGGGGCCATATTTCTGCCCTTTAAAACACCAAGGGGCAGATTTACAAGCCCCCTGCGCCACCAGTACGTCACTTTTCGTGACGTACTGGTGGCGCAGGGGTTGCTCCATATTTACAAGGAGAGGAAAAGCCACCCTGCGTGACTTTCCTCTCCTTAAATACGGCCCCTTCACACGCAGCACTTTGCGGTGAAGGGGCGTTCCATGGGTGTTGCTGTGGGTGTTCCCACGCAACACTCATGGAACAAGACACATCTCCAGAATTACGAGAAATCGTAACTCTGGAGATGCGTTTGAAGCTACGCCACCCTAGAGGTGGCGTAGCGAGAGCACCTCGAGGAGAAATGTTTTCATTTCTCCTCGTTTCCTCTTTCAATGCGTGCTGCATTCTGCAGCACGCATTGAAAGAGGAAAATGATTGTAGTGATTGTTTTGGTGCAGGAAGGTTCCCTTCCTGCACAAAAACAATCTCCCCACGACGCAGGCATCCTTGCACCATGGTGCAAGGGTGCCTGCGCTGGCGCATGGCTGCAGTTTGTGCGCCAGCGCAGGGGGAAGCACAAGGATGCGACATATTCTTGTAAATATGTCGCATCCCTGTGCTTTCCAAACTAACGCAGCATGGCGCAGCAAAATGACTTGCTGCGCCGTGCTGCGTTAGTTAATTGTAAATCTGCCCCCAACTGTCTAATGAAAAAGATGAATTTACATCACATATTTGAATAATATAGCGTTATCAGTATTTTAACATTGTTTAAGTTTCAGTAAGATATGTGTTGCATCTTTCATTAATGGCGGTATCCATTTCAGCAAGTGTTTGAAATATTCATCTGAATACTTTTCCATGGGTACAAAACAGGATTCATGTCATACCACATGGGCCGTAAGCATCGGTTAGTCAATGTTTTATGTATTTGTGGTACTGCATACAACACTGGGATCAGACCTTCAGTTTGGGTTAAGAACTTTCTTTTGTACTCATCTTTGCCATTTGAAGAAAGATTTTTGGTTCATCTTGATTTCAGGATTCGGGTCTTCTGAAAGTCTTAACTAACGGTGTACCTCTGTAGTGATAGCATGTTTTCAATGTTCTAGAGTTTGTCCCTCAGGGTAGTTGGTCCCCTTTTATTAGCTTTTTTCACCACATTGTGCTGGTTTTTAGCTAGTTGGGAAATCACTTTCCATTTATTTTGTCTACAATTGGTAGTACATTGTTTTGGTAAGAAGCAAATTTTGGACATCTTTTAACAGTGCTTTTTCATAAATTTCAAATGCTGTAATATTCAAAGGCAAAAAGAACAATTGATGGACAGAATGCAGAACAAAGTCGTACATTCACCCCCAGTATAGAGATCTGGGCCTAAATCCATTGTTTTTTTGCTCACCATGCCATTCCAGTTTGGACCCAGCCATATGCAAATCAGTCTTGACCCTGCGCCCAATGGGAACAGTCGAGCCCGAACTGCCAAGCCAGGTCCTCCCTGGGCTGGAAACAAGCATCCTAGGACCGGTCCTAGGATGCTTGTTTCCGGTCCAGGGAGGACCTGGCTTGGCAGTTCGGGCTGGACTGTTCCCATGAGGCACAGGGTCAAGACTGATTTGCATATGGCCAGGTCTAAACTGGGGTAGCATGGTCAGCAAAAGAATGATGGATTTAACCCAGATCTCTTGACTGGGGGTGAATGTTTTGAGTTGTTCTGCATTCCGTCCATCAATTGTGTGTAATATTCAAAGGGGCTTCTTGTATTGATTTTAGTTTGTACTTCCTCATTTATTCAGGTTCATTCTGTGGTTTTTGTAGGAAAAATGTTTTCCACTGTAATCTTGAATATAATTATAGAGCTGTATTTTTGTTTCAAAGCTATTAAAATTTTAAGTTGGAGGTGATATATATAGTTCAGATAAAGTCACCACAAGGTTACCTTGTTCAGTTTGTAGGTTTCGGATGTATTGATCTCAATTCCAATTCTTTCATTTTTCTTTAAAAAAAAAAACTGTTGCTAGTACTTGTATTATTATTCTTTGCTCAGGCTCTATTCTGAGTGGTCCTGTAGATTCTTCCCATTAATTCTATCATTTCGAGTTGAGCTGTCTGATGTAGTCTGTGATGATTCTGATGAACGTTTGTGTTTTTTGGCCTCTTCTTCCAACATGTTCTATCTAATTAGACAAAACCAAAGGGGATGATGAACGGAGTGTTGAACATTGCAAGCACTCACCCCCAGTCAACTGATCTGGGTTTAATCCATCATCATTCTTTAGCTCACTCCACCACCCCAGTTCAGACATGGCCATATGCAAATCAGTCTTGACCCTGTGCCTCATGGGAACAGTCCAGACCGAACTGCCAAGCCATGTCTTCCCTGGACCGGAAACAAGCATCCTGGGACCGGTTTCGGGTTCATAACCCTCATCAGCCAGGCTATCTTGAATCCAGTGGCAAAGTGAGTAAGGGACCCACGTCAGAAACCGGTCCCAGGATGCTTGTTTCCGGTCCAGGGAAGTCATGGCTTGGCAGTTCGGGCTAGAATGTTCCCATGAGGCACAGGGTCAGACTGATTTTCTTATGGCCATGTCTGAACTTGGGTGGCGGAGTGAGCTAAAGAATGATGATGGATTAAACCCAGATCAGTTGACTGGGGGTGAGTGCTTGCAATGTTCAACACTCCGTCCATCATCCCCTTTGGTTTTGCTATGTTCGCCCTAAGTTGGCAGGGTATGCCCAGACGTGGGTCCCTTGCTCACTTTGCCACTGGATTCAAGATAGCCTGGATGATGACGGCTGTAAGCCAGAAACCGTTCCCAGGATGCTTGTTTCCGGTCCAGGGAAGACATGGCTTGGCAGTTCGGGCTGGACTGTTCCCATGAGGCACAGGGTCAGACTGATTTGCATATGGCCATGTCTGAACTGGGGTGGCGGAGTGAGCTAAAGAATGATGATGGATTAAACCCAGATCAGTTGACTGGGGGTGAGTGCTTGCAATGTTCAACACTCCGTCCATCATCCCTTTGGTTTTGCTATCTAATTAGACACCATATGATTTTTATAATTTTATGAATCACTTCTGAATTTTCTCAATTTGCTTTGTTCAATTTACTTCTTGTTTTCCTTGTCATATCATCCATGTCTTTTAGCATTGTTGAGAATTCTTCATTCTGCATCCATGTTAATAATTCCACTTTAATAAGATTGATTTCATCATTCAGTCCTCTAGAATCATTAATATAATGAGAGCAAGACTACATTTATTTAAAATAACATTCGATTTGTTTATAAAGTTAATACTCTGCATGCATAATGTAGGGTTTAATAGTATTCTCAGACCACATGGAAATCTTTTTTAACTTGTAATATTCTACTAATGTTATTGAAAGTAGTTTTTGTCATGCCACATTTCTAAGTCTTCATTCCACCTTTCTTATATTACATTCTTTAGTCATTTTAAGGGAGTTCCTATAAATGTTTCTTTTATTTCACCCAATATTTTCTTAGTTTCTAATCAGTAAATTCTAGTGTTCCTGCATTTACTGTAGTTAATGTGTCCAACTCATCAAATAACATTTAAAAACAAGCATTTGCAATACCATCGGTCCCGCCTTTGGGACCTTTTATGTATTTAGCTATGCAGCACATTAGCCCGGGTGCTGAAACATCTACTGTTCTTTAACATGGAGGGAAAGTAAGCACCAAACTGTGTGACACGCCAGGTATGGCAACACATGGAGAGAAATATTGCCTTTCAGCGGAAATGGTATAGTCGAAAGCTCTGTTTTTAATATAATATCAGGGCCTTTGGTGGTCATATCACTGAAAATACAAGATTTGAAAAAATATTATTGTCTACGGGTGCTCGTGGAAGACAATTTCTATGGACTGGAATCTAGAGAATGCTAAAGTACTTCTGGTATTTTACTGACCTCTGCTGATCGTTTTCTATCAAGAAAGTTAAATAGAGGCAGTTGCCAGAAAAATAAAAAAGAAAGTCCCTCAGCAGAAAGCAATTCTGGTATTTTACTGACCTCTTCTGGTGGTTTTCTATCAAGACAGTTAAATAGAGGCAGTTGAACAGAAAAAAAGTCCCTAAACGGAAGCAGACAAGTCCTAGGGCTGATCTCCAGAGCCCACAAAGTACATACACATATAAGTTAATAATAAGTACTAAAGTATATACAAGAGGTCTCGAATGCTTGACCTAAAATCAGGTATCTGGATCCAAAACTTTCTTATATAATAGTTCATTGCATGAACGTTATTTTTGTGATTTCCTGGGTACATGTTCGCCACATGTTAAATTACTGTCTTATGCCACTTCTGTGTGCTCCTTTTAACATTTGAACCACCAAAGGTATTGTAAATTACTTACTCTTAAATGGTGGACTCCATATATCAGGGGCACACACTTGCAAAAGCTTTTCACATCTTTCATACATCATTTAATTCCAGAATGTTTCTTCTTTCCTCATTATATCTTTATATTTGTGGCTCAGTGATTGCTTTACCTATTTTACCTATTAACTCAAGGCAGTGTTGTCACCCACTCCCCTTGTGGTTCGGGACACCTGAATCACCATCAGGGGCACTAATAAATCTGACACAGCACTAGAGTCATAAGATAAATATTGTAATGCCATTCATCATGAATCCAAACATTTCACCTTTTCATCATCTTACCTACAACAACAAGTAATCCATGCTTGCACACTCCTTTCAGTGTTCCTGGCCCTGCCCTAATCAGGACAGAGTGAGAAGGGGGGGGAGAGAGATCCCCACAGGGTCATCTGGCCACACCTCATCTCAGCAGTGTGTGTCAGCAGATGTAGGGAGTTGTCAGAAGCCAGGTCCCCGGGCAACTGGGAGACGGTGAGTAGGTGAGGCATAGTCATCACTACCTGATGAATGAGTATGGCCTCAGCTCCCTTGTTCAGCCAGTGAGGGCACTTCTCAGCAGTATTTTGATACTTTTAATGGGACAGTACAGTCATTTTTCAGTAGTATTTCAAATCTTTTAATGGGACAGTACCATCACTTCTCAGCAGTATTTCAATACTTTTAATGGGACAGTACCGTCACTTCTCATCAGTATTTCAATACTTTTAATGGGACAGTACTGTCACTTCTCAGCAGTGCTTCAATACTTTTAATGGGACAGTACAGTCACTTTTCAGTAGTATTTCAATACTTTTAATGGGACAGTACTGTCACTTCTCATCAGTATTTCAATACTTTTAATGGGACAGTACTGTCACTTCTCATCAGTATTTCAATACTTTTAATGGGACAGTACCGTCACTTCTCAGCAGTATTTCAATACTTTTAATGGGACAGTACCGTCACTTCTCAGCAGTATTTCAATACTTTTAATGGGACAGTACCGTCACTTCTCAGCAGTATTTCAATACTTTTAATGGGACAGTACCGTCACTTCTCAGCAGTATTTCAATACTTTTAATGGGACAGTACAGTCACTTGTCAGCAGTATTTCAATACTTCCAATGGGACAGTACCGTCACTTCTCAGCAGTATTTCAATACTTTTAATGGGACAGTACCGTCACTTCTCAGCAGCATTTCAATACGTTTAATGGGAAAGTAGCGTCACTTCTCAGCAGTAGTTCAATACTTTTAATGTAACAGTAGCATCACTTCTCAGCAGTGTTTCAATATTCGTAATGTAACAGTAGCGTCACTTCTCAGCAGTATTTCAATACTTTTAATGGGACAGTACCATCACTTCTCAGCAGTAGTTCAATACTTTTAATGTAACAGTAGCGTCACTTCTCAGCAGTATTTCAATATTCGTAATGTAACAGTAGCGTCACTTCTCAGCAGTATTTCAATACTTTTAATGGGACAGTACCGTCACTTCTCAGCAGCATTTCAATACGTTTAATGGGACAGTACCATCACTTCTCAGCGGTAGTTCAATACTTTTAATGGGACAGTACAGTCACTTTTCAGTAGTATTTCAATACTTTTAATGGGACAGTACTGTCACTTCTCATCAGTATTTCAATACTTTTAATGGGACAGTACTGTCACTTCTCATCAGTATTTCAATACTTTTAATGGGACAGTACTGTCACTTCTCAGCAGTATTTCAATACTTTTAATGGGACAGTACTGTCACTTCTCATCAGTATTTCAATACTTTTAATGGGACAGTACCGTCACTTCTCATCAGTATTTCAATACTTTTAATGGGACAGTACTGTCACTTCTCAGCAGTATTTCAATACTTTTAATGGGACAGGACCGTCACTTCTCAGCAGTATTTCAATACTTTTTTGGGACAGTACCGTCACTTCTCAGCAGTATTTCAATACTTTCAATGGGACAGTACCGTCACTTTTCAGCAGTATTTCAATACTTTTAATGGGACAGTACCGTCACTTCTCAGCAGCATTTCAATACGTTTAATGGGACAGTAGCGTCACTTCTCAGCAGTAGTTCAATACTTTTAATGTAACAGTAGCGTCACTTCTCAGCAGTGTTTCAATATTCGTAATGTAACAGTAGCATCACTTCTCAGCAGTATTTCAATACGTTTAATGGGACAGTACCATCACTTCTCAGCAGTAGTTCAATACTTTTAATGTAACAGTAGCGTCACTTCTCAGCAGTATTTCAATATTCGTAATGTAACAGTAGCGTCACTTCTCAGCAGTATTTCAATACTTTTAATGGGACAGTACCATCACTTCTCAGCGGTAGTTCAATACTTTTAATGTAACAGTAGCGTCACTTCTCAGCAGTATTTCAATATTCGTAATGTAACAGTAGCATCACTTCTCAGCAGTATTTCAATACTTTTAATGGGACAGTAGCATCACTTCTCAGCAGTATTTCAATATTCGTAATGGGGCAGTACCGCCACTTCTCAGCAGCATTTCAATACGTTTAATGGGACAGTACCATCACTTCTCAGCAGTAGTTCAATACTTTTAATGTAACAGTAGCGTCACTTCTCAGCAGTATTTCAATATTCGTATTGTAACAGTAGCTTCACTTCTCAGCAGTATTTCAATACTTTCAATGGGACCGTAGCGTCACTTCTCAGCAGTATTTCAATATTCGTAATGGGGCAGTACCGCCACTTCTCAGCAGCATTTCAATACGTTTAATGGGACAGTACCATCACTTCTCAGCAGTAGTTCAATACTTTTAATGTAACAGTAGCGTCACTTCTCAGCAGTATTTCAATATTCGTAATGTAACAGTAGCGTCACTTCTCAGCAGTATTTCAATATTCGTAATGGGGCAGTACCGCCACTCCTCAGCAGCATTTCAATATGTTTAATGGGACAGTACCGTCACTTCTCAGCAGTATTTCAATACTTCCAATGTAACAGTAGCGTCACTTCTCAGCAGTATTTCAATATTTCTAATGGGGCAGTACCATCACTTCTCAGCAGTATTTCAATACTTTTAATGGGAGAGTAGCGTCACTTCTCACCAGTATTTCAATATTCGTAATGGGGCAGTACCACCACTTCTCAGCAGCATTTCAGTACTTTTAATGGGACAGTACCGTCACTTCTCAGCAGCATTTCAATACGTTTAATGGGACAGTACCATCACTTCTCAGCAGTAGTTCAATACTTTTAATGTAAGAGTAGCATCACTTCTCAGCAGTATTTCAATATTCGTAATGGGGCAGTACCGCCACTTCTCAGCAGCATTTCAATACGTTTAATGGGACAGTACCATCACTTCTCAGCAGTAGTTCAATACTTTTAATGGGACAGTAGCATCACTTCTCAGCAGTATTTCAATATTCGTAATGGGGCAGTACCGCCACTTCTCAGCAGCATTTCAATACGTTTAATGGGACAGTACCATCACTTCTCAGCAGCAGTTCAATACTTTTAATGTAACAGTAGTGTCACTTCTCAGCAGTATTTCAATATTCAGTAATGTAACAGTAGCGTCACTTCTCAGCAGTATTTCAATATTCGTAATGGGGCAGTACTGCCACTTCTCAGCAGCATTTCAATACGTTTAATGGGACAGTACCGTCACTTCTCAGCAGTATTTCAATACTTCTAATGTAACAGTAGCGTCACTTCTCAGCAGTATTTCAATATTTCTAATGAGGCAGTACCATCACTTCTCAGCAGTATTTCAATACTTTTAATGGGACCGTAGCGTCACTTCCCAGCAGTATTTCAATATTCGTAATGGGGCAGTACCGCCACTTCTCAGCAGCATTTCAATACATTTAATGGGACAGTACCATCACTTCTCAGCAGTAGTTCAATACTTTTAATGTAACAGTTGCGTCACTTCTCAGCAGTATTTCAATATTCGTAATGTAACAGTAGCGTCACTTCTCAGCAGTATTTCAATATTCGTAATGGGGCAGTACCGCGACTTCTCAGCAGCATTTCAATACGTTTAATGGGACAGTACCGTCACTTCTCAGCAGTATTTCAATACTTCTAATGTAACAGTAGCGTCACTTCTCAGCAGTACTTCAATATTTCTAATGGGGCAGTACCATCACTTCTCAGCAGTATTTCAATACTTTTAATGGGAGAGTAGCATCACTTCTCAACAGTATTTCAATATTCGTAATGGGGCAGTACATCCACTTCTCAGCAGCATTTCAATACTTTTAATGGGACAGTACCGTCACTTCTCAGCAGCATTTCAATACGTTTAATGGGACAGTACCATCACTTCTCAGCTGTAATTCAATACTTTTAATGTAAGAGTAGCGTCACTTCTCAGCAGTATTTCAATATTCGTAATGGGGCAGTACCGCCACTTCTCAGCAGCATTTCAATACGTTTAATGGGACAGTACCATCACTTCTCAGCAGTAGTTCAATACTTTTAATGGGACAGTAGCGTCACTTCTCAGCAGTATTTCTATATTCGTAATGGGGCAGTACCGCCACTTCTCAGCAGCATTTCAATTCGTTTAATGGGACAGTACCATCACTTCTCAGCAGTAGTTCAATACTTTTAATGTAACAGTAGCGTCACTCTCAGCAGTATTTCAATATTCGTAATGTAACAGTAGCGTAACTTCTCAGCAGTATTTCAATATTCGTAATGGGGCAGTACCGCCACTTCTCAGCAGCATTTCAATACGTTTAATGGGACAGTACCGTCACTTCTCAGCAGTATTTCAATACTTCTAATGTAACAGTAGCGTCACTTCTCAGCAGTATTTCAATATTTCTAATGAGGCAGTACCATCACTTCTCAGCAGTATTTCAATACTTTTAATGGGACCGTAGCGTCACTTCTCAGCAGTATTTCAATATTCGTAATGGGGCAGTACCGCCACTTCTCAGCAGCATTTCAATACGTTTAATGGGACAGTACCATCACTTCTCAGCAGTAGTTCAATACTTTTAATGTAACAGTAGCGTCACTTCTCAGCAGTATTTCAATATTCGTAATGTAACAGTAGCGTCACTTCTCAGCAGTATTTCAATATTCGTAATGGGGCAGTACTGCCACTTCTCAGAAGCATTTCAATACGTTTAATGGGACAGTACCGTCACTTCTCAGCAGTATTTCAATACTTCTAATGTAACAGTAGCGTCACTTCTCAGCAGTATTTCAATATTTCTAATGGGGCAGTACCATCACTTCTCAGCAGTATTTTAATACTTTTAATGGGAGAGTAGCGTCACTTCTCAACAGTATTTCAATATTCGTAATGGGGCAGTACCACCACTTCTCAGCAGCATTTCAGTACTTTTAATGGGACAGTACCGTCACTTCTCAGCAGCATTTCAATACGTTTAATGGGACAGTACCATCACTTCTCAGCAGTAGTTCAATACTTTTAATGTAAGAGTAGCGTCACTTCTCAGCAGTATTTCAATATTCGTAATGGGGCAGTACCGCCACTTCTCAGCAGCATTTCAATACGTTTAATGGGACAGTACCATCACTTCTCAGCAGTAGTTCAATACTTTTAATGGGACAGTAGCGTCACTTCTCAGCAGTATTTCAATATTCATAATGGGGCAGTACCGCCACTTCTCAGCAGCATTTCAATACGTTTAATGGGACAGTACCATCACTTCTCAGCAGCAGTTCAATACTTTTAATGTAACAGTAGTGTCACTTCTCAGCAGTATTTCAATATTCGTAATGTAACAGTAGCGTCACTTCTCAGCAGTATTTCAATATTCGTAATGGGGCAGTACCGCCACTTCTCAGCAGCATTTCAATACGTTTAATGGGACTGTACCGTCACTTCTCAGCAGTATTTCCATACTTCTAATGTAACAGTAGCGTCACTTATCAGCAGTATTTCAATATTTCTAATGAGGCAGTACCATCACTTCTCAGCAGTATTTCAATACTTTTAATGGGACCGTAGCGTCACTTCCCAGCAGTATTTCAATATTCGTAATGGGGCAGTACCGCCACTTCTCAGCAGCATTTCAATACATTTAATGGGACAGTACCATCACTTCTCAGCAGTAGTTCAATACTTTTAATGTAACAGTTGCGTCACTTCTCAGCAGTATTTCAATATTCGTAATGTAACAGTAGCGTCACTTCTCAGCAGTATTTCAATATTCGTAATGGGGCAGTAACGCCACTTCTCAGCAGCATTTCAATACGTTTAATGGGACAGTACCGTCACTTCTCAGCAGTATTTCAATACTTCTAATGTAACAGTAGCGTCACTTCTCAGCAGTATTTCAATATTTCTAATGGGTCAGTACCATCACTTCTCAGCAGTTTTTCAATACTTTTAATGGGAGAGTAGCGTCACTTCTCAACAGTATTTCAATATTCGTAATGGGGCAGTACATCCACTTCTCAGCAGCATTTCAATACTTTTAATGGGACAGTACCGTCACTTCTCAGCAGCATTTCAATACGTTTAATGGGACAGTACCATCACTTCTCAGCTGTAGTTCAATACTTTTAATGTAAGAGTAGCGTCACTTCTCAGCAGTATTTCAATATTCGTAATGGGGCAGTACCGCCACTTCTCAGCAGCATTTCAATACGTTTAATGGGACAGTACCATCACTTCTCAGCAGTAGTTCAATACTTTTAATGGGACAGTAGCGTCACTTCTCAGCAGTATTTCAATATTCGTAATGGGGCAGTACCGCCACTTCTCAGCAGCATTTCAATTCATTTAATGGGACAGTACCATCACTTCTCAGCAGTAGTTCAATACTTTTAATGTAACAGTAGCGTCACTCTCAGCAGTATTTCAATATTCGTAATGTAACAGTAGCGTCACTTCTCAGCAGTATTTCAATATTCGTAATGGGGCAGTACCGCCACTTCTCAGCAGCATTTCAATACATTTAATGGGACAGTACCGTCACTTCTCAGCAGTATTTCAATACTTCTAATGTAACAGTAGCGTCACTTCTCAGCAGTATTTCAATATTTCTAATGAGGCAGTACCATCACTTCTCAGCAGTATTTCAATACTTTTAATGGGAGAGTAGCATCACTTCTCAACAGTATTTCAATATTCGTAATGGGGCAGTACCGCCACTTCTCAGCAGCATTTCAATACGTTTAATGGGACAGTACCATCACTTCTCAGCAGTAGTTCAATACTTTTAATGTAACAGTAGCGTCACTTCT
Source organism: Calotriton arnoldi (assembly GCA_963921515.1). Taxonomy (NCBI): domain Eukaryota; kingdom Metazoa; phylum Chordata; class Amphibia; order Caudata; family Salamandridae; genus Calotriton; species Calotriton arnoldi. The sequence goes on from CAWUFW010000019.1 coordinate 1,322,920, forward strand.
CAGCAGTATTTCAATATTCGTAATGTAACAGTAGCGTCACTTCTCAGCAGTATTTCAATATTCGTAATGGGGCAGTACTGCCACTTCTCAGAAGCATTTCAATACGTTTAATGGGACAGTACCGTCACTTCTCAGCAGTATTTCAATACTTCTAATGTAACAGTAGCGTCACTTCTCAGCAGTATTTCAATATTTCTAATGGGGCAGTACCATCACTTCTCAGCAGTATTTTAATACTTTTAATGGGAGAGTAGCGTCACTTCTCAACAGTATTTCAATATTCGTAATGGGGCAGTACCACCACTTCTCAGCAGCATTTCAGTACTTTTAATGGGACAGTACCGTCACTTCTCAGCAGCATTTCAATACGTTTAATGGGACAGTACCATCACTTCTCAGCAGTAGTTCAATACTTTTAATGTAAGAGTAGCGTCACTTCTCAGCAGTATTTCAATATTCGTAATTGGGCAGTACCGCCACTTCTCAGCAGCATTTCAATACGTTTAATGGGACAGTACCATCACTTCTCTGCAGTAGTTCAATACTTTTAATGGGACAGTAGCGTCACTTCTCAGCAGTATTTCAATATTCATAATGAGGGCAGTACCGCCACTTCTCAGCAGCATTTCAATACGTTTAATGGGACAGTACCATCACTTCTCAGCAGCAGTTCAATACTTTTAATGTAACAGTAGTGTCACTTCTCAGCAGTATTTCAATATTCGTAATGTAACAGTAGCGTCACTTCTCAGCAGTATTTCAATATTCGTAATGGGGCAGTACCGCCACTTCTCAGCAGCATTTCAATACGTTTAATGGGACTGTACCGTCACTTCTCAGCAGTATTTCCATACTTCTAATGTAACAGTAGCGTCACTTATCAGCAGTATTTCAATATTTCTAATGAGGCAGTACCATCACTTCTCAGCAGTATTTCAATACTTTTAATGGGACCGTAGCGTCACTTCCCAGCAGTATTTCAATATTCGTAATGGGGCAGTACCGCCACTTCTCAGCAGCATTTCAATACATTTAATGGGACAGTACCATCACTTCTCAGCAGTAGTTCAATACTTTTAATGTAACAGTTGCGTCACTTCTCAGCAGTATTTCAATATTCGTAATGTAACAGTAGCGTCACTTCTCAGCAGTATTTCAATATTCGTAATGGGGCAGTAACGCCACTTCTCAGCAGCATTTCAATACGTTTAATGGGACAGTACCGTCACTTCTCAGCAGTATTTCAATACTTCTAATGTAACAGTAGCGTCACTTCTCAGCAGTATTTCAATATTTCTAATGGGTCAGTACCATCACTTCTCAGCAGTTTTTCAATACTTTTAATGGGAGAGTAGCGTCACTTCTCAACAGTATTTCAATATTCGTAATGGGGCAGTACATCCACTTCTCAGCAGCATTTCAATACTTTTAATGGGACAGTACCGTCACTTCTCAGCAGCATTTCAATACGTTTAATGGGACAGTACCATCACTTCTCAGCTGTAGTTCAATACTTTTAATGTAAGAGTAGCGTCACTTCTCAGCAGTATTTCAATATTCGTAATGGGGCAGTACCGCCACTTCTCAGCAGCATTTCAATACGTTTAATGGGACAGTACCATCACTTCTCAGCAGTAGTTCAATACTTTTAATGGGACCGTAGCGTCACTTCTCAGCAGTATTTCTATATTCGTAATGGGGCAGTACCGCCACTTCTCAGCAGCATTTCAATACGTTTAATGGGACAGTACCATCACTTCTCAGCAGTAGTTCAATACTTTTAATGTAACAGTAGCGTCACTTCTCAGCAGTATTTCAATATTCGTAATGTAACAGTAGCGTCACTTCTCAGCAGTATTTCAATATTCGTAATGGGGCAGTACTGCCACTTCTCAGAAGCATTTCAATACGTTTAATGGGACAGTACCGTCACTTCTCAGCAGTATTTCAATACTTCTAATGTAACAGTAGCGTCACTTCTCAGCAGTATTTCAATATTTCTAATGGGGCAGTACCATCACTTCTCAGCAGTATTTTAATACTTTTAATGGGAGAGTAGCGTCACTTCTCAACAGTATTTCAATATTCGTAATGGGGCAGTACCACCACTTCTCAGCAGCATTTCAGTACTTTTAATGGGACAGTACCGTCACTTCTCAGCAGCATTTCAATACGTTTAATGGGACAGTACCATCACTTCTCAGCAGTAGTTCAATACTTTTAATGTAAGAGTAGCGTCACTTCTCAGCAGTATTTCAATATTCGTAATGGGGCAGTACCGCCACTTCTCAGCAGCATTTCAATACGTTTAATGGGACAGTACCATCACTTCTCAGCAGTAGTTCAATACTTTTAATGGGACAGTAGCGTCACTTCTCAGCAGTATTTCAATATTCATAATGGGGCAGTACCGCCACTTCTCAGCAGCATTTCAATACGTTTAATGGGACAGTACCATCACTTCTCAGCAGCAGTTCAATACTTTTAATGTAACAGTAGTGTCACTTCTCAGCAGTATTTCAATATTCGTAATGTAACAGTAGCGTCACTTCTCAGCAGTATTTCAATATTCGTAATGGGGCAGTACCGCCACTTCTCAGCAGCATTTCAATACGTTTAATGGGACTGTACCGTCACTTCTCAGCAGTATTTCCATACTTCTAATGTAACAGTAGCGTCACTTATCAGCAGTATTTCAATATTTCTAATGAGGCAGTACCATCACTTCTCAGCAGTATTTCAATACTTTTAATGGGACCGTAGCGTCACTTCCCAGCAGTATTTCAATATTCGTAATGGGGCAGTACCGCCACTTCTCAGCAGCATTTCAATACATTTAATGGGACAGTACCATCACTTCTCAGCAGTAGTTCAATACTTTTAATGTAACAGTTGCGTCACTTCTCAGCAGTATTTCAATATTCGTAATGTAACAGTAGCGTCACTTCTCAGCAGTATTTCAATATTCGTAATGGGGCAGTAACGCCACTTCTCAGCAGCATTTCAATACGTTTAATGGGACAGTACCGTCACTTCTCAGCAGTATTTCAATACTTCTAATGTAACAGTAGCGTCACTTCTCAGCAGTATTTCAATATTTCTAATGGGTCAGTACCATCACTTCTCAGCAGTTTTTCAATACTTTTAATGGGAGAGTAGCGTCACTTCTCAACAGTATTTCAATATTCGTAATGGGGCAGTACATCCACTTTCTCAGCAGCATTTCAATACTTTTAATGGGACAGTACCGTCACTTCTCAGCAGCATTTCAATACGTTTAATGGGACAGTACCATCACTTCTCAGCTGTAGTTCAATACTTTTAATGTAAGAGTAGCGTCACTTCTCAGCAGTATTTCAATATTCGTAATGGGGCAGTACCGCCACTTCTCAGCAGCATTTCAATACGTTTAATGGGACAGTACCATCACTTCTCAGCAGTAGTTCAATACTTTTAATGGGACAGTAGCGTCACTTCTCAGCAGTATTTCAATATTCGTAATGGGGCAGTACCGCCACTTCTCAGCAGCATTTCAATTCATTTAATGGGACAGTACCATCACTTCTCAGCAGTAGTTCAATACTTTTAATGTAACAGTAGCGTCACTCTCAGCAGTATTTCAATATTCGTAATGTAACAGTAGCGTCACTTCTCAGCAGTATTTCAATATTCGTAATGGGGCAGTACCGCCACTTCTCAGCAGCATTTCAATACATTTAATGGGACAGTACCGTCACTTCTCAGCAGTATTTCAATACTTCTAATGTAACAGTAGCGTCACTTCTCAGCAGTATTTCAATATTTCTAATGAGGCAGTACCATCACTTCTCAGCAGTATTTCAATACTTTTAATGGGAGAGTAGCATCACTTCTCAACAGTATTTCAATATTCGTAATGGGGCAGTACCGCCACTTCTCAGCAGCATTTCAATACGTTTAATGGGACAGTACCATCACTTCTCAGCAGTAGTTCAATACTTTTAATGTAACAGTAGCGTCACTTCTCAGCAGTATTTCAATATTCGTAATGTAACAGTAGCGTCACTTCTCAGCAGTATTTCAATATTCGTAATGGGGCAGTACTGCCACTTCTCAGAAGCATTTCAATACGTTTAATGGGACAGTACCGTCACTTCTCAGCAGTATTTCAATACTTCTAATGTAACAGTAGCGTCACTTCTCAGCAGTATTTCAATATTTCTAATGGGGCAGTACCATCACTTCTCAGCAGTATTTTAATACTTTTAATGGGAGAGTAGCGTCACTTCTCAACAGTATTTCAATATTCGTAATGGGGCAGTACCACCACTTCTCAGCAGCATTTCAGTACTTTTAATGGGACAGTACCGTCACTTCTCAGCAGCATTTCAATACGTTTAATGGGACAGTACCATCACTTCTCAGCAGTAGTTCAATACTTTTAATGTAAGAGTAGCGTCACTTCTCAGCAGTATTTCAATATTCGTAATTGGGCAGTACCGCCACTTCTCAGCAGCATTTCAATACGTTTAATGGGACAGTACCATCACTTCTCTGCAGTAGTTCAATACTTTTAATGGGACAGTAGCGTCACTTCTCAGCAGTATTTCAATATTCATAATGGGGCAGTACCGCCACTTCTCAGCAGCATTTCAATACGTTTAATGGGACAGTACCATCACTTCTCAGCAGCAGTTCAATACTTTTAATGTAACAGTAGTGTCACTTCTCAGCAGTATTTCAATATTCGTAATGTAACAGTAGCGTCACTTCTCAGCAGTATTTCAATATTCGTAATGGGGCAGTACCGTCACTTCTCAGCAGCATTTCAATACGTTTAATGGGACTGTACCGTCACTTCTCAGCAGTATTTCCATACTTCTAATGTAACAGTAGCGTCACTTATCAGCAGTATTTCAATATTTCTAATGAGGCAGTACCATCACTTCTCAGCAGTATTTCAATACTTTTAATGGGACCGTAGCGTCACTTCCCAGCAGTATTTCAATATTCGTAATGGGGCAGTACCGCCACTTCTCAGCAGCATTTCAATACATTTAATGGGACAGTACCATCACTTCTCAGCAGTAGTTCAATTCTTTTAATGTAACAGTTGCGTCACTTCTCAGCAGTATTTCAATATTCGTAATGTAACAGTAGCGTCACTTCTCAGCAGTATTTCAATATTCGTAATGGGGCAGTAACGCCACTTCTCAGCAGCATTTCAATACGTTTAATGGGACAGTACCGTCACTTCTCAGCAGTATTTCAATACTTCTAATGTAACAGTAGCGTCACTTCTCAGCAGTATTTCAATATTTCTAATGGGTCAGTACCATCACTTCTCAGCAGTTTTTCAATACTTTTAATGGGAGAGTAGCGTCACTTCTCAACAGTATTTCAATATTCGTAATGGGGCAGTACATCCACTTCTCAGCAGCATTTCAATACTTTTAATGGGACAGTACCGTCACTTCTCAGCAGCATTTCAATACGTTTAATGGGACAGTACCGTCACTTCTCAGCAGTATTTCAATACTTCTAATGTAACAGTAGCGTCACTTCTCAGCAGTATTTCAATATTTCTAATGGGGCAGTACCATCACTTCTCAGCAGTATTTCAATACTTTTAATGGGAGAGTAGCGTCACTTCTCAACAGTATTTCAATATTCGTAAAGGGGCAGTACCGTCACTTCTCAGCAGTAGTTCAATATTCGTAATGGGGCAGTACCGCCACTTCTCAGCAGCACACGGGTACTCTGAAAACCTGCACCTCAGCACCTCCATTTCGAGCAGTGGTTTTACGATTCCTGGGAGCAGGCCGCTGTGAGCACGAGCTCGGGCGCAGGGCATGTGGGGGTTAATGTAGGGCAGGGTGCAGGGAAGAGGCGGACAGGAAGTTAACTGCAGATATTGATGAGATGTCAGTGAAGCGACAGGTCGGTGTCAGTCTACCCAGAGTTAAATAGAGCTTGTCGGCTGCTGCTGGGGGTGAGGGAGGCGGGGAGGGGGGGACAGGCAGGGGAGTGTGACAGGGCTGAACAAGCACACTGGCACCAACAAAGCTCCTCTGCTGTACCCAGCCGAGCAAAGAGCATGAAATCTATCTGAAAGGACTCATGGAAATTAAAAATGCAAAGTACAAAAAAATTGCTAAATCCGTGGGGCAGTAGAGACCCCCCACCCTTGTTGGTGACAGGTGGGTTAATCTACAGACACGTGCACTTCATATTCTGAAGGCAATTGTTAGAAGGTGGTTCTGACCATCTGATCCGTCCGGATTTTTCGCTTTTTGAACACCTTTTGTTTGAGCTTTTACTGTGGGAGAGGCTCATAAGTTGGGACTCACCCACAGTGAACTCATGATGAAAGGGACTGCATGTGTATTTTACCGGTGTCCCTCTGGCGCGAGTAGGCCGCTGCGCAGCAGCCAGAGTAAGGGGCACTGGGCTGGTTACATGCAAACACGTGTGTACATGCGCGTGCACAAGTGTAAGGGCTGCGCAGGACAGATTTCTGGCGTGCGCAGCCCCGGAGCAGCTACAAAGTGAATGGTGTGGCAGGACTTATGCAGAATTGGGTGGTGACATGGAATAGGCTTTCTACAATGGCAAGAAACATTTGAGGGAAAGTCAGTGTGCTTTACTGTTTTTATTCCATTATTCCCCTAAGAGGATGGGGAGCACATGGGCTAGTTTTACTTTCCTAGGGCCTACAAATTCCAGACATGCACCAAAGTCCACTGTAACCTATGTGAGAAGAAGTATTCTGCAGAGTCCAAAGTCATATTTGCACTGCTTTTGGGTCATCCAGAAATGACATATTTCTCTGAGTCAGCTCATAACCAGGGCCTGGCTGGGGCTGAGCCTGCCAGGCTGAATTAATGACCTTCCTCCCCAAGCTGTGGCCTCAGAGGCCCAGCCCTGCATGACCATTATTCCAAGGGCGAAGGCCTCCACTCCAAGAAGAGAAGATGGGTGGAGCTACGGGTTCATCCATCAGCAGCTGTCACCTGGTGCCAGGCACCAAGCTGCTCAGGAGAGAAGGCAGCGAAGGGGGAAGGGGCTCTCAGAGACCATGTGGCATGAGACCCCTGGACGACGCCATTTTGAACAAACCCAGAGGCCTGGGCAGGAGGGAGGGAGCAGTGGCAGAGAAGTGATGTGTCGCTGTGTGATAGGGCCAGCAGAGACTTCCTGCCAGCCCCCTCCCCAATTCTTTTAAAAGAGTTTGCACAGGAAGAGGAGCTCTCTCTGGGGGGTGGTCTGCTGAGGACGACTGGTGCTGGAGCCTGGCATCATGGGCAGCTGGAAGGAAGAACCTCCAGACTGGCCCAGGACACTGACTTGCGCCACAAGGGGAGACCAGGACCAGTGAAGAGAAGCCTAGGCCTCGGCGCAAGGAGAAGAGAGGCCCAGGAGAAGAGCCAGGTGAGAGGCTGGTGCAGGGAGCCAGTGAAGACAGCTCCCTGCTGAATCTCCCCTCTGTGAGACCCAGAGGGCGAAAGAGAGTGCTCCCAGTGGCTGGGGAGCGCCACCAGGAGCAAGAGGAGGTGAAAATGGCACAGATCGGTACCCTGGGGGCTGAGATATGCCCCCCAGAAGGTAGGCGACATTTGACCTCCAAGAAGACCGACGACGAAGCGCGTGGGGATCCGCTGCCGGTCTTGAATGTGCCCCCGGGGTGGGTCAGGTCCCGGGGGCTGCCCCCAACAGAAGCTAAGACGGGGAGCGCCGTTGCGCTCCCCATGAAAATGGTGAACAGGGGCCCGGGATCCCAACTCCGGGCCCCGCTGGAGGCGGGGGGTGCCGTCACACCCCCTTGGAAGACGAAAGTCGGGGAGCGCCGTCGCGCTCCCCGTGAAGGAGCCCAACCGGGGTGCCAGGAGCCCACCCTGGCCCCCGGTGACAACGGAGTGCTGGGAGCGCCATCGCACCCCCCTGCAAGGAAGTCAAGGGGGCCCGGGATCCCAACTCCGGGCCCCGTCACCCGGAAGTAAAGCCGGGGAGCGCCGCCGCGCTCCCCGTGAATATGCCCCGAAGACAGAACCGGAAGTCGGGGAGCGCCGTCGCGCTCCCGGTGAAGAAGTGCAAGGGGGCCCGGGACCCCATCTCCGGGCCCCGAAGAGAAGGAGGAGGCCATGGGAGTGCAGCCGCACTCCCCCAGGTCCAGCCGGGCTGGCGGGAGTCTTCCCGTCTGCCCGCCGGAGCGGGCAGACCAGAACTGCGGTGCCGGCTCCCGCGGTAGCACACGAGGGTGCTGGCCGGGTGGGGGACCGGCGAGGGCAGCAGGGGGTGGGCTCCCCGGACTGCCCTCCATCGAATGGGCAATGCGGGGGCCCGGGTGGGACCGGGCCCCGCAAGAAGAAGAGCAGCCGGGGGTGGGCTCCCCGAGCCGAAGGAACCACTCACAACGGCAGGAGCAGCCGGGGTGGGGCTCCCTGAGCTGCGATCCATCCCCTGGGGGTCTGGGTGGGACTGGGCCCCCCAAAGCTGAACTGGACGTGGCGGGAGGCCGCAGAAGCAGACTGCGTGGCTCTCCCCGATACAGCGGGAGAGCCGCTGCTATAATATGCACGGGGCTGGAAGAAGCGCCCCATAATGCTTTGCAGGACCAAGCTGGCCTGCAGGAAAACGCTTGGTTTTCTGCGTGTGGTGGCCCCAGGAGGACGGGTCACCATGAGGTGTGTGCCAAGGTGCAGGGGAGCTGCAGCAGTAACGCAGTCTCCCCCAGCACGAAGAGGTGAAGTCCCGCCCTAAGTCTCTAGGGACTTGAAAAGAATAAACCCTCAAGGGCTCAGCCAGCAGTTAAGAGTATCCTGGGGCTGGAACTTTTGTTCTACAGCTGGGGGTGCTTTTGGGACTGCACCAAGGTATGGAAGGTAGTGCTGGGGATGTCTGGAGAAGGGCATTCCCTGGAAGTGAAGAGGTGTAATTGCACCACAAATGCATTTATCACTGTTATTTCTTTTAGAAGGACTGTAAGTCACACGTGTAATGTGAAGTACCTGTTTAAGGTGGAGTCATAAGCAAAGTAGGGTTATGTTGCTGGACATTCCTGCTAGGGTGTCTGGCTCTATTCGCGTAATCCTGTGATTTTACCTGTGATGCCTTTTTGAGGCTGTGTTTGCAGTGCATTCTAATTCTTATCCTCTATGATAAGTACCTCATTTAAAGTGATGCCCAAACATGTATTCTTGCTGCTGCGTTATGTGAAGAACAACCCAGACTGTTAGCCCCGAAGATGTAGAGGTGCATACTGTATGGACAATATGAGATGCTCAGTCAGGGTTATGTGTCACCAGGGCTGGTGTACCTATTTTTAATGCTTGTTGAGATAATGGGGTGGGTCGCCACTGGGATGGTGCCGGTGCGCAGGGCCCTCTCTCCAGGTGATGTTCAACCCACTGCATTAGGGGGCAAGATGATGTGCATACATGGGAGTGGTGGTACTAGACCCCACCCCCTTTGGGAGGGGTGGAAATGTTATGCAATGTCACAAAGTAATTCCAACAGCTTATGTATATTTGTAAATTGTTGCATAGTATTAAGTAGTGTGTGTGTTTAATAAATGTACTCTTACTTTTATAAAGCAAAGTACAGACTGGACAATCAATTATTGAGTGTTATTTCTGCGCACCTGTAATGGCGATTACTAGCCCACATCACCTCCCTTGAGTAAAGCCTCAGACTGCTCTGCAACGCTACCCTCTGAGAGTCAGGCGCTGCACTAGGGTGTTTGGTTCCCAGTGAAGGACAAATGTGACATGTTATTTGTGCAGGCCTCACAGATACGGCCTCGTTTTCCAACAGCAATCGAGTGACGTGCAGCACACTTTTATAAAAAGAGAATAAATAACAACAAAGGTTTGGAGTAAGTCTTCGGGATTTTAAAAGATGTGGCAAGAATGTGTGGTGAAGGAATCCACTCCTAAAATCAGAGCAAGGCTGATACAGAGGGGAGGTGAAAGGCCACGAGTCAGCTTACAATTTAGGGATACAGCTACCAACCCCCTCCGCTAGATGTAATCCAAGGGACGAGAAACGGGACTATGAAATTATCCGCTGAGATACATATTAACTGAGGGCAGACATGTTCACTGTTCCCATTCAGTGAGCCGTGAATTTCCCTGACCCAACCTGTTTTTTTCTCTATATTGGCCCCTTTAGGTTTTCTCGAGTCTGTGAAATCCTCTGCCCCACCTCTTCGCTGGCACCTGTGCTGGGACATGTTCCTTATGTCATATCAAGACAGGACCAGACAGTGCTTTCCTCAGTTGAAGTAAAGTGCCTTAGCATCTCAATCATTCAATCATTGCAGTCCCTTTAAAGCAAATGACATGCAAATGTGGACCTTAAAACACTGGCAAATGGCCTGCCAGCTTCCAGGTGTCTTTGTATGGCGAGGATTCAAGAATCAGAGGTAGCATCGCTGAGCTCCACCGACTAGAAATACCTAAGCTCATACCTTGGTCAAAACAATCCCCTTGGTAACTTGAAAGTTGGGGTGGGCGAACAATTCTGCTCCACTGACAGAGTTCGCAGAGTCTTGGCCACTCCGTGTTACGCTTAGAACGCGAAGTTCCGGCAAAACTGCCGCATGACGGAGTTTTTTCTCACATGCAGCTTGCCAATGTTAAGTTAGCAAGCGCAAGTGAGAATTTGCGTCCCCTAGCACAGTTTTCAGGTGCTGGAATGCCGCCAAGCGAGATTTCTCAATATGGGCGATCACAGCAGGTCACCAACATTCACGCTGAGAAAGCTGCCTCTTGAGCAGAAAATCTACTTGAGCAACAGAAAGAAGCAGCGCCCTCTGGTGTGGCGCGTGGTGCCGTTTGTACTGATTTACAGCACTGAACAAGCTCCCGGAGCTAAAAATCAGCAAGAGCAACGCGACATGCCGAATTCTGCCCGCTCGTGGAACTCGTCAGAATATTATGAAGTTTTTATGTAACTTCGCGGAATTCCGCATAGTGAAACTCCGCAAGTTCCGCCCACCCCTACTTGAAAACATGTTTCTGGTCCCTTTATGAGACAGAAATCACCCATTAGAAAAGAGACGCTCAGTTCCGTAGTCCAGCACTATCGACCACGAAGCAGTAACTCTGAGAATAAAGCTCTCCTCTTAGTCCTCCTACAGCCCTGTTGACAGCTACAATGACCATGTAGAACCTGCGTTCTACCTCTCAGCGTCACCTCCATCCTTCTGCTCACACAGCAACAACCAGGTGCAACACAGAGCATCTTCCACATTCACACTGCAAATGTATCAATGATGTTTGTAACCTTGTTCTTGACATCTGTGACCACAAGATGACCAGAGGGTGACAACTACTCGAAGCTGAAAGGCGACCTTTTCTGCCTCACCGGCTGAGATCTGGTTTCAGGTCTCAGTGTATCCTCTGTTCCATCCATCCAGTGTCCCACTCCATGAACCCTTCAGTTACCTGGGTGCAGAATATTTGCAGCTCATGAAATACTTGTGAGATGATTTCTCTTTCGAACATGTTCCTTTCCTCCAATGTCGTCTGCCACCACCTACATCTGGTCCATAGAATTCTACTGCCCTTCTGCTGCCCCAGACACTCTGGTTCTGTTAGTCACGCTACCAAGTGCATTGACTATTACCATGGGATCTCTGGTGGCCTTGCAGCCAAGACACCGGCCGCAGCCTGAAAGTCCCAAACAATGACTTCTGTCTGATCCTGGCCTAAAAGAGTCAGACAAAACCATCCGTCCCTGGAGGTTCGACACTGGCTCAGTTAGGCAAGGAGCGCAGTTAAAGATCAGGTGCCTTGACACAAAGCCCTGCAGTGGCATACACGACAATTAGTCATCACGGTACCACAACCTTCCCCTTCAAGTATAAATGGTATGGGGGGGGCGAACATTCATTTTATAAGCTTCACTCCCATGGAACCCCTCCAGGTTTTATTTACTTTAAGGTAGTATGTTGAGGTGCCTGCATGGTCTTAAAACACACCTCTGCCTACAAGTGCTCAGAGTCCTGTTAACTGTGAAGCCCTCTTTACCCAACACCAGGGTTAACGTTTTGTGCCTGTGACCACAAGTGACTACTGGTCACTTTGAGTTGCGGTTTGCAGCCCTTTGATAGAGTAGCTGAAGGCAGTTTGTGGCTTTCTTCATCAGAAGGTGAAAGATGGATCCAGTACACATAGGGCCTGATTACGAGTTTGGCGGACGGGTTACTCCATCACAAACGTGACGGATATCCCGTCCGCCGTATTACGAGGATGGTCAATGGAACATAATGGAACTTGTAATAGGGCGTCCGGGATATCCGTCATGTTTGTGATGGAGTAACCCGTCCGCCAAACTCCTAATCAGGCCCTATGTGTCCTGATCATGTGTAGTCGTAGAGAAAACCTGACAGTGATGGGAAAAGATTCCTGGTGGTTCTTAGTTCGGGAAGATGGCAGCCAACGCCGACTGCGCATTGATGATTTACTGTCTGACTCCACCAACTAAGGAGTCACCACTGACCTAATGTATCCGCTGGAAGCCACCAAACAATAGATGCAGCCGACTGTGTAGAAACCTACAGAGTTAGAACCTGCTCGATCACTGCGAGTCTGGTGTCTCGCCCTTCGACACTATTGAAGCTAAGGCTACCAGACAGTTGATGGTTCTCTGGTGCCACCTTCGCACACCTACAGAGTTAGAACCTGCTCGATCACTGCGAGTCTGGTGTCTCGCCCTTCGACACTATTGAAGCCAAGGCTACCAGACAGTTGATGGTTCTCTGGGGCCACCTTCACACACCTACAGAGTTAGAACCTGCTCGATCACTGCGAGTCTGGGGTCTCGCCCTTCGACACTATTGAAGCCAAGGCTACCAGACAGTTGATGGTTCTCTGGTGCCACCTTCACACACCTACAGAGTTAGAACCTGCTCGATCACTGCGAGTCTGGGGTCTCGCCCTTCGACACTATTGAAGCCAAGGCTACCAGACAGTTGATGGTTCTCTGGGGCCACCTTCATACACCTACAGAGTTAGAACCTGCTCGATCACTGCGAGTCTGGTGTCTCGCCCTTCGACACTATTGAAGCCAAGGCTACCAGACAGTTGATGGTTCTCTGGTGCCACCTTCATACACCTACAGAGTTAGAACCTGCTCGATCACTGCGAGTCTGGGGTCTCGCCCTTCGACACTATTGAAGCCAAGGCTACCAGACAGTTGATGGTTCTCTGGTGCCACCTTCACACACCTACAGAGTTAGAACCTGCTCGATCACTGCGAGTCTGGTGTCTCGCCCTTCGACACTATTGAAGCCAAGGCTACCAGACAGTTGATGGTTCTCTGGGGCCACCTTCACACACCTACAGAGTTAGAACCTGCTCGATCACTGCGAGTCTGGGGTCTCGCCCTTCGACACTATTGAAGCCAAGGCTACCAGACAGTTGATGGTTCTCTGGTGCCACCTTCACACACCTACAGAGTTAGAACCTGCTCGATCACTGCGAGTCTGGGGTCTCGCCCTTCGACACTATTGAAGCCAAGGCTACCAGACAGTTGATGGTTCTCTGGTGCCACCTTCATACACCTACAGAGTTAGAACCTGCTCGATCACTGCGAGTCTGGTGTCTCGCCCTTCGACACTATTGAAGCCAAGGCTACCAGACAGTTGATGGTTCTCTGGTGCCACCTTCACACACCTACAGAGTTAGAACCTGCTCGATCACTGCGAGTCTGGTGTCTCGCCCTTCGACACTATTGAAGCCAAGGCTACCAGACAGTTGATGGTTCACTGGTGCCACCTTCATACACCTACAGAGTTAGAACCTGCTCGATCACTGCGAGTCTGGTGTCTCGCCCTTCGACACTATTGAAGCCAAGGCTACCAGACAGTTGATGGTTCTCTGGTGCCACCTTCACACACCTACAGAGTTAGAACCTGCTCGATCACTGCGAGTCTGGTGTCTCGCCCTTCGACACTATTGAAGCCAAGGCTACCAGACAGTTGATGGTTCTCTGGTGCCACCTTCATACACCTACAGAGTTAGAACCTGCTCGATCACTGCGAGTCTGGTGTCTCGCCCTTCGACACTATTGAAGCCAAGGCTACCAGACAGTTGATGGTTCTCTGGTGCCACCTTCACACACCTACAGAGTTAGAACCTGCTCGATCACTGCGAGTCTGGTGTCTCGCCCTTCGACACTATTGAAGCCAAGGCTACCAGACAGTTGATGGTTCTCTGGTGCCACCTTCACACACCTACAGAGTTAGAACCTGCTCGATCACTGCGAGTCTGGGGTCTCGCCCTTCGACACTATTGAAGCCAAGGCTACCAGACAGTTGATGGTTCTCTGGTGCCACCTTCACACTCACCAAGGGCTTCCCATCTCTTGCATCCCTCCGTCCTTTGGCACATTAGACCTCCACTGGGCGCTCTGGGCACACACCTGGGACTGAAGCGATGAACTGACATGATTATTATTATTAATAAGATTCTTTCTTGTTTTGGTTCATTACAACCGTAACAACGTTACCAATAACTTACAGAAGTGAATGTACAAAATAAAATACATAAAATAATGATCATAACATTATGCAAATATAGCGAATCCCAGCCATTAATAAATAGAATAGACGACAAGGTGACATCGTTAAAAAGGTGGGATCCCCTGGTAAAGTGCAACTATGCCGACGTCGCTCCCCATCTACTTAATCCAAGTGTTTGTGTCATGAAGTGCTGGGTGAAATGCTTCAGTTCCAACTCATTAACAGATAAAATCGGCAATATGTTCGCTTCATTGGAATATACTAGGGTCCAAAGATAAACTAGTGCTAACGTAAAAAGCACCGTCTAATGAGTTCAAGTCTATGTCAAGAGGGTCTGGCCAGGCACAGCTCAGTGCCCTCTCCACCGCTCGAATCTTGGCTGTGGGTGTTATGAATCGCTTTTTAAAGTAGCTGCAGGTATTAAACAGCTTGCAGTTCAGCTGGGGTCTGCAGCATGTCAGCTTTTTATTATCGCCGCCCTACATGTACCTATGCCTCCATCATTGTAGCTCCTTTTTAACAAAGCGACGCACGCTTTTTGTACGTTGGAGCATATACACATCACATGCATGAAGTGACGTCCACATGACGTGGAGCCGCTGTACTTCCACGACGGTTGGTCCACCAGTGATGGTGATTGGCCACATCGAATCGCCATCTACCTTCTCTTTAAGAGCACCGAATATGGGAGGCTTGGATATGAGGCCGGCTCCGGACTGTCGCAGTCTGTAAGCGCCAACAGGGCGCGCGACGGCAGCTGAGGCTGCCTATGTCGGACATATGGAGGGCACTTTCGCCGCTTCATTTACCACTTGCCTGAACATCGAGAATGGCACATTCCTATTCCAAAGCTCGAATATATTTGTCAGATTTAGTGCCTCATAGAGATATGTATCGAAGGCAGGTTGTGCACCATTTCCAAGAGCTGACCATAATGTTTACTAAGGAGCTTCTCTGTCCGATCTCACTTTATGCCAGCTTTTGATGGTGGTCTACATTCTCTCAAGTACCATTTGGGAGGCCAAATTCCAGACAAACTTGTGCCGGAGAGGCGAGTTGAGGAAGCCTAAACCCTGCTTGAATGCCCTTACCTGAGACTGTTCAGAAGGAGGGCATCTTTCCTGTGCAAGGAAACTGTTGCATAACCCGCGGTGGGTAGCAATTTGGCCGCCATTACTAACAATAATGGCTTGAAAGAGGGGCCAGCTAATTGCTTGACAAGTGCGCAAAATGCAAATATCAGGGCATTTCCTTTTATTGTCATATATTTCTTCTGCTCCAGATGATTCACTCTATTATCAATATATTCTCCCAAGTACTTATCGCTCTAGTCCTCCTCTAGCGTCGTCTCATCCAGGCGGATTTTGAGCGGGGGCCCAGGTCAACTTGTAATAGTCACTGTTTTGGTTTTGGTTGTGTTCATTTCAAGCTTGTTGGCACTGGTGTCAGTTTTCAGCTCAGTCACTGATCTCTGCAATCCGACTTTGGTTAGACTGAGTAATACAACATCACCCGCGTATGTGAGATGTGATAGACTTAACAGGCCCATACGCGGTGAGTGTGAGTTTACCTAGTCTAACCTCGGTGACACATCTGCCATGAACAGATTGAAAAGGTGTGGTGCCAACACGCATCCCTGTTTCAGGATGGACTGACAGGATTCTCTAAGCTTCTGCCCAACTGAAAACAACCTCATTGAGACATACAATCTACCTCATCTCTAACACTCTCCAAGGTCTCGTGGGATTTATTATATACCACATATTGATATTATACAGTTTCTGCATTTATACACTGGCGTCGTGATTCACAAAGCCAATTCTGCGTTTTAGTAGTCTTAACTTTCATATTCTGAAAAGGTGAACATAACATAACATAACATAACTTTGTAAAGCGCATGTTCACCCAGAAGCCTCTCTTGGTGCTGAATAGCAGTATTGTTAGACCTGTCCCTCTCTGCAGGCTCACCCCTAAACTTTTTGCCTTTAACCTACACTTTGTTTGCTGAATTTGTTTTTGTTGGCCTTACGACTCTGTACACTTTGCCATTGCTAACCAGTGCTAAAGGGCTTGTGCTCACTCCCCTAAACATGGTTTGGTTGGATTACACTTGATTGGCATATTTAATTTGCTTATAATTACCTTGTAATGTGGTATACCATATACCTCGGCCTGTAAATTAAATGCTATCAGTGGGTCTCCAGGACTTATTCTGCCACCCACTTAAGTAGCACCTTAAAACGTCCCAGGCTTGATATTGCAGCCTGGATGCAGGTTTTACTGCCAATTCAACTTGACAATATAGCCAACCTTTGCCAAGCCTTAAACTCCCCTTTTATTGCATATAAGTCGCCCGAAGGTAGGCCCAAGACAGCCCATAAGGCAGGGTGCATTGTAATTAAAAGGCTGGACATGTACTTTTAAGTTTTACTTGTCCTGGTAGTAAAAAACTCCTAAATCTATTGTGAGGCTTACCTGTCCCATAGGATAACATTAGGTTGCCTTATTATATTTAATAAGTGCTAACGTTTGGTTGGGAAAAGGTAGCCAGTTCAGTTTGGCATCTATGAAATTTTTATGAAAAACCCTCTTTCATGGTAAAGTTGGGTTTTTAATTGCAATTTTGAAAATGTCACTTTTAGAAAGCTTCATAAAAATGGGAGAGGTGCCCTTTTAAGAAAGGGACAGGGTCTCAAAGTGAATTTACTAATAGCAAAAACTCCCTTTCTTTTAAGCTCATTTACTGACTCATATCATTCATTCAAACTGCTTAAAAAACTTTCTCACCTATTTGTTCGTGCAAAACTTTTTTTAAAAACACCGATCCCTAAATTATGCAAAAAAGTCGAATTTATTACACAATTTTCCTTGTTACAAATTTTAACAGCGTATACACAATTCAAAATTTCACCTGATTTAAAAAGAAAGGAAGAACATTTAGTCCTTTTGCATGTAAAAAAACATCCCTAGTGGATGTCTAGATATTAAAAAATAACCATTTAGACTAAACACTAAACCAGGGGGCAATCAATTAAATCACAAATATTTGAGTAACAAAAAAGCTCCTCCAAGTTATCATTCAAAATGTCGACGCAGCGTTTCAGTGGTCTTATTTTTTCTCTCCATCTTCTTCAGGACATGAAGTAATAATAATAAAAACAAGGATTTATCTAAAAAGTAAATAAATAAAAACAGGATTTATATACATTCAGTCCAGTATATTAAATCAGACAAGTTTACACAAACCATGTTCAGTGTTTTTTCTAAAAGATTTTCTATATTACATCCAAAATCCACTCTAGTATCACCTTCATACACACTTTCTTGCTAATAGTTATAGTTGCTGTTAGATCTATGAAATCTTTTTTGGGGTATTACATAATTATATCATCCCATCCAATCTACATACACCCAACCTTCACAGATCCAAGTGTCTTAAAAAATGAGCATTGCTCAAGGTAAAGAAATTTATTTCTAGATCTTGACAAAGCTCTTTAAGGGTTCTATAAGGGAATATTTTCTTCAACCTCTCACAAAATTTTGCTCACCTTTGAATTCTATGAAGAAGAGGACTTTCTTCTTTTATGTCTCTCTTAAGTTTTTTCTCGTGTCAATATCGAATATCCTTATTTGGCACCTCTAAAGAGAGTAGTATTTTTTAATTAGTTTAATAAAATAAAGACTAAAATTAAAGTACCCATATCTATCTAATGTATTAATCACCTTTTCATATTCCAATCATCAACTTTATTGGGAATAGATTGTATCATCTGTATTGACCAGTCCATACTGCTTTTACCTTCCTATAACGGAATTGAAGAAAAAGGGGTTTTCCTATTAAGCTTACATCAACTTCTGTAATACCACATTGTTTATAGATACTTTTAATTATTTTCCATATTATGGACTATCTTGTCTCAATATTCTTACCTCAAATATTAACTATTTAGTATTATAGTAGCAGTATGTTCATTCCTGCTGCACCAGGGTACCAAAATACAAAGAGCCTTTATCCATTTGCTCAATGTATCAGGGGTATTGCAATCAATTATCCTCCCACGCGGTCTATATAAATGCAGAAAAACAAAGAAATCAGGCTTATCTCCCCTTTATCTATTATAATATTTTTAAATATTTACCACATTGCTACGGCCATATTAATATCCGAGATGATCTTTAATCAAAATTGATAAGATGCTATAAATGTTTATTCAAGACTGCTAAGATGTTATTTATATATAGTCCATATATTACCAAATCTAAGTACGGGCACTGATTATGTTTATAGATGTTAAGAAAAAAACATTTTTCACGGCCGTCTGAAGATACATGGAAATTACTACTAGGGCTACGATTTAATACGTCCCTTCGATCCCACCCATGGGTATCCAATAAGCCTAATTATTTTAACTAGGTCAATAAGGCTTGGCATAATTAATATTAAAATTACATCGGGGCTAGATCCTCACCTTCCAATTTCTTGAACCGTTCCTGTCAGGTTTATCGCATTTTTAAATTTCAGAGAAAAGAGCCACATTCGACTGGCCCTTCTTTGAAATGGCTTGCTGACCATGTTTGCATGGTCGCACAGCATGCTGGATGGCGGCCATATTGGCTTCAGGCATCAATTATTACTGAAGCATAGTCCAGGCATCAATACATTCAAAGTCGTAATTCATCTTTTTTATGTGTTCTGTATAAATTCTCCAGAATTAATTGACTCCGCAGCGCTATTCATTATTCTTGACTTTATGCTGCCAAAACCCCTATGGACAATAACGTCACCAGCTCTGGCTGATACTGTTCCAGCAGACAGACAATGACGTCACAAGTCCTTCCATTGCCTCGGTGCTCCCTGGTTGCTTTGCGTCTATTTTGTTTTTCCATATCTCTCAGTTCTAGACCTCTTGGCACCTTGACCCTGCACCATTTTTCCACCTATTTTTCCATCTCTACTGTCCCATGAATGCAGTTATTTCCACCTGTGCTATGGAAACATCTGCTGTGCAGCCCCGAGACCCCAGTGTTGATGACTCATGACATTGTTTCAGGTGGGTCTGGTCTCTTAGTGGACTAATGCATCCACTTTAGGGGCCTGTGTTTGACCTCATGGTCACAGGTTCAAATCACGTTGGGTCCACTTTATTATTATTATTGCAGCTTGTAGAGCGCATGGTTACTCCATTCTGGAGTGTCCCCGCTCTCCTCACAGTTTTTATCACACTCCTTCATCACAGGCTCTTCTGTCTCCTCACAGTTTCTATCACACTCCCTCATCACAGGCTCTTCGCTCTCCTCACAGTTTCTATCAAACTCCCTGATCACAGGCTCTTCTGTGTCCTCACAGTTTCTTTCACACTCCCCGATCACAGGCTCTTCTCTGTCCTCACAGTTTCTATCACACTCCCCAATCACAGGCTCTTCGCTCTCCTCACAGTTTCTTTCACACTCCCCGATCACAGGCTCTTCTCTGTCCTCACAGTTTCTATCACACTCCCCGATCACAGGCTCTTCTCTGTCCTCACAGTTTCTATCACACTCCTTCATCACAGGCTCTTCTCTGTCCTCACAGTTTCTATCACACTCCCCAATCACAGGCTCTTCTCTGTCCTCACAGTTTCTTTCACACTCCCCGATCACAGGCTCTTCTCTGTCCTCACAGTTGCTATCACACTCCTTCATCACAGGCTCTTTTCTGTCCTCACAGTTGCTATCACACTCCTTCATCACAGGCTCTTCTCTGTCCTCACAGTTTCTATCACACTCCCCAATCACAGGCTCTTCTCTGTCCTCACAGTTTCTTTCACACTCCCCGATCACAGGCTCTTCTCTGTCCTCACAGTTTCTATCACACTCCTCGGTCACAGGCTCTTCTCACTCCTCGCAGTTTCTATCACACTCCCTGATCACAGGCTCTTCTCTCTCCTCACAGTTTCTATCACACTCCCCGATCACAGGCTCTTCTCTGTCCTCACAGTTTCTATCACACTCCCTCATCACAGGCTATTCTCTGTCCTCACAGTTGCTATCACACTCCTTCATCACAGGCTCTTCTCTGTCCTCACAGTTTCTATCACACTCCCCAATCACAGGCTCTTCTCTGTCCTCACAGTTTCTTTCACACTCCCCGATCACAGGCTCTTCTCTGTCCTCACAGTTTCTATCACACTCCCTCATCACAGGCTCTTCTCTGTCCTCACAGTTTCTGTCACACTCCCTCATCACAGGCTCTTCTCTGTCCTCACAGTTTCTGTCACACTCCCTCATCACAGGCTCTTTGCTCCCCTCACAGTTTCTTTCACACTCCCCGATCACAGGCTCTTCTCTGTCCTCACAGTTTCTTTCACACTCCCTGATCAAAGGCTCTTCTCTGTCCTCACAGTTTCTATCACACTCCCCGATCACAGGCTCTTCTCTGTCCTCACAGTGTCTATCACACTCCGTCATCACAGGCTCTTCTCTGTCCTCACAGATTCTATCACACTCCCCGATCACAGGCTCTTCTCTGTCCTCACAGTTTCTATCACACTCCCCGATCTCAGGCTCTTCTCTCTCCTCACAGTGTCTATCACACTCCGTCATCACAGGCTCTTCTATGTCCTCACAGTTTCTATCACACTGCCCGATCACAGGCTCTTCTCTGTCCTCACAGTTTCTATCACACTTCCTGATCACAGGCTGTTCTCTCCTCACAGCTTCTAACACACTCCCCGGTCACAGGCTCTTCCCTCACATCACATTTTCTATCATACTCCACAATCACAGGTTCTTCTCTGTCCTCACAGGTTCTATCACACTCCCCGACCACAGGCTCTTCCCTCTTCTCGCAGTTTCTATCACACTCCCTGATCACAAACTCTTCTCTCCTCACAGTTTCTATCACACTCCTCTATCACAGGCTCGTCTGTCTCCTCACAGGTTCTATCACATTCCCGATCACAGGATCTTCTCTGTCCTCACAGTTTCTGTCACCCTTACTAATTACAGGTTCTTCACTCTCCTCACAGTTTCTGTCACCCTTCCCAATCACAGGCTCTTCTTTTTCCTCACAGTTTCCTTTAGTCTTTCCCTCTTATCACAGGCTTTTTTCTCTCCTCAGTTTCTATAACATTCCTTTCTCACAGACTCTGTTCTCTCCTAACAGTTTCTCCAGGATACCCTTGATGCTCTGTTCACCATCATGATGGAATATTCGCACACTGACACCTACGACACCCTTGTCTTTGATGCTTTGGTAAGTCTTTGTGACCTTAAATTACATATTTTATGATAATATCTGTGAGAAGGGACTTAAAGTGATATTTTTAAAGAATCTCATATGATTATGCATCAAACAAATTACTGTAAATAAGTTAATTGTCAGATGTACTCCAGTGCGAGCTTTAGGAATTCTGGAGCCCCAGGTGAGAAATCTTTTGGAGTCGCTGTTCTGAACAACTTTGGTTTTTCTGACCAATTTTAGTTAATTAAGCCTTTGTGCTATCAAATATTATTAAATTATTTGATAAATTTTCAGAAACAGGGACAAACACCGCTATCCACCATCCAAATTGTAGGTCTGGGCAGAATTCAAATTACGCTGGAGTCATTTTAGTAATACCACGTTACTCTTTGATGCAGAATTACTGATAATTATGCGATTACTCCTCCTTGCATAATTAAGAGTAAGTTGTTGAAAATATTCTAACGTTGGAGCACATTTAGTGAGAGGGAGCGGATCCTCGCATTCGCTATTAGGGTTTCACTGCATTTAGTGCTGTTTCTTAGTGCAAAATGCTTCGGCAGGTCAAAATAGTGCTAAAAGTCGGTAGTAAGTTGGGGGAAAGTCCTACCCCAAGAGCACATTTAGTGAGCGCGAGCAATCACTATTCGTATTCTGTTGCATTTAGATAGACAGCATTTTTGCACTAAGGAATAGCGCTAAACACAGAATTACTCTTCTTGCATATTCAAACGTAATCTCACTGGATTTTTAGGTAATTCCGTTAAGCTACATTGAATTACTTGAGTTACGCCCACCCTTACCAAATAGTACCAGAGAAAAGATTAAATTATCATTTATGAAGCTATTCCTTTAAGAATGTGTTTAGATTTTTTTGTCTTGCAACAATAACTTTTACCTGGACTTTAGGGCATCATTACAATGCCGGTCGGACTCTCGTTCGACCAGCACCGTAGCAGAAGCTGAATCGCCCGACAAGTAGTCGGCAGTCCTGCTGCCCTTATTACTGTGCGACCGCTTTCATGGCGGTCGCAAAGTGTATATTTCTATTGTGGCTTGTGGTGCGGGCTGCAGCACAAGTCACAAAAGAAAATCTATACTTTAACCCTTTAACCGCGGCGCGAATTCCGCCGCGGTGCGGCAGTTTAAAAGAGTGGGCGGGGCCGCATCGGCCAACGGACGTGCGCGGCACTAGCGAGGTAGTGCTCGCGACGGCCGTTGGCCGACGGAAGCACGGAAGGGGTTAAAAACATCCCTACACCATGTGGCAGGTAACATGTATTGTCTCTAGCTTTTTTGTAGCTTGATCTATGGGTCAGAACAAGGTCATTATCTCTAGGGTGCAGTTTCGGTGCAATGCAAAGGCGCTAGTGCTTTTTGAGCAATTCTTATCGAACTAGCTGATTGGTGGGCGCTCTTTTGAAGGTACTGGGCAAGTTAATTGCTACCTAATTCCTTCTAAAATCTTCCAGAATGCCCCGGTAACCTGGTTGGGATTGGCCAGCTCATCTAAGCGTAGCAGAACTCCTTGTTGTTAGACGTTAGGATTATAGCAACTAAGGTTCCCTCATCTACCTTGTCCCATTTTAAAACAAAACCGCTTTTTCTTGCTAAAATAGGTTTTGGGGCAGGCTTTCGTGGTGCTTTTATAAGGCCTCTCCAGTCCAAAATACAGGAAAGCGGAACATGATCACTGAAATCTGTCAACTTTACCTGCATATTTTTAATGTTTTGTTTTGATTATCAGAGGTGACTATATAATCAATTGTTGACCTGCGACCTACACTTTGAAAGGTTTGGTCCATTAAACCAGTGTGTGAATTTATTCTATTTCTAATCTCTAATTGCCAGGTCATCAGTAGTCTGTTTAAGGTGTTGCCATATGTTGTATGGCTGTAGTGAATAATAGGATCTTTTTTATGATCTGTTATCCTGCAAATCTGGGATTCATCTCTCAGGCAACTTTTTATGTTAAAATCTCCTACCCAAATACGTTTCAGGGGTTTGGGTGACGATAAGTGAGGTCATCAATTGACCTCCCAAGATCTTCCGCCACTGATGCCAGATTCCCAAAGTTGTTATTATAATAGTTCATTATCATTATGTCCCAGTTATTTAGCCCTTTACAAATCAGGTTATGAAAATAGGGGAAATCATTTAAGAATGTTACAGTTTTAATAGTGATTGTACTAGCTATCACTGTCAATATGCCCCCCTTTGCTCTGCCTACCCTTGATGGTAATGCCGGGGTTTGGTACGAACGATATCTGTTCAAATGAATGGGCCCCGTATCCCTCGTTTCCTGGACACACATAATGTCACAGTTAAGCAATTCTTCTTTCCAATCGATGTTATTTTTTTTATTATTATACCCTGCAATATTCCACGATAGTAAATTGCACTTAGTGCTTTCCACTCTCTTTACATTGTTTGCCCCCCTGTCTGATAATTCAATAACGGGTATACTAGGCCTTCTCTCTATGTTCTCCACTCTCAACTCCTCATTCAACCCTCTAACTCTTTGCCTGGGAGCGTATTTGATAGGTTCTGTTTCAGCTGGGCTCAAGAGTCAATCACAACTATCCAAATTCTCCAATGGGGAAACCTATTAGAGGTATGCATGTATGGGTTTCCTCTCATAATAATCCAATTGCTGCGCATAGGGCCCTCAGATTCTTCCCTTGGCACCTGGACTCTTGAGTTGGGATGTGGTTTATAAAAAAGCCCAGAGGTAGGGCATATATCTGTGTACCTACAGAGGGAGCTATGGAAGTTGGGTTAGCAAAGAATTATCAAAATTGGGTACAATACAGTCCCCATCGATATTTTTGGGCATTGTACCTACTCAGGGTATTCTGGCCATAATAAGGTGGCCCTGAATATAATGCCCCAATCTGGCAAATTTAGTTAGCCAATGGCGCGCTTTATCCATTAGCTGAACTGTGGACTGTTGTTGAGTCGACCTTAGGACTGGGACATTTACCATTATTAAGACAAACGGGCATGCTGCTGGTGGGAGATTCAAATACTACAAATTCCCCCCCCCCATTGTTTAGATATGTCTGTCTGCTGTGGATGCGTAGTGCTTATCTTACCTCCTCTCTGAGTTGGTCCAATGTCTTCTTCCCTAGCAGAGCATTGCCTTAACATTGGCCTTTCATCTAGGGTACATGAGGATGCTAAGCCTTGGTTCACTTCATTAGAAACTTTTTCTATTACTTCGGAGCCAATCTTTTGAGTCTGCGTCTTATAATGGGCAGTTGTCTTGATGGATCCTACCCTTCCTTTGCCCCTGGCGCCCCCATATTGATCACATGCATTTGTAGTGGGATTTGAACTAACAGTGGGGTTAAATTGTGTTATACTTTCACCATTTATTAAAACTTGACCCCCCCCCTTACTGACTAGGTCTTGTATTTGAAGCTCAATGTTTCCCAAACGAGATATTATTGGCTGCAAAAGAAGATTCAGCCTATCGTATAAGGTCCACCTCTCTTTCTTTTTCCTAGGGACACCTTAGGGGAAGTTATTCGATTTTCAGACAAGTGCTGAGGAGGGGCGGGTACCTTGGAGAGAGAATCCTCAAGAACTTCTTCTTTGTTGGGTTGTCTTTATTAATTTTCCAAAAAGAATACAAAAATAAGAAGCAAAGCATGGGGAGAGGGTCCATATACCCCCGTACCATAACGTTTTGACAAAATTATGTGCGACCGCATACAATAGAAAAGACAAATAAAGGACAGCTGCAACATTAATAAAACAGCATGCAATCATGATCACATAAAATTTACACCAGTTTTGGTACTCTGTACCATAAGTATATTATCTCCAACATCATTAATAAGATACATAAAGGATGAAACAAATGTATAAAGAATAAAGAACCTGTCTTATATAATCCGTATATGTGCCATGCGTGCCTATATTGGGGGTCGCATCAGGGCACCACCAACGTGCTTGTTTATGGATATGCGTCAGGGGGATCTCAAAGGAGGGGGGGGCTCTACGACCTGCATGGTTATATGTTGCTTTGCTTTTATCCTACCGGGAGTGTGTCAGTGTGGGTAAGAGATATCTGGTACTGACAGATATATCATGCAAACCGAGTAACATTGCAGGAGTACTAAAAATGAAGGTCAGGTCATGCTGTGTGGTGATCCATGTCCTGTAGCTTCAGCTCTACGGCCGCTAAGTGTTCTTGAGAATCCTCAAGAACTTCAGGTTGCAATGTAGACCGTTGACCTGTAGTTGCAATAACTGAATTTCCCCAATTAATATTTCCCCCCTCCTAAAGAAAGCCTCCTTTCTGTGAGGGCGATCTCTTTTGAAATTCCTCTTGTCGCCTTAACAAAGAAAGAGTCTAAGGTTGAAATAGTTACCTCGTCAGAGTCAGTTGGATGTGTCTCCTTTTTCCCCATTATGTTCTTTGTGTAGCCTTTGTGTTAATCCAAACCTTAGAAGGGGGGCCCAGCCTCCTCCAGGCTTCGACGGGTGTGGACGGGCCCACCATTGGCCCAGGTGTTGCGCTCTTATGCGCAAGTGTCATCGTGGAGGATGTTGGAGATTGGAGTTTTTTGTCCCCCAGCAGTGCGGCGATGAAGTGGCCAAGCAAGCACAGCTTCTCCCCCTTCTTATGAAACTGACAAAGCGGCAACAGCTGCCGCAGGTCGGCGTTGTGCTCTTATGCACTATTGGCGTCGTGGAGGATGTTGAGGATTGGAGTTTTTTGTCCCCCAGCGGTGTGGCGATGTAGTAGCTAAGAAAGCACGGCTTCTCCGCCTTCCTATGAAGCTGACAAAGCGGCTACAGCTGCCACAGGTCGGCGTCACACTCATATGCGCAAGTGGTGTCGTGGAGGATGTTGGGGATTGGAGTTTTTTGTCCCCCAGCGGTGCGGCGATGAAGTGGCCAAGCAAGCACAGCTTCTCCCTCTTCCTATGAAACTGACAAAGCGGCTACAGCTGCTGCGGTTCGGCGTAGTGCTCTTATGCACAAGTGGCGTCGTGGTGGATGTTGGGGATTTGAGTTTTTTGTCCCCCAGCGGTGCGGCAATGAAGTGGCCAAGCAAGCACAGCTTCTCCCTCTTCCTGTGAAACTGACAAAGCGGCTACAGCTGCCACGGGTCGGCATTGTGCTCTTATGCACAAGTGGCGTCGTGGAGGATGCTGGGGATTGGAGTTTTTTGTCCCCCAGCAATGTGGCAATGAAGTAGCTAAGCAAGCACAGCTTCTCCCCCTTCCTATGAAACTGACAAAGCGGCTACAGCTGCCACGGGTCGGCGTCACACTCATATGCGCAAGTGGCGTCGTGGAGGATGTTGGGGATTGGAGTTTTTTGTCCCCCAGCGGTGCGGCGATGAAGTGGCCAAGCAAGCACAGCTTCTCCCTCTTCCTATGAAACTGACAAAGCGGCTACAGCTGCCACGGGTCGGCGTTACACTCATATGCGCAAGTGGCGTCGTGGAGGATGTTGGGGATTAGAGGTTTTTGTCCCGCAGCGGTGCGGCGATGAAGAGGCCAAGCAAGCACAGCTTCTCCCCCGTCCTATGAAACTGACAAAGGAGTAAACAGATTATTACTAAGCCTGTTAGATACCGTGATTAGTTATTGTAACATGTGTAAATTATTCACGTTTTATTCATGCTATAAAGCAAAGAGTCATTTCTATATGGTATGTTTTACTTCTAAATAACTATTTTTATTGTCACTATTTTAATTCTTCTGTGTCATGTAATTTGTATGAAGTTCGAGTTTCTATATTTTGTTTGTAAAGAAGGGAGATATTGTGGTGATGTGTTTGTCACTACATTCCACATTCCAGTTCATCTTTCTTGGAAAGTGGTGTGAGGATTTGCTGTGAGGAAAGTTCTATGACTGTCAGTTTTTGCTGAAACTGCTGAGACTGTGGCCAATAAAACTTTATGCTTAAGGTTGACACGTTTCATGCTGTTTCATTGTATCCATGTCACCACAGAATGTCTGGCTGCTGGAACTTTTGTAAAGAATGTCTGGCTGCTGACGTTTTTGTAAAGAATGTCTGGGTGCTGCAGTGTGTGTAAAGAATATCTGGGTGCTGCAGTTTTTTTAAAGAATGTCTGGCTGCTGAAGTTTTTGTGAAGAATGTCTGGCTGCTGAAGTTTTTGTGAAGAATGTCTGGCTGCTGACGTTTTTGTAAAGAATGGCAACTGAAGTTATTGTAAAGAATGTCTGGGTGCTGCAGTTTTTGTAAGAATGTCTGGGTGCTGCAGTTTTTGTAAGAATGTCAGGGTGCTGCAGTTCTTGTAAAACATGTCTGGCTGCTAAAGTGTTTATAAAGAGTGTCTGGCTGCTGAAGTGTTTTTAAACAATGTATGGCTGCTGAAGTTTTTGTAAAGAATGGCTGGCTGCTAAAGTGTTTTTAAACAATGTCTAGCTGCTGGAGTTTTTGTAAAGAATGTCTGGCAGCTGAAGTTTTTGTAAAGATGTCTGAGTGCTGGAATTTTTGTAAAGGATGTCTGGCTGCTGGAGTTTTTGTAAAGAATGTCTGGCTGCTGAAGTTTTTGTAAAGAATGTCTGGGTGCTGCAGTTTTAGTAAAGAATGTCTAGCTGCTGGAGGTTTTGTAAAGAATGTCTGGCTGCGGAAGTTCTTGTAAAGAATGTCTGGGTGCTGCATTTTCTGTAAAGAATATCTGGGTGCTGCAGTTTTTGTAAAGGATGTCTGGCTGCTGGAAGTTTTGTAAAGAATGCCTGGCTGCTGGGGTTTTTGTAAAGAAAGTCCGGGTGCTGAGCTGAAGTTTTTGTAAAGAATGTCTGACTGCTGAAGTTTTTGTAAAGAATGTCTGGCTGCTGAAGGTTTTGTAAAGAATGTCTGGCTGCTGGAAGTTTTGTAAAGAATGCCTGGCTGCTGGGATTTTTGTGAAGAATGTCTGGGTGCTGAGCTGAAGTTTTTGTAAAGAATGTCTGGCTGCTGAAGTTTTTGTGAAGAATGTTTGGCTGCTGAAGGTTTTGTAAAGAATGTCTGGGTGCTGAGCTGAAGTTGTTGTAAAGAATGTCTGGCTGCTGAAGGTTTTGTATAGAATGTCTGGCTGCTGAAGGTTTTGTAAAAGAATGTCTGAGTGTTGCATTTTCTGTAAAGAATGTCTAGGTGCTGAGATTTTTGTAAAGAATGTCTTGCTGCTGTAGTTTCTGTAAAGACTGTCTTGCTGCTGAATTATTTGTTAAGAATGTCTATCTGCCTGATTATTTTGTGAAGAATGTTTTGCTGCTGACGTTTTTGTATAGACCTTCTGGGTGCTGCAGTTTTTGTAAAGAATGTGCGGCTGCTGAAGTTTCTGTAAAGAATGTCTGGCTGCTGAAGTTTTTTAAATAATATCCGGCTTCTGAAGTTTTTGTAAAAAATATCTGGCTGCTAAAGTGTTTATAAAGAGTGTCTAGCTGCTGAAGTGTTTTTAAACAATGTGTGTCTGCTGAAGTTTTTGTGAAGAATGTCTGGCTGCTGACATTTTTGTAAAGAATATCTGGCTGCTGAAGTTTTTGTAAAGAATGTCTGGCTGCTGCAGTTTTTGTAAAGAATGTCTGGCTGCTGACGTTTTTGTAAAGAATGGCAACTGAAGTTATTGTAAAGAATGTCTGGGTGCTGCAGTTTTTGTAAGAATGTCTGGGTGCTGCAGTTTTTGTAAGAATGTCAGGGTGCTGCAGTTCTTGTAAAACATGTCTGGCTGCTAAAGTGTTTATAAAGAGTGTCTGGCTGCTGAAGTGTTTTTAAACAATGTATGGCTGCTGAAGTTTTTGTAAAGAAAGGCTGGCTGCTAAAGTGTTTTTAAACAATGTCTGGCTGCTGGAGTTTTTGTAAAGAATGTCTGGCAGCTGAAGTTTTTGTAAAGAATGTCTGAGTGCTGGAATTTTTGTAAAGGATGTCTGGCTGCTGGAGTTTTTGTAAAGAATGTCTGGCTGCTGAAGTTTTTGTAAAGAATGTCTGGGTGCTGCAGTTTTAGTAAAGAATGTCTAGCTGCTGGAGGTTTTGTAAAGAATGTCTGGCTGCTGGAGGTTTTGTAAAGAATGTCTGGCTGCTGGGGTTTTTGTAAAGAAAGTCCGGGTGCTGAGCTGAAGTTTTTGTAAAG
Organism: Calotriton arnoldi; assembly: GCA_963921515.1. Classification (NCBI taxonomy): domain Eukaryota; kingdom Metazoa; phylum Chordata; class Amphibia; order Caudata; family Salamandridae; genus Calotriton; species Calotriton arnoldi. The sequence goes on from CAWUFW010000019.1 coordinate 1,352,746, forward strand.
AATGTCTGACTGCTGAAGTTTTTGTAAAGAATGTCTGGCTGCTGAAGGTTTTGTAAAGAATGTCTGGCTGCTGGAAGTTTTGTAAAGAATGTCTGACTGCTGAAGGTTTTGTATAGAATGTCTGGCTGCTGAAGGTTTTGTAAAGAATGTCTGAGTGTTGCATTTTCTGTAAAGAATGTCTAGGGTGCTGAGATTTTTGTAAAGAATGTCTTGCTGCTGTAGTTTCTGTAAAGACTGTCTTGCTGCTGAATTATTTGTTAAGAATGTCTATCTGCCTGATTATTTTGTGAAGAATGTTTTGCTGCTGACGTTTTTGTATAGACCTTCTGGGTGCTGCAGTTTTGTGAAAGAATGTGCGGCTGCTGAAGTTTCTGTAAAGAATGTCTGGCTGCTGAAGTTTTTAAATAATATCCGGCTTCTGAAGTTTTTGTAAAAATATCTGGCTGCTAAAGTGTTTATAAAGAGTGTCTAGCTGCTGAAGTGTTTTTAAACAATGTGTGTCTGCTGAAGTTTTTGTACAGAATGTCTGGCAACTGAAGTTTTTGTAAAGAATTTCTGAGTGCTGGAATTTTTGTAAAGGATGTCTGGCTGCTAGAGTTTTGTATTGTATTGTATTGCGTATTTATAGAGCGCAACTGTCACCCTACGGGTATCCAGGCGCTATCACATAACAGAGGAATTCATCAGTCTACAGAGCATCACACGTTTAGGGATTGATATTGGCATTCCTGGGGAAAAGCCATGTTTTCAGATTCCTTCTGAAGCATAGCAGAGTGTCAGCTTGTCTGATCTCTTGTGGGAGTTCGTTCCATAGGCGAGAGGCCGTGTTGCTAAAAGCTCTTCCTCCCATCCTGGATTTTTGAATCTATTGGTGTTGACTAGATTGGCACCAGAGGATCGAAGGGATCTGGTCTGGCTTATACCACGTGAATCTATCCTGCATAGGAAGGGGCCCAGGCCATGTGCCGCTCTATACACTATGCATAGAGATTTAAAACTCACTCTTTCCTTAACTGGCAGCCAAATGTAGTTCTCTTAGAGCCAACGTAGTAGAAGCCCCACGTTGTCTTCCTAGCGCCAACTTGGCTGCCATAGACTGGACTCTCTGCAACCCCTGCAGGATATATTGTGGGGCTCCTAATATAGGAGTTGCAGTAGTCCAGTCTGCATAGAAATGGTGCTTCTTACTACCAAGGGTCTAGTTTCCACTGGCAGTAAGGGAGGATCTTCCCGCAGTGCCTTTAAAAGGGCAAAGCAGACACCAGTTGTTTTATTGGCCTGTGATGCCATCTGGAGGTTGTCATCAATTAGGACACCTAAATTACGGACCGCTTTAACTGTGGACAAAGATTTATCCCCAGATGAGAATTTAATTTCCATTGGTATCTGGTGTGTCAGTTTGGCCCCACCACAGTACACCACTTCTGTTTTTTCCTTATTAAATTGCAGGGAGTTTTCCTTAAGCCAGCTAGAAGTTTGGCACATACATTCTTGGAAGATGTCCATAGTCACTGCATCTTTCCCTTCTATGGAGAAAACTAGTTGAGTGTCGTCAGCGTAATTAATCAGGTCGATCCCAAATGATTTTATTAGGGCAATCGGTGGGCGCAGGTATATATTGAAGAGGATGGGGCTAATTGCCGAACCTTGTGGCACCCCATGGCAGACCTGGGATTTGTGAGAGGCATATGGCAACATCGAGACCATCTGCTGTCTCTCTGTAAGATATGATTGTAGCCTATTTCAATGCTCTGCCTTTCACCCCTATCCTTTCTCAATCTTTCCAGCAGCACTGCATGGCTTACGGTATCGAAGGCGGCCGACATATCTAACAGTACTAGTATCGAGGCGTTCCCATTGTCGGCTCGCCGACGAAGGTTATCCATTACAGTTGCCAGAGCTGTTTCTGTCCCATGACCTGCAAGGAATCCAAATTGATCCCTATCTAGGAGGTTGTTCTCCTCCAGATAGCATGACAGAGACTTACTAACTAGTTTCTCCAAGACTTTTATAGGATATGGCAGAAGAGATATAGGCCTAAAGTTAGCCGGGTCCGTGGGATCAGAAGATGGTTTCTTTAGCAGGGGAGTTACCACTGCCTGCTTACAAATTCCCGGGACCACTCCTTCCTCTAGGGATTGATTGCAAATCAAACGTAGCCGAGGGAAAAGCTCTTGCCCCCAGGACTTCCAGACCTTATATGGGAGAGGGTCTAGGGGGGATCCTGAGGAAACACTTTGTGCAGTCCTATCAAAAAGCTCCACGGTAAATAGTGGAAAGCATTCTAGGGATGTAACTGCCCATGGTTCCCCTGCAAGTGAGTGGGGTGAGATGTCTTTGTCACTGATATTATCCTGAGTCAGACCTCCGACAATTTTAGCAACCTTGTCTTCAAAGTGAGTGGCAATCTTGTCACATAATTGTTGTGAAGCCACCACTTTGTTGCTAATACAAGTGGGATTAGTGAGATCTCTTGCAATCTTAAAAAGGGTTTTAGTGCTGTTTGAGGCATGTATAATGGAATCGGCTATATAAAGTGCCTTGGCCTTAGCAATATCCTCCTTGTAGCGTGCTTGCTCAGCCCTCAGCACTAATTTGTCCACCTCGGAATATGACTTCCGCCATCTCCTCTCAGCCTTTCTGCACGTTTTACGCCGAAGTTTTAATTCCTCAGTGTACCAATGGGGCTGAGGGTTTGCGTCAACCTTCATTCTTTTTAGAGGGGCTTTACATCCACGGCATCTGTAATATCCTTACATAGGGTTTGGTAGTTTCTATCTACTGAGTAGTCGGGGAAAAAAGAAGTTTCCTTTGGCAGAAGTGGAACTGAGCTGTTTTCCGCTAGTTTAGCCCAGTCCCTGCCCATCCGAAAGGCAGTTGAGCTGACGTTTTTTTGCCCTATTCTAGGTAGTTTTGTAAAGAATGTCTGGGTGCTGCAGTTTTAGTAAAGAATGTTTGGGTGCTGCAGTTTTAGTAAAGAATGTCTAGCTGCTGGAGGTTTTGTGAAGAATGCCTGGCTGCAGGAAGTTTTGTAAAGAATGCCTGGCTGCTGAGGCTTTTGTAAAGAATGTCTGGGTGCTGAGCTGAAGTTTTTGTAAAGAATGTCTGGCTGCTGAAGTTCTTGTAAAGAATGTCTGGGTGCTGCATTTTCTGTAAAGAATGTCTGGCTGCTGGAAGTTTTGTAAAGAATGTCTGGCTGCTGGAAGTTTTGTAAAGAATGCCTGGCTGCTGTTTTTTTTGTAAAGAATGTCTGGGTGCTGAGCTGAAGTGTTTGTAAAGAATGCCTGGATGCTGCAGTTTTTGTAAAGAATGTCTGGCTGCTGGAAGTTTTGTAAAGAATGCCTGACTGCTGGGGTTTTTGTAAAGAATGTCTGGGTGCTGAGCTGAAGTTTTTGTAAAGAATGTCTGGCTGCTGAAGTTTTTCTAAAGAATGTCTGGGTGCTGCATTTTCAGTAAAGAATGTCCCGGTGCTGCAGTTTTTGTAAAGAATGTCTGGCTGCTGGAAGTTTTGTAAAGAATGCCTGACTGCTGGGGTTTTTGTAAAGAATGTCTGTCTGCTGAGCTAAAGTTTTTGTAAAGAATGTCTGGCTGCTGAAGTTCTTGTAAAGAATGTCTGGGTGCTGCATTTTCTGTAAAGAATGTCTTGGTGCTGCAGTTTTTGTAAAGAATGTCTGGCTGCTGGAAGTTTTGTAAAGAATGCCTGACTGCTGGGGTTTTTGTAAAGAATGTCTGGGTGCTGAGCTGAAGTGTTTGTAAAGAATGCCTGGGTGCTGCAGTTTTTGTAAAGAATGTCTGGCTGCTGGAAGTTTTGTAACGAATGCCTGAGTGCTGGGGTTTTTGTAAAGAATGTCTGGGTGCTGAGCGAAGTTTTTGTAAAGAATGTCTGGCTGCTGAAGTTCTTGTAAAGAATGCCTGGGTGCTGCAGTTTTTGTAAAGAATGTCTGGCTGCTGGAAGTTTTGTAAAGAATGCCTGAGTGCTGGGGTTTTTGTAAAGAATGTCTGGGTGCTGAGCTGAAGTTTTTGTAAAGAATGTCTGGCTGCTGAAGTTCTTGTAAAGAATGTCTGGGTGCTGCATTTTCTGTAAAGAATGTCTTGGTGCTGCAGTTTTTGTAAAGAATGTCTGGCTGCTGAAAGTTTTGTAAAGAATGCCTGGCTGCTGGGGTTTTTGTAAAGAATGCCTGGCTGCTGGGGTTTTTGTAAAGAATGTCTGGGTGCTGAGCTGAAGTGTTTGTAAATAATGTCTGGCTGCTGGAGTTTTTGCAAAGAATGTCTGGCTGCTGAAGTTTCTTTTTTCTAATACGATTTAGTCAATAGTTGGCAAAGTCTACTCCAGTGGAATGATTTGGTCTCCTGGTGGCACTGACTCAACCATTTGAGCTAGACATTTTTTTTTTCTGTAAAAATTTGCAAATTATGCAGTAGATGATGGTTTATGTGGCAAAGGCAGCGAATCCCTAATTATACAGAAAACATCCAGCTGCAGATTCACATAATTCTCCTACATCGCACCCAAGACATGGAGCGACCTCCCTCGACACATCAGATCCGCCTCCTCACTTCTTGACTTCCTCAGGAAGTTGAAGACCTGTCTCTTCGTATAAGCACCTTGGCGACCACACACCTACACACCTGGCCAAGCGCCTGGATATTCTCTCGGGTGATCCGTGCGCTATACAAATCAATAGAACATAATATAACATAACAGTGACCATGATAATATGTCTCCTGGACTTCTAGCAGCGTGCAGGGATTGAGGCCCAGGCTGCTGCCTGCCCCCCTTCCCCGCGCAGGTGTGTCTACAGCCTGAAGGTGCATTTCACAGCTCCTCCACAAGGCAAGCTTGGGACAGGAGGAGAGGCGCTATCCCGCTCTGGTCACTGACTCTGCTAATTTATCTAATTGCCTCCATTAAGGTGCTGCTCTCCTCTTAAGTAGGTTGCTTGTTAGCCAAGTCTGGGAGGCCGCGGACATTAACATATAGAGTTCTCTGTCTCCCACTTAAATTGTGTTCTAGAAAACATCACAGGTGCATTTCAATCCGCGCAGATCTGCTGCTTTGATTCATTTGCAGAAATATGCACGTGCTGCGTTGCTCTTGGCCCCCCTGAGAGTACATCATAGTCGGTTTATACCTAAGCTGTAGCTGCAATTACTTCTTAAAGACATCGGTTCGTTTAGCATCTGATACAAATATTTAGAAAGCAATTTTAAACAAAGTTTACTAATATAACGTTTGAAAGACAACTAAGCACAAAACATTGTTCTTTTGTGTAAAAGTGAATAGAGGAGGGCATTGTCTAGGGGCTGAACTGCAAGCTGTGTGACTGGGAAAGCTGGGCTGGAATCTTGGCTGCCCCTATCGATCAAATTGTGTGATAGTCGGCATGTCACCTTGTTGCACTGTGCTTCATTTTCGGTCTTATTTGGTAACACGTACAAGTAATTCATATCAGAGTTTGAGGAACGCAAAAACGAAAGCTGTGTTAATATTTAGAATAATCAAAAATGATGACCCATTATAAAATAATAATGTTGGCCCCTGATATACTGCACCTCACACCAGTAATTGTCACTTGAATTGATAATGGAATCATCCTGGTCACTTTCTAGTGCGAGGGGTACACTTTCCTGAGTGTCCCTAAGTTAATATTGAGAAAATTCTTCATTTTAATACATGTCACTCAATGCAGGAATATACTAATTTCAAATATGCATATACAAAACAAATAGAATTTTATGTTATTTACATGAGAATTATTTTCAAGTCCCTGCTCCAGTTTTGACCCACAGGCCTTGCCAGAGTCCCCCACTCGACACCGACTCCCCACCACTAGGGGAGAGAAGCAGCTCCTAGACGGAGAGGGATTCCAAAGTTTAAGTGCAATCAATGAGACAGAGCAACAGGCATTGGCAAAACCAATCGCTTCGGTGTGCAGTTAGAGTCCTAACTAAAACATTAAACACGACTGTTGAACCGGAAAACAACGCAAAAATCATTGGGTTGTTTGTGTTTTTTTAAATATATCACATGAGATATAGGATTAAATGTGTGATGTCGCAGTGTTCTGTTGTGATGTAAAATAGTCCCTTATGCTCTGCAATGCAAGCACTTATAGGAGGTGAAAAGGTCACCAAACAGCAATACCATAGGGTGAAAGAGAAATGCTCCTCTGGGTGGAGGTGAAGAATTGGTAAAAACAGGCATTGAGACAGCTATGCTGTCAAGCCAGACCTCAAAGTAAAACTGAGCAAAGGGGAAAAAGAGGTGCGTGTATATTGTGACGGGAACATTGACTGGGCTGCAGTTAGCAGTCGATTGCCCACAGCTTTGAAAGCACTTTATATTTGTTTCATGTTCCTTGTCCACTTTAAAAGGTTTCTAATCGCCAACAATCATGCTGTCCTTTTCTGAGCTGTTTCCCCTGAATGGAAAGCCGCTGCACAGCTGAGCTTACAAAGGCCCTGCCTGGCCCGGCTCATGGAAATGGCTCCTGTCGCCCTTCGCTCTAACAGGACTTGTTCCTACCAAGAGCACCTCCTGAGCTTCAGGCCCATTACCTACAACAATCGCCAATCACGAGAGTTCGCAAACAGAAGTGCCGCTTGAAGACCTTCCCGCGGAGGAATCACGCGGAGGCTTGGCGGTGGTAAGCGCGCGGGCACTTCCTGTCAAGCAGGCCCTGATTGGAAGACCGCTCTGGCAGGCGCCTCCAAGGGCTCTTTGAATCAGCGCCCTCAGAAGCCCTTGACATTTCATCTCTGGGCTGCAGGGGGCAGCAGATTAGACTTTCAAACGTGCATGGCTGCTAGAAAGGAAGGTCAGGTAAGGTAAGGTGACAGACCCAGAAGCATTTCAAAGGCTTAATGGGTGACCGGCGGGTCGATTTGTGGAAATGATGTGGAAGCGACATAAATTGGCTTCAGGTTTGAACGAGAAATCAATCAGCCGACGTCAAGGCGCGGACGTGTGAAAGCGGTAACAGAGTACAGCCCATCTGAAAAACTTTGCAAACAGTCGTGCTTGATAAAGTTAGAAGAAACAGGAAAAGAAGTTGTTCCAAAAGTTTGGAAGAAGTTGTACCCTTTGGTCTTACATTGGCTGCAATAGGAAAAATCTATTTCACTCAACGTCTTGCAATGCTGAATATTGGTAAAAAATTGAAGGCTACAAAGTGGATGCAGCCCTGATTTGGCAGGTAAAAAGTGGTTCTTGCTGAAATTTCAATCTCCATACAGAGCTGGGTACAAAGACAGACACAGACTCAGGATATGTGAAAAATGCATTATCTGTGCCGTGGTGCCCAATTACAGAGACCGGTGGAGATCCACTCTATCTGTGTCTTGCCACTGTCACCAGCGGCGGATGGCGTTTGTTTAGCCATAACTAGTTGTCCATACCACAACTCCCATGGTTCACACTTCGATTCGGTGTTGGTGGTAATGCCATGTTCATCACAGTTCTCAGGAGGGATGAGGTCGTGGTATCTCATCAACAGCCAAGGGAAGCCTTGTGTATGAGGAGCGGGCATAACTCGTGTAATTTGCTGTAGCGTAATTACACAAAATGACAGCAAAAATATGCGAGATTACGCAGAATTCAGTGAGGAGCTAAGACCCTCACTTATCGCTATTTTCTTAGTGCAAAATTCAATCTTACGTCCAAAATGGCCCCGAGTATGCATTGTGTGGTAAGAAAGTAGCGCTAAATGCAACAGAATACAAACAGCAGACGCTGCTTCAGCTCACTATGGGGTGTATTTACAAGCCCCTATCGCCATTACAACGTCACTTTAACCGACATTGTGGTGGCGATAGGGGCCTCGCCTTACTTACAAGGCAGCGTTAAGCCACTTAACGTGGCTTAACGCTGCCTTGTAAATAAGGCACCCTTTCACGCTATGCTTAGCGTGAAAGGGGTGGGCAGTGGGTGTTGTGGTGGGCGTTCCAATGCAACACCCATTGATTTTGACGCTGCCCCATATTTACAAGGGAGGCGTAAATAGAAGGCAACACCAGAATTAAGACCAGGGAAAACCTGGTCTTAAGTTGGCGAAACAAGGAGAAATGCTTTATTTCTCCTCGTTTTTGCTTTTTCCATGTGTGCTGCCTTGTGTAGCACACATGGAAAAAGCACAAAGCCTTGGATTGTTTATGTACAGGAAGGGCCCCCTTCCTGCACATAAACAATCTTAAAAAAAATGACATTTTGTGACTTCCTTGTGTGCTGCATGAAGCAGGACACATAGAAGTGACAAAACAGCGTTTAAAGATTGTTTATGTGCGGGAAGGGGGACCTTCCTGTACCTAAACAATCTTTTCCCCTGCACGCAGACACCCTTGCACTATGGTGCAAGGGTGCCTGCGTTGCCGCTACACTGCTAAGTGTAGCGCCAGCGCAGGGGGAAACGCAGGGCTGCACCAGATCCTTGTAAATATGATGCAGCCCTGCGTTTCTGAAGTGGTGGAGTGAGGCGTTGAGCCGTGACGGCTAACGCCTCCCTCCGCCACTTCAGTTGTAAACATCCCCCTAAGTTTGTTGTTCCTGTGCCCCTGCGGCAGCATTTTTGTACCAAATTACTCACAATAACGAGATTGGGCAGAATTACAAACTTTTCTGTAATTTTGTGTCAAAACAGTGATGCAAAATTAGTGAAAGTGCTCCAATTACTCTGAGGTAATTAAAATTTCACGAAGGGTTATTTGGTATTTACCTCTTCTGAGTAGTCTGCGCCCGTCCCTTACAACTCTTGTACGCCAGAGTGACCAGTTACGGGTGGTAGTAAAGCCTGTGAGTGATGTGTGCGAGTCTTCTGACTCTCTGAGTCTACTGAAGGGATGGACCATGAGCATCCCCTGGGGGAGAGTACCACGCATAGAGTCAAGGAGGAATTTATATTATGGACCAGTGATGCGCAGTCGTGTTCAGTGCACCCCTGGAATGACTCCAGTCATGAGCATCCCCTGGGGGAGAGTACCACGCATAGAGACAAGGAGGAATTTATACTCTGGACCAGTGATGCGCAGTCGTGTTCAGTGCACCCTGGAATGACTCCAGTCATGAGCATCCCCTGGGGGAGAGTACCACGCATAGAGACAAGGAGGAATTTATACTCTGGACCAGTGATGCGCAGTCGTGTTCACTGCACCCTGGAATGACTCCAGTCATGAGCATCCCCTGGGGTAGAGTACCACCCATAGAGACAAGGAGGAATTTATACTCTGGACCAGTGATGCGCAGTCGTGTTCACTGCACCCTGGAATGACTCCAGTCATGAGCATCCCCTGGGGGAGAGTACCACGCATAGAGACAAGGAGGAATTTATACTCTGGACCACTGATGCGCAGTCGTGTTCACTGCACCCTGGAATGACTCCAGTCATGAGCATCCCCTGGGGGTGAGTACCACACATAGAGTCAAGGTGGAATTTATACTCTGGACCAGTGATGCGCAGTCGTGTTCAGTGCACCCCTGGAATGACTCCAGTCAAGAGCATCCCCTGGGGGAGAGTACCACGCATAGAGACAAGGAGGAATTTATACTCTGGACCAGTGATGCGCAGTCGTGTTCAGTGCACCCTGGAATGACTCCAGTCATGAGCATCCCCTGGGGGAGAGTACCACGCATAGAGTCAAGGTGGAATTTATACTCTGGACCAGTGATGCGCAGTCGTGTTCAGTGCACCCTGGAATGACTCCAGTCATGAGCATCCCCTGGGGAGGAGTACCACGCATAGAGACAAGGAGGAATTTATACTCTGGACCAGTGATGCGCAGTCGTGTTCAGTGCACCCTGGAATGACTCCAGTCATGAGCATCCCCTGGGGGAGAGTACCACGCATAGAGTCAAGGTGGAATTTATACTCTGGACCAGTGATGCGCAGTCGTGTTCAGTGCACCCTGGAATGATTCCAGTCAAGAGCGGACCTCTTGGCACTGCAGTCGAGGGTGGATGGGAGGGTTGGAGGCAGTACACACTGTGAATTAAGATCGATGGGCAATGCCCATTGGGTCCCACAGTTGTCGAGAGGCCAGGGTGGTGGAGGAGACCATCAAGTGCATGTTTCCTCCTAGGTGTACCTTTCACCCTAATGGAGGATCTGCAATAACCATGACGAGTCAGGGTCTTTCTGTGACATTCATTCTCACAGATCAAAAGGGAACTAACCTCTCCTCATTTTAGTGAAGTATTCTGCATGTATAAACACAATCCTCTTCCCCAAAACAAGCCCCGACTTTAAATTCTCCACTTGTTTTTTAGCATCCACCATAACCTGAACATAATAAATCTCTTTGAGTTTTACTGACATTCGCGTCAGTACTTGCGCTCTCATTCTCAGACTGTACTCACCCACTTAAGAACATGATATGGCCTCTCTGGTTCTGCTGCTGCTTGCATGTGGTCTTCTTTGAAGACATGATATGTCCTCTCAGGTTCTGCTGCTGCTTGCATGTGGTCTCCCTTGAAGACATGATATGTCCTCTCAGGTTCTGCTGCTGCTTGCATGTGGTCTCTCTTGAAGACATGATATGGCCTCTCGAGTTCTTCTGCTTCTTGCATGTGGTCTCCCTTGAAGACATGATATGTCCTCTCAGGTTCTGCTGCTGCTTGCATGTGGTCTCTCTTGAAGACATGATATGTCCTCTCAGGTTCTGCTGCTGCTTGCATGTGGTCTCTCTTGAAGACATGATATGGCCTCTCGAGTTCTTCTGCTTCTTGCATGTGGTCTCCCTTGAAGACATGATATGGCCTCTCTGGTTCTGCTGCTGCTTGCATGTGGTCTCCCTTGAAGACATGATATGTCCTCTCAGGTTCTGCTGCTGCTTGCATGTGATCTCTCTTGAAGACATGATATGGCCTCTCGAGTTCTTCTGCTTCTTGCATGTGGTCTCCCTTGAAGACATGATATGGCCTCTCAGATTCTGCGGCTGCTTGCATGTGGTCTTCTTTGAAGACATGATATGGCCTCTCAGATTCTGCGGCTGCTTGCATGTGGTCTTCTTTGAAGACATGATATGGCCTCTCGAGTTCTTCTGCTGCTTGCATGTGGTCTTCTTTGAAGACATGATATGGCCTCCCATGTTCTGCGGCTGCTTGCATGTGGTCTTCTTTGAAGACATGATATGGCCTCTCGAGTTCTTCTGCTGCTTGCATGTGGTCTCCTTGAAAACATGTTATGGCCTCTCGAGTTCTTCTGCTGCTTGCATGTGGTCTCCCTAGAAGACATGATATGGCCTCTCGGGTTATGCTGCTGCTTGCATGTGGTCTTCTTTGAAGACATGATATGGCCTCTCGAGTTCTTCTGCTGCTTGCATGTGGTCTCACTTGAAGACATGATATGGCCTCTCAGGTTCTGCTGCTGCTTGCATGTGGTCTCCCTTGAAGACATGATATGGCCTCTCAGGTTCTGCTGCTTGCATGTGGTTTTCCTTGAAGACGTGATATGGCCTCTCAGGGTCTGCTGTTGCTTGTATGTGGTCTCCCTTGAAGACATGATATGGCCTCACAGGTTCTGCTTCTGCTTGTATGTGGTCTCTCTTGAAGACATGATGTGGCCTCTCAGGTTCTGCTGCTTGCATGCGGTGTCTCTTGAAGACATAATATGTCCTCTCAGGTTTTGCTGCTGCTTGCATATGGTATCCTCTGAAGACATGATATGGCCTCTCAGGTTCTGCTGCTGCTTGCATGTGGTCTCCTTGAAGACATGATATGGCCTCTCTGGTTCTGCTGCTGCTTGCATGTGGTCTCCCTTGAAGACATGTTATGGCCTCTCATGTTCTGCTGCTGATTGCGTGTGGTCTCTCTGGAAGACATGATATGTCCTCTCATGTTCTGCTGCTGATTGCGTGTGGTCTCTCTTGAAGACATGATATGGCCTCTCATGTTCTGCTGCTGATTGCGTGTGGTCTCCCTTGAAGAAATGATATGGCCTCTCGAGTTCTGCTGCTGCTTGCATGTGGTCTTCCTTGAAGACATGATATGGCCTCTCATGTTCTGCTGCTGATTGCATGTGGTCTCCCTTGAAGACATGATATGGCCTCTCATGTTCTGCTGCTTATTGCGTGTGGTCTCTCTTGAAGACATGATATGGCCTCTCATGTTCTGCTGCTGATTGCGTGTGGTCTCGCTTGAAGACATGATATGGCCTCTCGAGTTCTGCTGCTGCTTGCATGTGGTCTTCCTTGAAGACATGATATGGCCTCTCGAGTTCTGCTGCTGCTTGCATGTGGTCTTCCTTGAAGACATGATATGGCCTCTCATGTTCTGCTGCTGATTGCATGTGGTCTCCCTTGAAGACATGATATGGCCTCTCATGTTCTGCTGCTGATTGCGTGTGGTCTCTCTGGAAGACATGATATGTCCTCTCAGGTTCTGCTGCTGCTTGTATGTGGTCTCCCTGGAAGACATGATATGTCCTCTCAGGTTCTGCTGCTTGCATGTGGTCTCTCTGGAAGACATGATATGTCCTCTCAGGTTCTGCTGCTGCTTGCGTGTTGCCTCCCTTGAAGACATGATATGGCCTCTCAGGTTCTGCTGCTGCTTGTATGTGGTCTCCCTGGAAGACATGATATGGCCTCTCAGGTTCTTCTGCTTGCATGTGATCTCCCTTGAAGACATGATATGGCCTCTCGGGTTCTGCTTCTGCTTGTATGTGGTCTCGCATGAAGGCATGAGATGGCCTCTCAGGTTCTGCTGCTCCTTGCATGTGGTCTCCCTTGAAGACATGATATGGCCTCTCATGTTCTGCTGCTAATTGCGTGTGGTCTCTCTGGAAGACATGATATGGCCTCTCACGTTCTGCTGCTTGCATGCGGTCTCTCTAGAAGACATGATAGGGCCTCTCAATTTCTTCTGCTGCTTGTATGTGGTCTCCCTAAAAGACATGATATGGCCTCTCAGGTTCTGCTGCTGCTTGAATGTGGTCTCCCTTGAAGACATGATATGGCCTCTCAGGATCTGCTGCTGCTTTCATGTGGTCTCCCTTGAAGACATGATATGGCCTCTCGGGGTACTGTCGCTGCTTGCATGTGGTCTCCCTTGAAGACATGATATGGCCTCTCAGGTTCTGCTGCTGCTTATATGTGAACTCCCTGGAAGACATGTTATGGCCTCTCAAGTTCTTCTGCTTGCATGCGGTCTCCCTGGAAGACATGATATGGCCTCTCCGGTTCTGCTGCTGCTTACGTTTGGTCTCCCTTGAAGACATGATATGGCCTCTCAGGCAGCCGCGGTCCATGCAGGTAACAGCGGTGGGGCCGCCTGGAGGGGGATTTCAAGGGACAATGCCGAGGGAAAATTAAATAAATAATTTATTTTCCCTCTGCATCGTCCCTCGAAATCCCCAACGCCACCCCACCGCTGTTACCTGCACGGACCGTGGCTGCTCTTGGGTTCTGCTACTGCTTGCGTGTTGTCTCCCTTGAAGACATGATATGGCCTCTCAGGTTCTGCTGCTTGCATGTGGTTTTCCTTGAAGACATGATATGGTCTCTCAGGGTCTGCTGTTGCTTGTATGTGGTCTCCCTGGGAGACATGTTATGGCCTCTCAGGTTCTGCTGTTGCTTGTATGTGGTCTCCCTTGAAGACATGATATGGCCTCTCAAGTTCTGCTGTTGCTTGTATGTGGTCTCCCTGGAAGCCATGTTATGGCCTCCCAGGTTCTGCTGTTGCTTGTATGTGGTCTCCCTTGAAGACATGATATGTCCTCTCAGGTTCTGCTGCTGATTGTGTGTTGTCTCCCTTGAAGACATGATATGGCCTCTCAGGTTGTGCTGTTGCTTGTATGTGGTCTCCCTGGAAGACATGATATGGTATCTCGGGTTCTGCTGCTGCTTGCATGTGGTCTCCCTTGAAGACATTATCTGGCCTCTCGAATTCTTCTGCTGCTTGCATGTGGTCTTCTTTGAAGACGTGATATGGCCTCCCATGTTCTGCTGCTGCTTGCATGTGGTCTTCTTTGAAGACATTATATGGCCTCTCAGATTCTGCTGCTTGCATGAGGTCTCTCTTGAAGACATGATATGGCCTCACAGGTTCTGCTGCTGCTTGCATGCGGTCTCTCTTGAAGACATGATGTGGCCTCTCAGGTTCTGCTGCTTGCATGTGGTCTCCTAGAAGACATGATATGGCCTCTCGGGGTACTGCTGCTGCTTGCATGTGGTCTCCCTTGAAGACATGATGTGGCCTCTGAGGGTCTGCTGCTGCTTGTATGTGGTCTCCCTGGAAGACATGTTATGGCCTCTCAAGTTCTTCTGCTTGCATGCGGTCTCCCTGGAAGACATGATATGGCCTCTCCGGTTCTGCTGCTGCTTACGTTTGGTCTCCCTTGAAGACATGATTTGGCCTCTCAAGCAGCCACAGTCCATGCACGTAACTGCGGTGGGGCCGCGTGGAGGCGGATTTCGAGGGACAATGCCGAGGGAAAATTAAATAAATAATTAATTTTCCCTCTGCATCGTCCCTCGAAATCCCCCCAACGCCGCCCCACCGCTGTTGCCTGCACGGACTGCGGCTGCTCCCGGGTTCTGCTGCTGCTTGCGTGTTGTCTCCCTTGAAGACATGAAATGGCCTCTCAGCTTCTGCTGCTTGCATGTGGTTTTCCTTGAAGACATGTTATGGCCTCTCAGGGTCTGCTGTTGCTTGTATGTGGTCTCCCTGGGAGACATGTTATGGCCTCTCAGGTTCTGCTGTTGCTTGTATGTGGTCTCCCTGGGAGACATGTTATGGCCTCTCAGGTTCTGCTGTTGCTTGTATGTGGTCTCCCTGGAAGCCATGTTATGGCCTCCCAGGTTCTGCTGTTGCTTGTATGTTGTCTCCCTTGAAGACATGATATGTCCTCTCAGGTTCTGCTGCTGCTTGTGTGTTGTCTCCCTTGAAGACATGATATGGCCTCCCATGTTCTGCTGCTGCTTGCATGTGGTCTTCTTTGAAGACATGATATGGCCTCTGAGGTTCTGCTGTTGCTTGTATGTGGTCTCCCTGGAAGACATGATATGGCCTCTCGGGTTCTGCTGCTGCTTGCATGTGGTCTCCTTTGAAGACATGATATGGCCTCTCAGGATCTGCCGCTGCTTGCATGTGGTCTCCTTGAAGACCTTGATGTGGCCTCTCAGGTTCTGCTGCTGCTTGCGTGTGGTCTCCCTTGAAGACATGATATGGCCTCTCGAGTTCTTCTGCTGCTTGCATGTGGTCTCCCTTGAAGACATGATATGGCCTACCAGGTTCTGCTGTTGCTTGTATGTGGTCTCCTTGAAGACATGATATGGCCTCACAGGTTCTGCTTCTGCTTGTATGTGGTCTCTCTTGAAGACATGATGTGGCCTCTCAGGTTCTGCTGCTTGCATGCGGTGTCTCTTGAAGACATAATATGTCCTCTCAGGTTTTGCTGCTGCTTGCATATGGTATCCTATGAAGACATGATATGGCCTCTCAGGGTCTGCTGCTTGCATGAGGTCTCTCTTGAAGACATGATATGGCCTCTCAGGTTCTGCTGCTTGCATGTGGTCTCCCGTGAAGACATGATATGGCCTCTCGGGGTACTGCTGTTGACTGTATGTGGTCTCCCTGGGAGACATGATATGTCCTCTCAGGTTCTGCTGCTGCTTGTGTGTTGTCTCCCTTGAAGACATGATATGGCCTCCCATGTTCTGCTGCTGCTTGCATGTGGTCTTCTTTGAAGACATGATATGTCCTCTCAGGTTCTGCTGTTGCTTGTATGTGGTCTCCCTGGAAGACATGATATGGCCTCCCATGTTCTGCTGCTGCTTGCATGTGGTATTCTTTGAAGACATGATATGTCCTCTCAGGTTCTGCTGCTGCTTGTATGTGGTCTCCCTTGAAGACATGATATGGCCTCTCAAGTTCTGCTGTTGCTTTGTATGTGGTCTCCTGGAAAACATGATATGGCCTCAGGTTCTTCTGCTTGTATGTGGTCTCCCTTGAAGACATGATATGGCCTCTCAGGTTCTGCTTCTGCTTATATGTGGTCTCGCGTGAAGGCATGATATTGCCTCTCACGTTCTGCTGCTTGCATGCGGTCTCTCTAGAAGACATGATAGGGCCTCTCAATTTCTTCTGCTGCTTGTATGTGGTCTCCCTAAAAGACATGATATGGCCTCTCAGGTTCTGCTGCTGCTTGAATGTGGTCTCCCTTGAAGACATGATATGGCCTCTCAGGATCTGCTGCTGCTTGCGTGTGGTCTCCCTTGAAGACATGATATGGCCTCTCAGGATCTGCCGCTGCTTACATGTGGTCTCCCTTGAAGACATGATATGGCCTCTCGATTTCTGCTGCTGCTTTCATGTGGTCTCCTGGAAGACATGATATGGCCTCTCGAGTTCTTCTGCTGCTTGCATGTGGTCTCCCTAGAAGACATGATATGGCCTCTCGGGTTCTGCTGCTTGCATGCGGTGTCTCTTGAAGACATAATATGTCCTCTCAGGTTTTGCTGCTGCTTGCATATAGTACCCTATGAAGACATGATATGGCCTCTCAGGTTCTGCTGCTTGCATGAGGTCTCTCTTGAAGACATGATATGGCCTCACAGGTTCTGCTGCTGCTTGCATGCGGTCTCTCTTGAAGACATGGTGTGGCCTCTCAGGTTCTGCTGCTTGCATGTGGTCTCCCTTGAAGACATGATATGGCCTCTCGGGGTACTGTCGCTGCTTGCATGTGGTCTCCCTTGAAGACATGATATGGCCTCTCAGGTTCTGCTGCTGCTTATATGTGGACTCCCTGGAAGACATGTTATGGCCTCTCAAGTTCTTCTGCTTGCATGCGGTCTCCCTGGAAGACATGATATGGCCTCTCCGGTTCTGCTGCTGCTTACGTTTGGTCTCCCTTGAAGACATGATATGGCCTCTCAGGCAGCCGCGGTCCATGCAGGTAACAGCGGTGGGGCCGCGTGGAGGGGATTTCAAGGGACAATGCCGAGGGAAAATTAAATAAATAATTAATTTTCCCTCTGCATCGTCCTCGAAATCCCCCAACGCCACCCCACCGCTGTTACCTGCACGGACCGTGGCTGCTCTCGGGTTCTGCTACTGCTTGCGTGTTGTCTCCCTTGAAGACATGATATGGCCTCTCAGGTTCTGCTGCTTGCATGTGGTTTTCCTTGAAGACATGATATGGCCTCTCAGGGTCTGCTGTTGCTTGTATGTGGTCTCCCTAGGAGACATGTTATGGCCTCTCAGGTTCTGCTGTTGCTTGTATGTGGTCTCCCTTGAAGACATGATATGGCCTCTCAAGTTCTGCTGTTGCTTGTATGTGGTCTCCCTGGAAGCCATGTTATGGCCTCCCAGGTTCTGCTGTTGCTTGTATGTGGTCTCCCTTGAAGACATGATATGTCCTCTCAGGTTCTGCTGCTGATTGTGTGTTGTCTCCCTTGAAGACATGATATGGCCTCTCAGGTTCTGCTGTTGCTTGTATGTGGTCTCCCTTGAAGACATTATCTGGCCTCTCGAATTCTTCTGCTGCTTGCATGTGGTCTTCTTTGAAGACGTGATATGGCCTCCCATGTTCTGCTGCTGCTTGCATGTGGTCTTCTTTGAAGACATTATATGGCCTCTCAGATTCTGCGGCTGCTTGCATGTGGTCTTCTTTGAAGACATGATATGGCCTCTCAGGTTCTGCTGCTTGCATGAGGTCTCTCTTGAAGACATGATATGGCCTCACAGGTTCTGCTGCTGCTTGCATGCGGTCTCTCTTGAAGACATGGTGTGGCCTCTCAGGTTCTGCTGCTTGCATGTGGTCTCCCTGGAAGACATGATATGGCCTCTCGGGGTACTGCTGCTGCTTGCATGTGGTCTCCCTTGAAGACATGATGTGGCCTCTGAGGGTCTGCTGCTGCTTGTATGTGGTCTCCCTGGAAGACATGTTATGGCCTCTCAAGTTCTTCTGCTTGCATGCGGTCTCCCTGGAAGACATGATATGGCCTCTCCGGTTCTGCTGCTGCTTACGTTTGGTCTCCCTTGAAGACATGATTTGGCCTCTCAAGCAGCCGCAGTCCGTGCAGGTAACAGCAGAGGGGCCGCGTGGAGGGGATTTCGAGGGACAATGCCGAGGGAAAATTAAATAAATAATTAATTTTCCCTCTGCATCGTCCCTCGAAATCCCCCAACGCCGCCCACCGCTGTTGCCTGCACGGACTGCGGCTGCTCTCGGGTTCTGCTGCTGCTTGCGTGTTGTCTCCCTTGAAGACATGAAATGGCCTCTCAGCTTCTGCTGCTTGCATGTGGTTTTCCTTGAAGACATGTTATGGCCTCTCAGGGTCTGCTGTTGCTTTTATGTGGTCTCCCTGGGAGACATGTTATGGCCTCTCAGGTTCTGCTGTTGCTTGTATGTGGTCTCCCTTGAAGACATGATATGGCCTCTCAAGTTCTGCTGTTGCTTGTATGTGGTCTCCCTGGAAGCCATGTTATGGCCTCCCAGGTTCTGCTGTTGCTTGTATGTGGTCTCCCTTGAAGACATGATATGTCCTCTCAGGTTCTGCTGCTGCTTGTATGTGGTCTCTCTTGAAGACATGATATGTCCTCTCAGGTTCTGCTGCTGCTTGTGTGTTGTCTCCCTTGAAGACATGATATGGCCTCCCATGTTCTGCTGCTGCTTGCATGTGGTCTTCTTTGAAGACATGATATGACCTCTCAGGTTCTGCTGTTGCTTGTATGTGGTC
This sequence comes from Calotriton arnoldi, assembly GCA_963921515.1. NCBI lineage: Eukaryota > Metazoa > Chordata > Amphibia > Caudata > Salamandridae > Calotriton > Calotriton arnoldi. The sequence goes on from CAWUFW010000019.1 coordinate 1,371,415, forward strand.
TCCCTGGAAGACATCATATGGCCTCTCGAGTTCTTCTGCTGCTTGCATGTGGTCTCCTTTGAAGACATGATATGGACTCTCAGATTCTGCGGCTGCTTGCATGTGGTCTTCTTTGAAGACATGATATGGCCTCTCAGATTCTGTGGCTGCTTGCATGTGGTCTTCTTTGAAGACATGATATGGCCTCTCAGGTTCTGCTGCAGATTGCATGTGGTCTCCCTTGAAGACATGATATGGCATCTCAGGTTCTGCTGCTTGCATGTGGTTTTCCTTGAAGACATGATATGGCCTCTCAGGGTCTGCTGTTGCTTGTATGTGGTCTCCCTGGGAGACATGTTATGGCCTCCCAGATTCTGCTGTTGCTTGTATGTGGTCTCCCTTGAAGACATGATATGGCCTCTCAAGTTCTGCTGTTGCTTGTATGTGGTCTCCCTGGAAGCCATGTTATGGCCTCCCAGGTTCTGCTGTTGCTTGTATGTTGTCTCCCTTGAAGACATGATATGTCCTCTCAGGTTCTGCTGCTGCTTGTATGTGGTCTCTCTCTTGAAGACATGATATGTCCTCTCAGGTTCTGCTGCTGCTTGTGTGTTGTCTCCCTTGAAGACATGATATGGCCTCACATGTTCTGCTGCTGCTTGCATGTGGTCTTCTTTGAAGACATGATATGGCCTCTGAGGTTCTGCTGTTGCTTGTATGTGGTCTCCCTGGAAGACATGATATGGCCTCTCGGGTTCTGCTGCTGCTTGCATGTGGTCTCCCTTGAAGACATGATATGGCCTCTCAGGATCTGCCGCTGCTTGCATGTGGTCTCCCTTGAAGACGTGATGTGGCCTCTCAGGTTCTGCTGCTGCTTGCGTGTGGTCTCCCTTGAAGACATGATATGGCCTCTCGAGTTCTTCTGCTGCTTGCATGTGGTCTCCCTTGAAGACATGATATGGCCTACCAGGTTCTGCTGTTGCTTGTATGTGGTCTCACTTGAAGACATGATATGGCCTCACAGGTTCTGCTTCTGCTTGTATGTGGTCTCTCTTGAAGACATGATGTGGCCTCTCAGGTTCTGCTGCTTGCATGCGGTGTCTCTTGAAGACATAATATGTCCTCTCAGGTTTTGCTGCTGCTTGCATATGGTATCCTATGAAGACATGATATGGCCTCTCAGGGTCTGCTGCTTGCATGAGGTCTATCTTGAAGACATGATATGGCCTCACAGGTTCTGCTGCTGCTTGCATGTGGTCTCCCTTAAAGACATGATATGGCCTCTCGGGGTACTGCTGTTGCTTGTATGTGGTCTCCCTGGGAGACATGATATGTCCTCTCAGGTTCTGCTGCTGCTTGTATGTTGTCTCCCTTGAAGACATGATATGGCCTCCCATGTTCTGCTGCTGCTTGCATGTGGTCTTCTTTGAAGACATGATATGTCCTCTCAGGTTCTGCTGTTGCTTGTATGTGGTCTCCCTGGAAGACATGATATGGCCTCCCATGTTCTGCTGCTGCTTGCATGTGGTCTTCTTTGAAGACATGATATGTCCTCTCAGGTTCTGCTGCTGCTTGTATGTGGTCTCCCTTGAAGACATGATATGGCCTCTCAAGTTCTGCTGTTGCTTGTATGTGGTCTCCCTGGAAGCCATGTTATGGCCTCCCAGGTTCTGCTGTTGCTTGTATGTGGTCTCCCTTGAAGACATGATATGTCCTCTCAGGTTCTGCTGCTGCTTGTATGTGGTCTCTCTTGAAGACATGATATGTCCTCTCAGGTTCTGCTGCTGCTTGTGTGTTGTCTCCCTTGAAGACATGATATGGCCTCCCATGTTCTGCTGCTGCTTGCATGTGGTCTTCTTTGAAGACATGATAAGACCTCTCAGGTTCTGCTGTTGCTTGTATGTGGTCTCCCTGGAAGACATGATATGGCCTCCCATGTTCTGCTGCTGCTTGCATGTGGTCTTCTTTGAAGACATGATATGTCCTCTCAGGTTCTGCTGTTGCTTGTATGTGGTCTCCCTGGAAGACATGATATGGCCTCCCATGTTCTGCTGCTGCTTGCATGTGGTATTCTTTGAAGACATGATATGTCCTCTCAGGTTCTGCTGCTGCTTGTATGTGGTCTCCCTTGAAGACATGATATGGCCTCTCAAGTTCTGCTGTTGCTTGTATGTGGTCTCCCTGGAAAACATGATATGGCCTCAGGTTCTTCTGCTTGCATGTGGTCTCCCTTGAAGACATGATATGGCCTCTCAGGTTCTGCTTCTGCTTATATGTGGTCTCGCGTGAAGGCATGATATGGCCTCTCACGTTCTGCTGCTTCCATGCGGTCTCTCTAGAAGACATGATAGGGCCTCTCAATTTCTTCTGCTGCTTGTATGTGGTCTCCCTAAAAGACATGATATGGCCTCTCAGGTTCTGCTGCTGCTTGAATGTGGTCTCCCTTGAAGACATGATATGGCCTCTCAGGATCTGCTGCTGCTTGCGTGTGGTCTCCCTTGAAGACATGATATGGCCTCTCAGGATCTGCCGCTGCTTACATGTGGTCTCCCTTGAAGACATGATATGGCCTCTCGATTTCTGCTGCTGCTTTCATGTGGTCTCCCTGGAAGACATGATATGGCCTCTCGAGTTCTTCTGCTGCTTGCATGTGGTCTCCCTAGAAGACATGATATGGCCTCTCGGGTTCTGCTGCTTGCATGCGGTGTCTCTTGAAGACATAATATGTCCTCTCAGGTTTTGCTGCTGCTTGCATATAGTACCCTATGAAGACATGATATGGCCTCTCAGGTTCTGCTGCTTGCATGAGGTCTCTCTTGAAGACATGATATGGCCTCACAGGTTCTGCTGCTGCTTGCATGCGGTCTCTCTTGAAGACATGGTGTGGCCTATCAGGTTCTGCTGCTTGCATGTGGTCTCCCTTGAAGACATGACATGGCCTCTCGGGGTACTGTCGCTGCTTGCATGTGGTCTCCCTTGAAGACATGATATGGCCTCTCAGGTTCTGCTGCTGCTTATATGTGGACTCCCTGGAAGACATGTTATGGCCTCTCAAGTTCTTCTGCTTGCATGAGGTCTCCCTGGAAGACATGATATGGCCTCTCCGGTTCTGCTGCTGCTTACGTTTGGTCTCCCTTGAAGACATGATATGGCCTCTCAGGCAGCCGCGGTCCATGCAGGTAACAGCGGTGGGGCCGCGTGGAGGGATTTCAAGGGACAATGCCGAGGGAAAATTAAATAAATAATTAATTTTCCCTCTGCATCGTCCCTCGAAATCCCCCAACGCCACCCCACCGCTGTTACCTGCACGGACCGTGGCTGCTCTCGGGTTCTGCTACTGCTTGCGTGTTGTCTCCCTTGAAGACATGATATGGCCTCTCAGGTTCTGCTGCTTGCATGTGGTTTTCCTTGAAGACATGATATGGCCTCTCAGGGTCTGCTGTTGCTTGTATGTGGTCTCCCTAGGAGACATGTTATGGCCTCTCAGGTTCTGCTGTTGCTTGTATGTGGTCTCCCTTGAAGACATGATATGGCCTCTCAAGTTCTGCTGTTGCTTGTATGTGGTCTCCCTGGAAGCCATGTTATGGCCTCCCAGGTTCTGCTGTTGCTTGTATGTGGTCTCCCTTGAAGACATGATATGTCCTCTCAGGTTCTGCTGCTGATTGTGTGTTGTCTCCCTTGAAGACATGATATGGCCTCTCAGGTTCTGCTGTTGCTTCTATGTGGTCTCCCTTGAAGACATTATCTGGCCTCTCGAATTCTTCTGCTGCTTGCATGTGGTCTTCTTTGAAGACGTGATATAGCCTCCCATGTTCTGCTGCTGCTTGCATGTGGTCTTCTTTGAAGACATTATATGGCCTCTCAGATTCTGCGGCTGCTTGCATGTGGTCTTCTTTGAAGACATGATATGGCCTCTCAGGTTCTGCTGCTTGCATGAGGTCTCTCTTGAAGACATGATATGGCCTCACAGGTTCTGCTGCTGCTTGCATGCGGTCTCTCTTGAAGACATGGTGTGGCCTCTCAGGTTCTGCTGCTTGCATGTGGTCTCCCTGGAAGACATGATATGGCCTCTCGGGGTACTGCTGCTGCTTGCATGTGGTCTCCCTTGAAGACATGATGTGGCCTCTGAGGGTCTGCTGCTGCTTGTATGTGGTCTCCCTGGAAGACATGTTATGGCCTCTCAAGTTCTTCTGCTTGCATGCGGTCTCCCTGGAAGACATGATATGGCCTCTCCGGTTCTGCTGCTGCTTACGTTTGGTCTCCCTTGAAGACATGATTTGGCCTCTCAAGCAGCCGCAGTCCGTGCAGGTAACAGCAGAGGGGCCGCGTGGAGGGGATTTCGAGGGACAATGCCGAGGAAAATTAAATAAATAATTAATTTTCCCTCTGCATCGTCCCTCGAAATCCCCCAACGCCGCCCACCGCTGTTGCCTGCACGGACTGCGGCTGCTCTCGGGTTCTGCTGCTGCTTGCGTGTTGTCTCCTTGAAGACATGAAATGGCCTCTCAGCTTCTGCTGCTTGCATGTGGTTTTCCTTGAAGACATGTTATGGCCTCTCAGGGTCTGCTGTTGCTTGTATGTGGTCTCACTGGGAGACATGTTATGGCCTCTCAGGTTCTGCTGTTGCTTGTATGTGGTCTCCCTTGAAGACATGATATGGCCTCTCAAGTTCTGCTGTTGCTTGTATGTGGTCTCCCTGGAAGCCATGTTATGGCCTCCCAGGTTCTGCTGTTGCTTGTATGTGGTCTCCCTTGAAGACATGATATGTCCTCTCAGGTTCTGCTGCTGCTTGTATGTGGTCTCTCTTGAAGACATGATATGTCCTCTCAGGTTCTGCTGCTGCTTGTGTGTTGTCTCCCTTGAAGACATGATATGGCCTCCCATGTTCTGCTGCTGCTTGCATGTGGTCTTCTTTGAAGACATGATATGACCTCTCAGGTTCTGCTGTTGCTTGTATGTGGTCTCCCTGGAAGACATCATATGGCCTCTCGAGTTCATCTGCTGCTTGCATGTGGTCTCCCTTGAAGACATGATATGGACTCTCAGATTCTGCGGCTGCTTGCATGTGGTCTTCTTTGAAGACATGATATGGCCTCTCAGATTCTGTGGCTGCTTGCATGTGGTCTTCTTTGAAGACATGATATGGCCTCTCAGGTTCTGCTGCAGATTGCATGTGGTCTCCCTTGAAGACATGATATGGCATCTCAGGTTCTGCTGCTTGCATGTGGTTTTCCTTGAAGACATGATATGGCCTCTCAGGGTCTGCTGTTGCTTGTATGTGGTCTCCCTGGGAGACATGTTATGGCCTCCCAGGTTCTGCTGTTGCTTGTATGTGGTCTCCCTTGAAGACATGATATGGCCTCTCAAGTTCTGCTGTTGCTTGTATGTGGTCTCCCTGGAAGCCATGTTATGGCCTCCCAGGTTCTGCTGTTGCTTGTATGTTGTCTCCCTTGAAGACATGATATGTCCTCTCAGGTTCTGCTGCTGCTTGCATGTGGTCTTCTTTGAAGACATGATATGACCTCTCAGGTTCTGCTGTTGCTTGTATGTGGTCTCCCTGGAAGACATCATATGGCCTCTCGAGTTCTTCTGCTGCTTGCATGTGGTCTCCTTTGAAGACATGATATGGACTCTCAGATTCTGCGGCTGCTTGCATGTGGTCTTCTTTGAAGACATGATATGGCCTCTCAGATTCTGTGGCTGCTTGCATGTGGTCTTCTTTGAAGACATGATATGGCCTCTCAGGTTCTGCTGCAGATTGCATGTGGTCTCCCTTGAAGACATGATATGGCATCTCAGGTTCTGCTGCTTGCATGTGGTTTTCCTTGAAGACATGATATGGCCTCTCAGGGTCTGCTGTTGCTTGTATGTGGTCTCCCTGGGAGACATGTTATGGCCTCCCAGATTCTGCTGTTGCTTGTATGTGGTCTCCCTTGAAGACATGATATGGCCTCTCAAGTTCTGCTGTTGCTTGTATGTGGTCTCCCTGGAAGCCATGTTATGGCCTCCCAGGTTCTGCTGTTGCTTGTATGTTGTCTCCTTGAAGACATGATATGTCCTCTCAGGTTCTGCTGCTGCTTGTATGTGGTCTCTCTCTTGAAGACATGATATGTCCTCTCAGGTTCTGCTGCTGCTTGTGTGTTGTCTCCCTTGAAGACATGATATGGCCTCACATGTTCTGCTGCTGCTTGCATGTGGTCTTCTTTGAAGACATGATATGGCCTCTGAGGTTCTGCTGTTGCTTGTATGTGGTCTCCCTGGAAGACATGATATGGCCTCTCGGGTTCTGCTGCTGCTTGCATGTGGTCTCCCTTGAAGACATGATATGGCCTCTCAGGATCTGCCGCTGCTTGCATGTGGTCTCCCTTGAAGACGTGATGTGGCCTCTCAGGTTCTGCTGCTGCTTGCGTGTGGTCTCCCTTGAAGACATGATATGGCCTCTCGAGTTCTTCTGCTGCTTGCATGTGGTCTCCCTTGAAGACATGATATGGCCTACCAGGTTCTGCTGTTGCTTGTATGTGGTCTCCCTTGAAGACATGATATGGCCTCACAGGTTCTGCTTCTGCTTGTATGTGGTCTCTCTTGAAGACATGATGTGGCCTCTCAGGTTCTGCTGCTTGCATGCGGTGTCTCTTGAAGACATAATATGTCCTCTCAGGTTTTGCTGCTGCTTGCATATGGTATCCTATGAAGACATGATATGGCCTCTCAGGGTCTGCTGCTTGCATGAGGTCTATCTTGAAGACATGATATGGCCTCACAGGTTCTGCTGCTGCTTGCATGTGGTCTCCCTTAAAGACATGATATGGCCTCTCGGGGTACTGCTGTTGCTTGTATGTGGTCTCCCTGGGAGACATGATATGTCCTCTCAGGTTCTGCTGCTGCTTGTATGTTGTCTCCCTTGAAGACATGATATGGCCTCCCATGTTCTGCTGCTGCTTGCATGTGGTCTTCTTTGAAGACATGATATGTCCTCTCAGGTTCTGCTGTTGCTTGTATGTGGTCTCCCTGGAAGACATGATATGGCCTCCCATGTTCTGCTGCTGCTTGCATGTGGTCTTCTTTGAAGACATGATATGTCCTCTCAGGTTCTGCTGCTGCTTGTATGTGGTCTCCTTGAAGACATGATATGGCCTCTCAAGTTCTGCTGTTGCTTGTATGTGGTCTCCCTGGAAGCCATGTTATGGCCTCCCAGGTTCTGCTGTTGCTTGTATGTGGTCTCCCTTGAAGACATGATATGTCCTCTCAGGTTCTGCTGCTGCTTGTATGTGGTCTCTCTTGAAGACATGATATGTCCTCTCAGGTTCTGCTGCTGCTTGTGTGTTGTCTCCCTTGAAGACATGATATGGCCTCCCATGTTCTGCTGCTGCTTGCATGTGGTCTTCTTTGAAGACATGATAAGACCTCTCAGGTTCTGCTGTTGCTTGTATGTGGTCTCCCTGGAAGACATGATATGGCCTCCCATGTTCTGCTGCTGCTTGCATGTGGTCTTCTTTGAAGACATGATATGTCCTCTCAGGTTCTGCTGTTGCTTGTATGTGGTCTCCCTGGAAGACATGATATGGCCTCCCATGTTCTGCTGCTGCTTGCATGTGGTATTCTTTGAAGACATGATATGTCCTCTCAGGTTCTGCTGCTGCTTGTATGTGGTCTCCCTTGAAGACATGATATGGCCTCTCAAGTTCTGCTGTTGCTTGTATGTGGTCTCCCTGGAAAACATGATATGGCCTCAGGTTCTTCTGCTTGCATGTGGTCTCCCTTGAAGACATGATATGGCCTCTCAGGTTCTGCTTCTGCTTATATGTGGTCTCGCGTGAAGGCATGATATGGCCTCTCACGTTCTGCTGCTTCCATGCGGTCTCTCTAGAAGACATGATAGGGCCTCTCAATTTCTTCTGCTGCTTGTATGTGGTCTCCCTAAAAGACATGATATGGCCTCTCAGGTTCTGCTGCTGCTTGAATGTGGTCTCCCTTGAAGACATGATATGGCCTCTCAGGATCTGCTGCTGCTTGCGTGTGGTCTCCCTTGAAGACATGATATGGCCTCTCAGGATCTGCCGCTGCTTACATGTGGTCTCCCTTGAAGACATGATATGGCCTCTCGATTTCTGCTGCTGCTTTCATGTGGTCTCCCTGGAAGACATGATATGGCCTCTCGAGTTCTTCTGCTGCTTGCATGTGGTCTCCCTAGAAGACATGATATGGCCTCTCGGGTTCTGCTGCTTGCATGCGGTGTCTCTTGAAGACATAATATGTCCTCTCAGGTTTTGCTGCTGCTTGCATATAGTACCCTATGAAGACATGATATGGCCTCTCAGGTTCTGCTGCTTGCATGAGGTCTCTCTTGAAGACATGATATGGCCTCACAGGTTCTGCTGCTGCTTGCATGCGGTCTCTCTTGAAGACATGGTGTGGCCTCTCAGGTTCTGCTGCTTGCATGTGGTCTCCCTTGAAGACATGACATGGCCTCTCGGGGTACTGTCGCTGCTTGCATGTGGTCTCCCTTGAAGACATGATATGGCCTCTCAGGTTCTGCTGCTGCTTATATGTGGACTCCCTGGAAGACATGTTATGGCCTCTCAAGTTCTTCTGCTTGCATGCGGTCTCCCTGGAAGACATGATATGGCCTCTCCGGTTCTGCTGCTGCTTACGTTTGGTCTCCCTTGAAGACATGATATGGCCTCTCAGGCAGCCGCGGTCCATGCAGGTAACAGCGGTGGGGCCGCGTGGAGGGGGATTTCAAGGGACAATGCCGAGGGAAAATTAAATAAATAATTAATTTTCCCTCTGCATCGTCCCTCGAAATCCCCCAACGCCACCCCACCGCTGTTACCTGCACGGACCGTGGCTGCTCTCGGGTTCTGCTACTGCTTGCGTGTTGTCTCCCTTGAAGACATGATATGGCCTCTCAGGTTCTGCTGCTTGCATGTGGTTTTCCTTGAAGACATGATATGGCCTCTCAGGGTCTGCTGTTGCTTGTATGTGGTCTCCCTAGGAGACATGTTATGGCCTCTCAGGTTCTGCTGTTGCTTGTATGTGGTCTCCCTTGAAGACATGATATGGCCTCTCAAGTTCTGCTGTTGCTTGTATGTGGTCTCCCTGGAAGCCATGTTATGGCCTCCCAGGTTCTGCTGTTGCTTGTATGTGGTCTCCCTTGAAGACATGATATGTCCTCTCAGGTTCTGCTGCTGATTGTGTGTTGTCTCCCTTGAAGACATGATATGGCCTCTCAGGTTCTGCTGTTGCTTCTATGTGGTCTCCCTTGAAGACATTATCTGGCCTCTCGAATTCTTCTGCTGCTTGCATGTGGTCTTCTTTGAAGACGTGATATGGCCTCCCATGTTCTGCTGCTGCTTGCATGTGGTCTTCTTTGAAGACATTATATGGCCTCTCAGATTCTGCGGCTGCTTGCATGTGGTCTTCTTTGAAGACATGATATGGCCTCTCAGGTTCTGCTGCTTGCATGAGGTCTCTCTTGAAGACATGATATGGCCTCACAGGTTCTGCTGCTGCTTGCATGCGGTCTCTCTTGAAGACATGGTGTGGCCTCTCAGGTTCTGCTGCTTGCATGTGGTCTCCCTGGAAGACATGATATGGCCTCTCGGGGTACTGCTGCTGCTTGCATGTGGTCTCACTTGAAGACATGATGTGGCCTCTGAGGGTCTGCTGCTGCTTGTATGTGGTCTCCCTGGAAGACATGTTATGGCCTCTCAAGTTCTTCTGCTTGCATGCGGTCTCCCTGGAAGACATGATATGGCCTCTCCGGTTCTGCTGCTGCTTACGTTTGGTCTCCCTTGAAGACATGATTTGGCCTCTCAAGCAGCCGCAGTCCGTGCAGGTAACAGCAGAGGGGCCGCGTGGAGGGGATTTCGAGGGACAATGCCGAGGAAAATTAAATAAATAATTAATTTTCCCTCTGCATCGTCCCTCGAAATCCCCCAACGCCGCCCCACCGCTGTTGCCTGCACGGACTGCGGCTGCTCTCGGGTTCTGCTGCTGCTTGCGTGTTGTCTCCCTTGAAGACATGAAATGGCCTCTCAGCTTCTGCTGCTTGCATGTGGTTTTCCTTGAAGACATGTTATGGCCTCTCAGGGTCTGCTGTTGCTTGTATGTGGTCTCACTGGGAGACATGTTATGGCCTCTCAGGTTCTGCTGTTGCTTGTATGTGGTCTCCCTTGAAGACATGATATGGCCTCTCAAGTTCTGCTGTTGCTTGTATGTGGTCTCCCTGGAAGCCATGTTATGGCCTCCCAGGTTCTGCTGTTGCTTGTATGTGGTCTCCCTTGAAGACATGATATGTCCTCTCAGGTTCTGCTGCTGCTTGTATGTGGTCTCTCTTGAAGACATGATATGTCCTCTCAGGTTCTGCTGCTGCTTGTGTGTTGTCTCCCTTGAAGACATGATATGGCCTCCCATGTTCTGCTGCTGCTTGCATGTGGTCTTCTTTGAAGACATGATATGACCTCTCAGGTTCTGCTGTTGCTTGTATGTGGTCTCCCTGGAAGACATCATATGGCCTCTCGAGTTCTTCTGCTGCTTGCATGTGGTCTCCCTTGAAGACATGATATGGACTCTCAGATTCTGCGGCTGCTTGCATGTGGTCTTCTTTGAAGACATGATATGGCCTCTCAGATTCTGTGGCTGCTTGCATGTGGTCTTCTTTGAAGACATGATATGGCCTCTCAGGTTCTGCTGCAGATTGCATGTGGTCTCCCTTGAAGACATGATATGGCATCTCAGGTTCTGCTGCTTGCATGTGGTTTTCCTTGAAGACATGATATGGCCTCTCAGGGTCTGCTGTTGCTTGTATGTGGTCTCCCTGGGAGACATGTTATGGCCTCCCAGGTTCTGCTGTTGCTTGTATGTGGTCTCCCTTGAAGACATGATATGGCCTCTCAAGTTCTGCTGTTGCTTGTATGTGGTCTCCCTGGAAGCCATGTTATGGCCTCCCAGGTTCTGCTGTTGCTTGTATGTTGTCTCCCTTGAAGACATGATATGTCCTCTCAGGTTCTGCTGCTGCTTGTATGTGGTCTCTCTCTTGAAGACATGATATGTCCTCTCAGGTTCTGCTGCTGCTTGTGTGTTGTCTCCCTTGAAGACATGATATGGCCTCACATGTTCTGCTGCTGCTTGCATGTGGTCTTCTTTGAAGACATGATATGGCCTCTGAGGTTCTGCTGTTGCTTGTATGTGGTCTCCCTGGAAGACATGATATGGCCTCTCGGGTTCTGCTGCTGCTTGCATGTGGTCTCCCTTGAAGACATGATATGGCCTCTCAGGATCTGCCGCTGCTTGCATGTGGTCTCCCTTGAAGACGTGATGTGGCCTCTCAGGTTCTGCTGCTGCTTGCGTGTGGTCTCCCTTGAAGACATGATATGGCCTCTCGAGTTCTTCTGCTGCTTGCATGTGGTCTCCCTTGAAGACATGATATGGCCTACCAGGTTCTGCTGTTGCTTGTATGTGGTCTCCCTTGAAGACATGATATGGCCTCACAGGTTCTGCTTCTGCTTGTATGTGGTCTCTCTTGAAGACATGATGTGGCCTCTCAGGTTCTGCTGCTTGCATGCGGTGTCTCTTGAAGACATAATATGTCCTCTCAGGTTTTGCTGCTGCTTGCATATGGTATCCTATGAAGACATGATATGGCCTCTCAGGGTCTGCTGCTTGCATGAGGTCTATCTTGAAGACATGATATGGCCTCACAGGTTCTGCTGCTGCTTGCATGTGGTCTCCCTTAAAGACATGATATGGCCTCTCGGGGTACTGCTGTTGCTTGTATGTGGTCTCCCTGGGAGACATGATATGTCCTCTCAGGTTCTGCTGCTGCTTGTGTGTTGTCTCCCTTGAAGACATGATATGGCCTCCCATGTTCTGCTGCTGCTTGCATGTGGTCTTCTTTGAAGACATGATATGTCCTCTCAGGTTCTGCTGTTGCTTGTATGTGGTCTCCCTGGAAGACATGATATGGCCTCCCATGTTCTGCTGCTGCTTGCATGTGGTCTTCTTTGAAGACATGATATGTCCTCTCAGGTTCTGCTGCTGCTTGTATGTGGTCTCCCTTGAAGACATGATATGGCCTCTCAAGTTCTGCTGTTGCTTGTATGTGGTCTCCCTGGAAGCCATGTTATGGCCTCCCAGGTTCTGCTGTTGCTTGTATGTGGTCTCCCTTGAAGACATGATATGTCCTCTCAGGTTCTGCTGCTGCTTGTATGTGGTCTCTCTTGAAGACATGATATGTCCTCTCAGGTTCTGCTGCTGCTTGTGTGTTGTCTCCCTTGAAGACATGATATGGCCTCCCATGTTCTGCTGCTGCTTGCATGTGGTCTTCTTTGAAGACATGATAAGACCTCTCAGGTTCTGCTGTTGCTTGTATGTGGTCTCCCTGGAAGACATGATATGGCCTCTCGAGTTCTTCTGCTGCTTGCATGTGGTCTCCCTTGAAGACATGATATGGCCTCTCAGATTCTGCGGCTGCCTGCATGTGGTCTTCTTTGAAGACATGATATGGCCTCTCAGGTTCTGCTGCTTGCATGTGGCTTTCCTTGAAGACATGATATGGCCTCTCAGGGTCTGCTGTTGCTTGTATGTGGTCTCCCTGGGAGACATGTTATGGCCTCCCAGGTTCTGCTGTTGCTTGTATGTGGTCTCCCTTGAAGACATGATATGGCCTCTCAGGTTCTGCTGTTGCTTGTATGTGGTCTCCCTGGAAGCCATGTCATGGCCTCCCAGGTTCTGCTGTTGCTTGTATGTGGTCTACCTTGAAGACATGATATGTCCTCTCTGGTTCTGCTGCTGCTTGTATGTGGTCTCTCTTGAAGACATGATATGTCCTCTCAGGTTCTGCTGCTGCTTGTGTGTTGTCTCCCTTGAAGACATGATATGGCCTCCCATGTTCTGCTGCTGCTTGCATGTGGTCTTCTGTGAAGACATGATATGGCCTCTCAGGTTCTGCTGTTGCTTGTATGTGGTCTCCCTGGAAGACATGATATGGCCTCTCGGGTTCTGCTGCTGCTTGCATGTGGTCTCCCTTGAAGACATGATATGGCCTCTCAGGATCTGTCGCTGCTTGCATGTGGTCTCCCTTGAAGACGTGATATGACCTCTCAGGTTCTGCTGCTGCTTGCGTGTGGTCTCCCTTGAAGACATGATATGGCCTCTCGAGTTCTTCTGCTGCTTGCTTGTGGTCTCCCTTGAAGACATGATGTGGCCTCTCAGGTTCTGCTGCTTGCATGCGGTGTCTCTTGAAGACATAATATGTCCTCTCAGGTTTTGCTGCTGCTTGCATATGGTATCCTATGAAGACATGACATGGCCTCTCAGGTTCTGCTGCTTGCATGAGGTCTCTCTTGAAGACATGATATGGCCTCACAGGTTCTGCTGCTGCTTGCATGTGGTCTCCCTTGAAGATATGATATGGCCTCTCGGGGTACTGCTGCTGCTTGCATGTGGTCTTCTTTGAAGAGATGATATGGCCTCTCAGGTTCTGCTGTTGCTTGTATGTGGTCTCCCTGGGAGACATGATATGTCCTCTCAGGTTCTGCTGCTGCTTGTGTGTTTTCTCCCTTGAAGACATGATATGGCCTCCCATGTTCTGCTGCTGCTTGCATGTGGTCTTCTTTGAAGACATGATATGTCCTCTCAGGTTCTGCTGTTGCTTGTATGTGGTCTCCCTGGAAGACATGATATGGCCTCCCATGTTCTGCTGCTTCTTGCATGTGGTCTTCTTTGAAGACATGATATGTCCTCTCAGGTTCTGCTGCTGCTTGCATGTGGTCTCCCTTGAAGACATGATATGGCCTCTCGAGTTCTTCTGCTTCTTGCATGTGGTCTCCCTTGAAGACATGATATGTCCTCTCAGGTTCTGCTGCTGCTTGCATGTGGTCTCTCTTGAAGACATGATATGTCCTCTCAGGTTCTGCTGCTGCTTGCATGTGGTCTCTCTTGAAGACATGATATGGCCTCTCGAGTTCTTCTGCTTCTTGCATGTGGTCTCCCTTGAAGACATGATATGGCCTCTCTGGTTCTGCTGCTGCTTGCATGTGGTCTCCCTTGAAGACATGATATGTCCTCTCAGGTTCTGCTGCTGCTTGCATGTGATCTCTCTTGAAGACATGATATGGCCTCTCGAGTTCTTCTGCTTCTTGCATGTGGTCTCCCTTGAAGACATGATATGGCCTCTCAGATTCTGCGGCTGCTTGCATGTGGTCTTCTTTGAAGACATGATATGGCCTCTCAGATTCTGCGGCTGCTTGCATGTGGTCTTCTTTGAAGACATGATATGGCCTCTCGAGTTCTTCTGCTGCTTGCATGTGGTCTTCTTTGAAGACATGATATGGCCTCCCATGTTCTGCGGCTGCTTGCATGTGGTCTTCTTTGAAGACATGATATGGCCTCTCGAGTTCTTCTGCTGCTTGCATGTGGTCTCCCTTGAAAACATGTTATGGCCTCTCGAGTTCTTCTGCTGCTTGCATGTGGTCTCCCTAGAAGACATGATATGGCCTCTCGGGTTATGCTGCTGCTTGCATGTGGTCTTCTTTGAAGACATGATATGGCCTCTCGAGTTCTTCTGCTGCTTGCATGTGGTCTCACTTGAAGACATGATATGGCCTCTCAGGTTCTGCTGCTGCTTGCATGTGGTCTCCCTTGAAGACATGATATGGCCTCTCAGGTTCTGCTGCTTGCATGTGGTTTTCCTTGAAGACGTGATATGGCCTCTCAGGGTCTGCTGTTGCTTGTATGTGGTCTCCCTTGAAGACATGATATGGCCTCACAGGTTCTGCTTCTGCTTGTATGTGGTCTCTCTTGAAGACATGATGTGGCCTCTCAGGTTCTGCTGCTTGCATGCGGTGTCTCTTGAAGACATAATATGTCCTCTCAGGTTTTGCTGCTGCTTGCATATGGTATCCTCTGAAGACATGATATGGCCTCTCAGGTTCTGCTGCTGCTTGCATGTGGTCTCCCTTGAAGACATGATATGGCCTCTCTGGTTCTGCTGCTGCTTGCATGTGGTCTCCCTTGAAGACATGTTATGGCCTCTCATGTTCTGCTGCTGATTGCGTGTGGTCTCTCTGGAAGACATGATATGTCCTCTCATGTTCTGCTGCTGATTGCGTGTGGTCTCTCTTGAAGACATGATATGGCCTCTCATGTTCTGCTGCTGATTGCGTGTGGTCTCCCTTGAAGAAATGATATGGCCTCTCGAGTTCTGCTGCTGCTTGCATGTGGTCTTCCTTGAAGACATGATATGGCCTCTCATGTTCTGCTGCTGATTGCATGTGGTCTCCCTTGAAGACATGATATGGCCTCTCATGTTCTGCTGCTTATTGCGTGTGGTCTCTCTTGAAGACATGATATGGCCTCTCATGTTCTGCTGCTGATTGCGTGTGGTCTCGCTTGAAGACATGATATGGCCTCTCGAGTTCTGCTGCTGCTTGCATGTGGTCTTCCTTGAAGACATGATATGGCCTCTCGAGTTCTGCTGCTGCTTGCATGTGGTCTTCCTTGAAGACATGATATGGCCTCTCATGTTCTGCTGCTGATTGCATGTGGTCTCCCTTGAAGACATGATATGGCCTCTCATGTTCTGCTGCTGATTGCGTGTGGTCTCTCTGGAAGACATGATATGTCCTCTCAGGTTCTGCTGCTGCTTGTATGTGGTCTCCCTGGAAGACATGATATGTCCTCTCAGGTTCTGCTGCTTGCATGTGGTCTCTCTGGAAGACATGATATGTCCTCTCAGGTTCTGCTGCTGCTTGCGTGTTGCCTCCCTTGAAGACATGATATGGCCTCTCAGGTTCTGCTGCTGCTTGTATGTGGTCTCCCTGGAAGACATGATATGGCCTCTCAGGTTCTTCTGCTTGCATGTGATCTCCCTTGAAGACATGATATGGCCTCTCGGGTTCTGCTTCTGCTTGTATGTGGTCTCGCATGAAGGCATGAGATGGCCTCTCAGGTTCTGCTGCTCCTTGCATGTGGTCTCCCTTGAAGACATGATATGGCCTCTCATGTTCTGCTGCTAATTGCGTGTGGTCTCTCTGGAAGACATGATATGGCCTCTCACGTTCTGCTGCTTGCATGCGGTCTCTCTAGAAGACATGATAGGGCCTCTCAATTTCTTCTGCTGCTTGTATGTGGTCTCCCTAAAAGACATGATATGGCCTCTCAGGTTCTGCTGCTGCTTGAATGTGGTCTCCCTTGAAGACATGATATGGCCTCTCAGGATCTGCTGCTGCTTTCATGTGGTCTCCCTTGAAGACATGATATGGCCTCTCGGGGTACTGTCGCTGCTTGCATGTGGTCTCCCTTGAAGACATGATATGGCCTCTCAGGTTCTGCTGCTGCTTATATGTGAACTCCCTGGAAGACATGTTATGGCCTCTCAAGTTCTTCTGCTTGCATGCGGTCTCCCTGGAAGACATGATATGGCCTCTCCGGTTCTGCTGCTGCTTACGTTTGGTCTCCCTTGAAGACATGATATGGCCTCTCAGGCAGCCGCGGTCCATGCAGGTAACAGCGGTGGGGCCGCCTGGAGGGGGATTTCAAGGGACAATGCCGAGGGAAAATTAAATAAATAATTTATTTTCCCTCTGCATCGTCCCTCGAAATCCCCCAACGCCACCCCACCGCTGTTACCTGCACGGACCGTGGCTGCTCTTGGGTTCTGCTACTGCTTGCGTGTTGTCTCCCTTGAAGACATGATATGGCCTCTCAGGTTCTGCTGCTTGCATGTGGTTTTCCTTGAAGACATGATATGGTCTCTCAGGGTCTGCTGTTGCTTGTATGTGGTCTCCCTGGGAGACATGTTATGGCCTCTCAGGTTCTGCTGTTGCTTGTATGTGGTCTCCCTTGAAGACATGATATGGCCTCTCAAGTTCTGCTGTTGCTTGTATGTGGTCTCCCTGGAAGCCATGTTATGGCCTCCCAGGTTCTGCTGTTGCTTGTATGTGGTCTCCCTTGAAGACATGATATGTCCTCTCAGGTTCTGCTGCTGATTGTGTGTTGTCTCCCTTGAAGACATGATATGGCCTCTCAGGTTGTGCTGTTGCTTGTATGTGGTCTCCCTGGAAGACATGATATGGTATCTCGGGTTCTGCTGCTGCTTGCATGTGGTCTCCCTTGAAGACATTATCTGGCCTCTCGAATTCTTCTGCTGCTTGCATGTGGTCTTCTTTGAAGACGTGATATGGCCTCCCATGTTCTGCTGCTGCTTGCATGTGGTCTTCTTTGAAGACATTATATGGCCTCTCAGATTCTGCTGCTTGCATGAGGTCTCTCTTGAAGACATGATATGGCCTCACAGGTTCTGCTGCTGCTTGCATGCGGTCTCTCTTGAAGACATGATGTGGCCTCTCAGGTTCTGCTGCTTGCATGTGGTCTCCCTAGAAGACATGATATGGCCTCTCGGGGTACTGCTGCTGCTTGCATGTGGTCTCCCTTGAAGACATGATGTGGCCTCTGAGGGTCTGCTGCTGCTTGTATGTGGTCTCCCTGGAAGACATGTTATGGCCTCTCAAGTTCTTCTGCTTGCATGCGGTCTCCCTGGAAGACATGATATGGCCTCTCCGGTTCTGCTGCTGCTTACGTTTGGTCTCCCTTGAAGACATGATTTGGCCTCTCAGCAGCCGCAGTCCGTGCACGTAACTGCGGTGGGGCCGCGTGGAGGCGGATTTCGAGGACAATGCCGAGGGAAAATTAAATAAATAATTAATTTTCCCTCTGCATCGTCCCTCGAAATCCCCCAACGCCGCCCCACCGCTGTTGCCTGCACGGACTGCGGCTGCTCCCGGGTTCTGCTGCTGCTTGCGTGTTGTCTCCCTTGAAGACATGAAATGGCCTCTCAGCTTCTGCTGCTTGCATGTGGTTTTCCTTGAAGACATGTTATGGCCTCTCAGGGTCTGCTGTTGCTTGTATGTGGTCTCCCTGGGAGACATGTTATGGCCTCTCAGGTTCTGCTGTTGCTTGTATGTGGTCTCCCTGGGAGACATGTTATGGCCTCTCAGGTTCTGCTGTTGCTTGTATGTGGTCTCCCTGGAAGCCATGTTATGGCCTCCCAGGTTCTGCTGTTGCTTGTATGTTGTCTCCCTTGAAGACATGATATGTCCTCTCAGGTTCTGCTGCTGCTTGTGTGTTGTCTCCCTTGAAGACATGATATGGCCTCCCATGTTCTGCTGCTGCTTGCATGTGGTCTTCTTTGAAGACATGATATGGCCTCTGAGGTTCTGCTGTTGCTTGTATGTGGTCTCCTGGAAGACATGATATGGCCTCTCGGGTTCTGCTGCTGCTTGCATGTGGTCTCCTTTGAAGACATGATATGGCCTCTCAGGATCTGCCGCTGCTTGCATGTGGTCTCCTTGAAGACCTTGATGTGGCCTCTCAGGTTCTGCTGCTGCTTGCGTGTGGTCTCCCTTGAAGACATGATATGGCCTCTCGAGTTCTTCTGCTGCTTGCATGTGGTCTCCCTTGAAGACATGATATGGCCTACCAGGTTCTGCTGTTGCTTGTATGTGGTCTCCTTGAAGACATGATATGGCCTCACAGGTTCTGCTTCTGCTTGTATGTGGTCTCTCTTGAAGACATGATGTGGCCTCTCAGGTTCTGCTGCTTGCATGCGGTGTCTCTTGAAGACATAATATGTCCTCTCAGGTTTTGCTGCTGCTTGCATATGGTATCCTATGAAGACATGATATGGCCTCTCAGGGTCTGCTGCTTGCATGAGGTCTCTCTTGAAGACATGATATGGCCTCTCAGGTTCTGCTGCTTGCATGTGGTCTCCCGTGAAGACATGATATGGCCTCTCGGGGTACTGCTGTTGACTGTATGTGGTCTCCCTGGGAGACATGATATGTCCTCTCAGGTTCTGCTGCTGCTTGTGTGTTGTCTCCCTTGAAGACATGATATGGCCTCCCATGTTCTGCTGCTGCTTGCATGTGGTCTTCTTTGAAGACATGATATGTCCTCTCAGGTTCTGCTGTTGCTTGTATGTGGTCTCCCTGGAAGACATGATATGGCCTCCCATGTTCTGCTGCTGCTTGCATGTGGTATTCTTTGAAGACATGATATGTCCTCTCAGGTTCTGCTGCTGCTTGTATGTGGTCTCCCTTGAAGACATGATATGGCCTCTCAAGTTCTGCTGTTGCTTTGTATGTGGTCTCCCTGGAAAACATGATATGGCCTCAGGTTCTTCTGCTTGTATGTGGTCTCCCTTGAAGACATGATATGGCCTCTCAGGTTCTGCTTCTGCTTATATGTGGTCTCGCGTGAAGGCATGATATTGCCTCTCACGTTCTGCTGCTTGCATGCGGTCTCTCTAGAAGACATGATAGGGCCTCTCAATTTCTTCTGCTGCTTATATGTGGTCTCCCTAAAAGACATGATATGGCCCCTCAGGTTCTGCTGCTGCTTGAATGTGGTCTCCCTTGAAGACATGATATGGCCTCTCAGGATCTGCTGCTGCTTGCGTGTGGTCTCCCTTGAAGACATGATATGGCCTCTCAGGATCTGCCGCTGCTTACATGTGGTCTCCCTTGAAGACATGATATGGCCTCTCGATTTCTGCTGCTGCTTTCATGTGGTCTCCCTGGAAGACATGATATGGCCTCTCGAGTTCTTCTGCTGCTTGCATGTGGTCTCCCTAGAAGACATGATATGGCCTCTCGGGTTCTGCTGCTTGCATGCGGTGTCTCTTGAAGACATAATATGTCCTCTCAGGTTTTGCTGCTGCTTGCATATAGTACCCTATGAAGACATGATATGGCCTCTCAGGTTCTGCTGCTTGCATGAGGTCTCTCTTGAAGACATGATATGGCCTCACAGGTTCTGCTGCTGCTTGCATGCGGTCTCTCTTGAAGACATGGTGTGGCCTCTCAGGTTCTGCTGCTTGCATGTGGTCTCCCTTGAAGACATGATATGGCCTCTCGGGGTACTGTCGCTGCTTGCATGTGGTCTCCCTTGAAGACATGATATGGCCTCTCAGGTTCTGCTGCTGCTTATATGTGGACTCCCTGGAAGACATGTTATGGCCTCTCAAGTTCTTCTGCTTGCATGCGGTCTCCCTGGAAGACATGATATGGCCTCTCCGGTTCTGCTGCTGCTTACGTTTGGTCTCCCTTGAAGACATGATATGGCCTCTCAGGCAGCCGCGGTCCATGCAGGTAACAGCGGTGGGGCCGCGTGGAGGGGATTTCAAGGGACAATGCCGAGGGAAAATTAAATAAATAATTAATTTTCCCTCTGCATCGTCCCTCGAAATCCCCCAACGCCACCCCACCGCTGTTACCTGCACGGACCGTGGCTGCTCTCGGGTTCTGCTACTGCTTGCGTGTTGTCTCCCTTGAAGACATGATATGGCCTCTCAGGTTCTGCTGCTTGCATGTGGTTTTCCTTGAAGACATGATATGGCCTCTCAGGGTCTGCTGTTGCTTGTATGTGGTCTCCCTAGGAGACATGTTATGGCCTCTCAGGTTCTGCTGTTGCTTGTATGTGGTCTCCCTTGAAGACATGATATGGCCTCTCAAGTTCTGCTGTTGCTTGTATGTGGTCTCCCTGGAAGCCATGTTATGGCCTCCCAGGTTCTGCTGTTGCTTGTATGTGGTCTCCCTTGAAGACATGATATGTCCTCTCAGGTTCTGCTGCTGATTGTGTGTTGTCTCCCTTGAAGACATGATATGGCCTCTCAGGTTCTGCTGTTGCTTGTATGTGGTCTCCCTTGAAGACATTATCTGGCCTCTCGAATTCTTCTGCTGCTTGCATGTGGTCTTCTTTGAAGACGTGATATGGCCTCCCATGTTCTGCTGCTGCTTGCATGTGGTCTTCTTTGAAGACATTATATGGCCTCTCAGATTCTGCGGCTGCTTGCATGTGGTCTTCTTTGAAGACATGATATGGCCTCTCAGGTTCTGCTGCTTGCATGAGGTCTCTCTTGAAGACATGATATGGCCTCACAGGTTCTGCTGCTGCTTGCATGCGGTCTCTCTTGAAGACATGGTGTGGCCTCTCAGGTTCTGCTGCTTGCATGTGGTCTCCCTGGAAGACATGATATGGCCTCTCGGGGTACTGCTGCTGCTTGCATGTGGTCTCCCTTGAAGACATGATGTGGCCTCTGAGGGTCTGCTGCTGCTTGTATGTGGTCTCCCTGGAAGACATGTTATGGCCTCTCAAGTTCTTCTGCTTGCATGCGGTCTCCCTGGAAGACATGATATGGCCTCTCCGGTTCTGCTGCTGCTTACGTTTGGTCTCCCTTGAAGACATGATTTGGCCTCTCAAGCAGCCGCAGTCCGTGCAGGTAACAGCAGAGGGGCCGCGTGGAGGGGATTTCGAGGGACAATGCCGAGGGAAAATTAAATAAATAATTAATTTTCCCTCTGCATCGTCCCTCGAAATCCCCCAACGCCGCCCCACCGCTGTTGCCTGCACGGACTGCGGCTGCTCTCGGGTTCTGCTGCTGCTTGCGTGTTGTCTCCCTTGAAGACATGAAATGGCCTCTCAGCTTCTGCTGCTTGCATGTGGTTTTCCTTGAAGACATGTTATGGCCTCTCAGGGTCTGCTGTTGCTTTTATGTGGTCTCCCTGGGAGACATGTTATGGCCTCTCAGGTTCTGCTGTTGCTTGTATGTGGTCTCCTTGAAGACATGATATGGCCTCTCAAGTTCTGCTGTTGCTTGTATGTGGTCTCCCTGGAAGCCATGTTATGGCCTCCCAGGTTCTGCTGTTGCTTGTATGTGGTCTCCCTTGAAGACATGATATGTCCTCTCAGGTTCTGCTGCTGCTTGTATGTGGTCTCTCTTGAAGACATGATATGTCCTCTCAGGTTCTGCTGCTGCTTGTGTGTTGTCTCCCTTGAAGACATGATATGGCCTCCCATGTTCTGCTGCTGCTTGCATGTGGTCTTCTTTGAAGACATGATATGACCTCTCAGGTTCTGCTGTTGCTTGTATGTGGTCTCCCTGGAAGACATCATATGGCCTCTCGAGTTCTTCTGCTGCTTGCATGTGGTCTCCTTTGAAGACATGATATGGACTCTCAGATTCTGCGGCTGCTTGCATGTGGTCTTCTTTGAAGACATGATATGGCCTCTCAGATTCTGTGGCTGCTTGCATGTGGTCTTCTTTGAAGACATGATATGGCCTCTCAGGTTCTGCTGCAGATTGCATGTGGTCTCCCTTGAAGACATGATATGGCATCTCAGGTTCTGCTGCTTGCATGTGGTTTTCCTTGAAGACATGATATGGCCTCTCAGGGTCTGCTGTTGCTTGTATGTGGTCTCCCTGGGAGACATGTTATGGCCTCCCAGATTCTGCTGTTGCTTGTATGTGGTCTCCCTTGAAGACATGATATGGCCTCTCAAGTTCTGCTGTTGCTTGTATGTGGTCTCCTGGAAGCCATGTTATGGCCTCCCAGGTTCTGCTGTTGCTTGTATGTTGTCTCCCTTGAAGACATGATATGTCCTCTCAGGTTCTGCTGCTGCTTGTATGTGGTCTCTCTCTTGAAGACATGATATGTCCTCTCAGGTTCTGCTGCTGCTTGTGTGTTGTCTCCCTTGAAGACATGATATGGCCTCACATGTTCTGCTGCTGCTTGCATGTGGTCTTCTTTGAAGACATGATTTGGCCTCTGAGGTTCTGCTGTTGCTTGTATGTGGTCTCCCTGGAAGACATGATATGGCCTCTCGGGTTCTGCTGCTGCTTGCATGTGGTCTCCCTTGAAGACATGATATGGCCTCTCAGGATCTGCCGCTGCTTGCATGTGGTCTCCTTGAAGACGTGATGTGGCCTCTCAGGTTCTGCTGCTGCTTGCGTGTGGTCTCCCTTGAAGACATGATATGGCCTCTCGAGTTCTTCTGCTGCTTGCATGTGGTCTCCTTGAAGACATGATATGGCCTACCAGGTTCTGCTGTTGCTTGTATGTGGTCTCACTTGAAGACATGATATGGCCTCACAGGTTCTGCTTCTGCTTGTATGTGGTCTCTCTTGAAGACATGATGTGGCCTCTCAGGTTCTGCTGCTTGCATGCGGTGTCTCTTGAAGACATAATATGTCCTCTCAGGTTTTGCTGCTGCTTGCATATGGTATCCTATGAAGACATGATATGGCCTCTCAGGGTCTGCTGCTTGCATGAGGTCTATCTTGAAGACATGATATGGCCTCACAGGTTCTGCTGCTGCTTGCATGTGGTCTCCTTAAAGACATGATATGGCCTCTCGGGTACTGCTGTTGCTTGTATGTGGTCTCCCTGGGAGACATGATATGTCCTCTCAGGTTCTGCTGCTGCTTGTATGTTGTCTCCCTTGAAGACATGATATGGCCTCCCATGTTCTGCTGCTGCTTGCATGTGGTCTTCTTTGAAGACATGATATGTCCTCTCAGGTTCTGCTGTTGCTTGTATGTGGTCTCCCTGGAAGACATGATATGGCCTCCCATGTTCTGCTGCTGCTTGCATGTGGTCTTCTTTGAAGACATGATATGTCCTCTCAGGTTCTGCTGCTGCTTGTATGTGGTCTCCCTTGAAGACATGATATGGCCTCTCAAGTTCTGCTGTTGCTTGTATGTGGTCTCCCTGGAAGCCATGTTATGGCCTCCCAGGTTCTGCTGTTGCTTGTATGTGGTCTCCCTTGAAGACATGATATGTCCTCTCAGGTTCTGCTGCTGCTTGTATGTGGTCTCTCTTGAAGACATGATATGTCCTCTCAGGTTCTGCTGCTGCTTGTGTGTTGTCTCCCTTGAAGACATGATATGGCCTCCCATGTTCTGCTGCTGCTTGCATGTGGTCTTCTTTGAAGACATGATAAGACCTCTCAGGTTCTGCTGTTGCTTGTATGTGGTCTCCCTGGAAGACATGATATGGCCTCCCATGTTCTGCTGCTGCTTGCATGTGGTCTTCTTTGAAGACATGATATGTCCTCTCAGGTTCTGCTGTTGCTTGTATGTGGTCTCCCTGGAAGACATGATATGGCCTCCCATGTTCTGCTGCTGCTTGCATGTGGTATTCTTTGAAGACATGATATGTCCTCTCAGGTTCTGCTGCTGCTTGTATGTGGTCTCCCTTGAAGACATGATATGGCCTCTCAAGTTCTGCTGTTGCTTGTATGTGGTCTCCTGGAAAACATGATATGGCCTCAGGTTCTTCTGCTTGCATGTGGTCTCCCTTGAAGACATGATATGGCCTCTCAGGTTCTGCTTCTGCTTATATGTGGTCTCGCGTGAAGGCATGATATGGCCTCTCACGTTCTGCTGCTTCCATGCGGTCTCTCTAGAAGACATGATAGGGCCTCTCAATTTCTTCTGCTGCTTGTATGTGGTCTCCCTAAAAGACATGATATGGCCTCTCAGGTTCTGCTGCTGCTTGAATGTGGTCTCCCTTGAAGACATGATATGGCCTCTCAGGATCTGCTGCTGCTTGCGTGTGGTCTCCCTTGAAGACATGATATGGCCTCTCAGGATCTGCCGCTGCTTACATGTGGTCTCCTTGAAGACATGATATGGCCTCTCGATTTCTGCTGCTGCTTTCATGTGGTCTCCCTGGAAGACATGATATGGCCTCTCGAGTTCTTCTGCTGCTTGCATGTGGTCTCCCTAGAAGACATGATATGGCCTCTCGGGTTCTGCTGCTTGCATGCGGTGTCTCTTGAAGACATAATATGTCCTCTCAGGTTTTGCTGCTGCTTGCATATAGTACCCTATGAAGACATGATATGGCCTCTCAGGTTCTGCTGCTTGCATGAGGTCTCTCTTGAAGACATGATATGGCCTCACAGGTTCTGCTGCTGCTTGCATGCGGTCTCTCTTGAAGACATGGTGTGGCCTCTCAGGTTCTGCTGCTTGCATGTGGTCTCCCTTGAAGACATGACATGGCCTCTCGGGGTACTGTCGCTGCTTGCATGTGGTCTCCTTGAAGACATGATATGGCCTCTCAGGTTCTGCTGCTGCTTATATGTGGACTCCCTGGAAGACATGTTATGGCCTCTCAAGTTCTTCTGCTTGCATGAGGTCTCCCTGGAAGACATGATATGGCCTCTCCGGTTCTGCTGCTGCTTACGTTTGGTCTCCCTTGAAGACATGATATGGTCTCTCAGGCAGCGCGGTCCATGCAGGTAACAGCGGTGGGGCCGCGTGGAGGATTTCAAGGGACAATGCCGAGGGAAAATTAAATAAATAATTAATTTTCCCTCTGCATCGTCCCTCGAAATCCCCCTAACGCCACCCCACCGCTGTTACCTGCACGGACCGTGGCTGCTCTCGGGTTCTGCTACTGCTTGCGTGTTGTCTCCCTTGAAGACATGATATGGCCTCTCAGGTTCTGCTGCTTGCATGTGGTTTTCCTTGAAGACATGATATGGCCTCTCAGGGTCTGCTGTTGCTTGTATGTGGTCTCCCTAGGAGACATGTTATGGCCTCTCAGGTTCTGCTGTTGCTTGTATGTGGTCTCCCTTGAAGACATGATATGGCCTCTCAAGTTCTGCTGTTGCTTGTATGTGGTCTCCCTGGAAGCCATGTTATGGCCTCCCAGGTTCTGCTGTTGCTTGTATGTGGTCTCCCTTGAAGACATGATATGTCCTCTCAGGTTCTGCTGCTGATTGTGTGTTGTCTCCCTTGAAGACATGATATGGCCTCTCAGGTTCTGCTGTTGCTTCTATGTGGTCTCCTTGAAGACATTATCTGGCCTCTCGAATTCTTCTGCTGCTTGCATGTGGTCTTCTTTGAAGACGTGATATGGCCTCCCATGTTCTGCTGCTGCTTGCATGTGGTCTTCTTTGAAGACATTATATGGCCTCTCAGATTCTGCGGCTGCTTGCATGTGGTCTTCTTTGAAGACATGATATGGCCTCTCAGGTTCTGCTGCTTGCATGAGGTCTCTCTTGAAGACATGATATGGCCTCACAGGTTCTGCTGCTGCTTGCATGCGGTCTCTCTTGAAGACATGGTGTGGCCTCTCAGGTTCTGCTGCTTGCATGTGGTCTCCCTGGAAGACATGATATGGCCTCTCGGGGTACTGCTGCTGCTTGCATGTGGTCTCCTTGAAGACATGATGTGGCCTCTGAGGGTCTGCTGCTGCTTGTATGTGGTCTCCCTGGAAGACATGTTATGGCCTCTCAAGTTCTTCTGCTTGCATGCGGTCTCCCTGGAAGACATGATATGGCCTCTCCGGTTCTGCTGCTGCTTACGTTTGGTCTCCTTGAAGACATGATTTGGCCTCTCAAGCAGCCGCAGTCCGTGCAGGTAACAGCAGAGGGGCCGCGTGGAGGGGATTTCGAGGGACAATGCCGAGGGAAAATTAAATAAATAATTAATTTTCCCTCTGCATCGTCCCTCGAAATCCCCCAACGCCGCCCCACCGCTGTTGCCTGCACGGACTGCGGCTGCTCTCGGGTTCTGCTGCTGCTTGCGTGTTGTCTCCCTTGAAGACATGAAATGGCCTCTCAGCTTCTGCTGCTTGCATGTGGTTTTCCTTGAAGACATGTTATGGCCTCTCAGGGTCTGCTGTTGCTTGTATGTGGTCTCACTGGGAGACATGTTATGGCCTCTCAGGTTCTGCTGTTGCTTGTATGTGGTCTCCCTTGAAGACATGATATGGCCTCTCAAGTTCTGCTGTTGCTTGTATGTGGTCTCCCTGGAAGCCATGTTATGGCCTCCCAGGTTCTGCTGTTGCTTGTATGTGGTCTCCCTTGAAGACATGATATGTCCTCTCAGGTTCTGCTGCTGCTTGTATGTGGTCTCTCTTGAAGACATGATATGTCCTCTCAGGTTCTGCTGCTGCTTGTGTGTTGTCTCCCTTGAAGACATGATATGGCCTCCCATGTTCTGCTGCTGCTTGCATGTGGTCTTCTTTGAAGACATGATATGACCTCTCAGGTTCTGCTGTTGCTTGTATGTGGTCTCCCTGGAAGACATCATATGGCCTCTCGAGTTCATCTGCTGCTTGCATGTGGTCTCCTTGAAGACATGATATGGACTCTCAGATTCTGCGGTTGCTTGCATGTGGTCTTCTTTGAAGACATGATATGGCCTCTCAGATTCTGTGGCTGCTTGCATGTGGTCTTCTTTGAAGACATGATATGGCCTCTCAGGTTCTGCTGCAGATTGCATGTGGTCTCCCTTGAAGACATGATATGGCATCTCAGGTTCTGCTGCTTGCATGTGGTTTTCCTTGAAGACATGATATGGCCTCTCAGGGTCTGCTGTTGCTTGTATGGGTCTCCTGGGAGACATGTTATGGCCTCCCAGGTTCTGCTGTTGCTTGTATGTGGTCTCCCTTGAAGACATGATATGGCCTCTCAAGTTCTGCTGTTGCTTGTATGTGGTCTCCCTGGAAGCCATGTTATGGCCTCCCAGGTTCTGCTGTTGCTTGTATGTTGTCTCCCTTGAAGACATGATATGTCCTCTCAGGTTCTGCTGCTGCTTGCATGTGGTCTTCTTTGAAGACATGATATGACCTCTCAGGTTCTGCTGTTGCTTGTATGTGGTCTCCCTGGAAGACATCATATGGCCTCTCGAGTTCTTCTGCTGCTTGCATGTGGTCTCCTTTGAAGACATGATATGGACTCTCAGATTCTGCGGCTGCTTGCATGTGGTCTTCTTTGAAGACATGATATGGCCTCTCAGATTCTGTGGCTGCTTGCATGTGGTCTTCTTTGAAGACATGATATGGCCTCTCAGGTTCTGCTGCAGATTGCATGTGGTCTCCTTGAAGACATGATATGGCATCTCAGGTTCTGCTGCTTGCATGTGGTTTTCCTTGAAGACATGATATGGCCTCTCAGGGTCTGCTGTTGCTTGTATGTGGTCTCCCTGGGAGACATGTTATGGCCTCCCAGATTCTGCTGTTGCTTGTATGTGGTCTCCTTGAAGACATGATATGGCCTCTCAAGTTCTGCTGTTGCTTGTATGTGGTCTCCCTGGAAGCCATGTTATGGCCTCCCAGGTTCTGCTGTTGCTTGTATGTTGTCTCCCTTGAAGACATGATATGTCCTCTCAGGTTCTGCTGCTGCTTGTATGTGGTCTCTCTCTTGAAGACATGATATGTCCTCTCAGGTTCTGCTGCTGCTTGTGTGTTGTCTCCCTTGAAGACATGATATGGCCTCACATGTTCTGCTGCTGCTTGCATGTGGTCTTCTTTGAAGACATGATATGGCCTCTGAGGTTCTGCTGTTGCTTGTATGTGGTCTCCCTGGAAGACATGATATGGCCTCTCGGGTTCTGCTGCTGCTTGCATGTGGTCTCCTTGAAGACATGATATGGCCTCTCAGGATCTGCCGCTGCTTGCATGTGGTCTCCCTTGAAGACGTGATGTGGCCTCTCAGGTTCTGCTGCTGCTTGCGTGTGGTCTCCCTTGAAGACATGATATGGCCTCTCGAGTTCTTCTGCTGCTTGCATGTGGTCTCCCTTGAAGACATGATATGGCCTACCAGGTTCTGCTGTTGCTTGTATGTGGTCTCCCTTGAAGACATGATATGGCCTCACAGGTTCTGCTTCTGCTTGTATGTGGTCTCTCTTGAAGACATGATGTGGCCTCTCAGGTTCTGCTGCTTGCATGCGGTGTCTCTTGAAGACATAATATGTCCTCTCAGGTTTTGCTGCTGCTTGCATATGGTATCCTATGAAGACATGATATGGCCTCTCAGGGTCTGCTGCTTGCATGAGGTCTATCTTGAAGACATGATATGGCCTCACAGGTTCTGCTGCTGCTTGCATGCGGTCTCTCTTGAAGACATGGTGTGGCCTCTCAGGTTCTGCTGCTTGCATGTGGTCTCCCTGGAAGACATGATATGGCCTCTCGGGGTACTGCTGCTGCTTGCATGTGGTCTCCTTGAAGACATGATGTGGCCTCTGAGGGTCTGCTGCTGCTTGTATGTGGTCTCCCTGGAAGACATGTTATGGCCTCTCAAGTTCTTCTGCTTGCATGCGGTCTCCCTGGAAGACATGATATGGCCTCTCCGGTTCTGCTGCTGCTTACGTTTGGTCTCCCTTGAAGACATGATTTGGCCTTCAGTAGCCGCAGTCCGTGCAGGTAACAGCAGAGGGGCCGCGTGGAGGGGATTTCGAGGGACAATGCCGAGGGAAAATTAAATAAATAATTAATTTTCCTCTGCATCGTCCCTCGAAATCCCCCAACGCCGCCCCACCGCTGTTGCCTGCACGGACTGCGGCTGCTCTCGGGTTCTGCTGCTGCTTGCGTGTTGTCTCCCTTGAAGACATGAAATGGCCTCTCAGCTTCTGCTGCTTGCATGTGGTTTTCCTTGAAGACATGTTATGGCCTCTCAGGGTCTGCTGTTGCTTGTATGTGGTCTCACTGGGAGACATGTTATGGCCTCTCAGGTTCTGCTGTTGCTTGTATGTGGTCTCCTTGAAGACATGATATGGCCTCTCAAGTTCTGCTGTTGCTTGTATGTGGTCTCCCTGGAAGCCATGTTATGGCCTCCCAGGTTCTGCTGTTGCTTGTATGTGGTCTCCTTGAAGACATGATATGTCCTCTCAGGTCTCTGCTGCTGCTTGTATGTGGTCTCTCTTGAAGACATGATATGTCCTCTCAGGTTCTGCTGCTGCTTGTGTGTTGTCTCCTTGAAGACATGATATGGCCTCCCATGTTCTGCTGCTGCTTGCATGTGGTCTTCTTTGAAGACATGATATGACCTCTCAGGTTCTGCTGTTGCTTGTATGTGGTCTCCTGGAAGACATCATATGGCCTCTCGAGTTCATCTGCTGCTTGCATGTGGTCTCCCTTGAAGACATGATATGGACTCTCAGATTCTGCGGCTGCTTGCATGTGGTCTTCTTTGAAGACATGATATGGCCTCTCAGATTCTGTGGCTGCTTGCATGTGGTCTTCTTTGAAGACATGATATGGCCTCTCAGGTTCTGCTGCAGATTGCATGTGGTCTCCTTGAAGACATGATATGGCATCTCAGGTTCTGCTGCTTGCATGTGGTTTTCCTTGAAGACATGATATGGCCTCTCAGGGTCTGCTGTTGCTTGTATGTGGTCTCCCTGGGAGACATGTTATGGCCTCCCAGGTTCTGCTGTTGCTTGTATGTGGTCTCCCTTGAAGACATGATATGGCCTCTCAAGTTCTGCTGTTGCTTGTATGTGGTCTCCCTGGAAGCCATGTTATGGCCTCCCAGGTTCTGCTGTTGCTTGTATGTTGTCTCCCTTGAAGACATGATATGTCCTCTCAGGTTCTGCTGCTGCTTGCATGTGGTCTTCTTTGAAGACATGATATGACCTCTCAGGTTCTGCTGTTGCTTGTATGTGGTCTCCTGGAAGACATCATATGGCCTCTCGAGTTCTTCTGCTGCTTGCATGTGGTCTCCTTTGAAGACATGATATGGACTCTCAGATTCTGCGGCTGCTTGCATGTGGTCTTCTTTGAAGACATGATATGGCCTCTCAGATTCTGTGGCTGCTTGCATGTGGTCTTCTTTGAAGACATGATATGGCCTCTCAGGTTCTGCTGCAGATTGCATGTGGTCTCCCTTGAAGACATGATATGGCATCTCAGGTTCTGCTGCTTGCATGTGGTTTTCCTTGAAGACATGATATGGCCTCTCAGGGTCTGCTGTTGCTTGTATGTGGTCTCCTGGGAGACATGTTATGGCCTCCCAGATTCTGCTGTTGCTTGTATGTGGTCTCCTTGAAGACATGATATGGCCTCTCAAGTTCTGCTGTTGCTTGTATGTGGTCTCCCTGGAAGCCATGTTATGGCCTCCCAGGTTCTGCTGTTGCTTGTATGTTGTCTCCCTTGAAGACATGATATGTCCTCTCAGGTTCTGCTGCTGCTTGTATGTGGTCTCTCTCTTGAAGACATGATATGTCCTCTCAGGTTCTGCTGCTGCTTGTGTGTTGTCTCCCTTGAAGACATGATATGGCCTCACATGTTCTGCTGCTGCTTGCATGTGGTCTTCTTTGAAGACATGATATGGCCTCTGAGGTTCTGCTGTTGCTTGTATGTGGTCTCCTGGAAGACATGATATGGCCTCTCGGGTTCTGCTGCTGCTTGCATGTGGTCTCCTTGAAGACATGATATGGCCTCTCAGGATCTGCCGCTGCTTGCATGTGGTCTCCCTTGAAGACGTGATGTGGCCTCTCAGGTTCTGCTGCTGCTTGCGTGTGGTCTCCCTTGAAGACATGATATGGCCTCTCGAGTTCTTCTGCTGCTTGCATGTGGTCTCCCTTGAAGACATGATATGGCCTACCAGGTTCTGCTGTTGCTTGTATGTGGTCTCCTTGAAGACATGATATGGCCTCACAGGTTCTGCTTCTGCTTGTATGTGGTCTCTCTTGAAGACATGATGTGGCCTCTCAGGTTCTGCTGCTTGCATGCGGTGTCTCTTGAAGACATAATATGTCCTCTCAGGTTTTGCTGCTGCTTGCATATGGTATCCTATGAAGACATGATATGGCCTCTCAGGGTCTGCTGCTTGCATGAGGTCTATCTTGAAGACATGATATGGCCTCACAGGTTCTGCTGCTGCTTGCATGTGGTCTCCCTTAAAGACATGATATGGCCTCTCGGGTACTGCTGTTGCTTGTATGTGGTCTCCCTGGGAGACATGATATGTCCTCTCAGGTTCTGCTGCTGCTTGTATGTTGTCTCCTTGAAGACATGATATGGCCTCCCATGTTCTGCTGCTGCTTGCATGTGGTCTTCTTTGAAGACATGATATGTCCTCTCAGGTTCTGCTGTTGCTTGTATGTGGTCTCCCTGGAAGACATGATATGGCCTCCCATGTTCTGCTGCTGCTTGCATGTGGTCTTCTTTGAAGACATGATATGTCCTCTCAGGTTCTGCTGCTGCTTGTATGTGGTCTCCTTGAAGACATGATATGGCCTCTCAAGTTCTGCTGTTGCTTGTATGTGGTCTCCCTGGAAGCCATGTTATGGCCTCCCAGGTTCTGCTGTTGCTTGTATGTGGTCTCCCTTGAAGACATGATATGTCCTCTCAGGTTCTGCTGCTGCTTGTATGTGGTCTCTCTTGAAGACATGATATGTCCTCTCAGGTTCTGCTGCTGCTTGTGTGTTGTCTCCCTTGAAGACATGATATGGCCTCCCATGTTCTGCTGTTGCTTGCATGTGGTCTTCTTTGAAGACATGATAAGACATCTCAGGTTCTGCTGTTGCTTGTATGTGGTCTCCTGGAAGACATGATATGGCCTCCCATGTTCTGCTGCTGCTTGCATGTGGTCTTCTTTGAAGACATGATATGTCCTCTCAGGTTCTGCTGTTGCTTGTATGTGGTCTCCCTGGAAGACATGATATGGCCTCCCATGTTCTGCTGCTGCTTGCATGTGGTATTCTTTGAAGACATGATATGTCCTCTCAGGTTCTGCTGCTGCTTGTATGTGGTCTCCTTGAAGACATGATATGGCCTCTCAAGTTCTGCTGTTGCTTGTATGTGGTCTCCTGGAAAACATGATATGGCCTCAGGTTCTTCTGCTTGCATGTGGTCTCCTTGAAGACATGATATGGCCTCTCAGGTTCTGCTTCTGCTTATATGTGGTCTCGCGTGAAGGCATGATATGGCCTCTCACGTTCTGCTGCTTCCATGCGGTCTCTCTAGAAGACATGATAGGGCCTCTCAATTTCTTCTGCTGCTTGTATGTGGTCTCCCTAAAAGACATGATATGGCCTCTCAGGTTCTGCTGCTGCTTGAATGTGGTCTCCCTTGAAGACATGATATGGCCTCTCAGGATCTGCTGCTGCTTGCGTGTGGTCTCCCTTGAAGACATGATATGGCCTCTCAGGATCTGCCGCTGCTTACATGTGGTCTCCCTTGAAGACATGATATGGCCTCTCGATTTCTGCTGCTGCTTTCATGTGGTCTCCCTGGAAGACATGATATGGCCTCTCGAGTTCTTCTGCTGCTTGCATGTGGTCTCCCTAGAAGACATGATATGGCCTCTCGGGTTCTGCTGCTTGCATGCGGTGTCTCTTGAAGACATAATATGTCCTCTCAGGTTTTGCTGCTGCTTGCATATAGTACCCTATGAAGACATGATATGGCCTCTCAGGTTCTGCTGCTTGCATGAGGTCTCTCTTGAAGACATGATATGGCCTCACAGGTTCTGCTGCTGCTTGCATGCGGTCTCTCTTGAAGACATGGTGTGGCCTCTCAGGTTCTGCTGCTTGCATGTGGTCTCCCTTGAAGACATGACATGGCCTCTCGGGGTACTGTCGCTGCTTGCATGTGGTCTCCCTTGAAGACATGATATGGCCTCTCAGGTTCTGCTGCTGCTTATATGTGGACTCCCTGGAAGACATGTTATGGCCTCTCAAGTTCTTCTGCTTGCATGCGGTCTCCCTGGAAGACATGATATGGCCTCTCCGGTTCTGCTGCTGCTTACGTTTGGTCTCCCTTGAAGACATGATATGGCTTCTCAGGCAGTCGCGGTCCATGCAGGTAACAGCGGTGGGGCCGCGTGGAGGGGATTTCAAGGGACAATGCCGAGGGAAAATTAAATAAATAATTAATTTTCCCTCTGCATCGTCCCTCGAAATCCCCCCAACGCCACCCCACCGCTGTTACCTGCACGGACCGTGGCTGCTCTCGGGTTCTGCTACTGCTTGCGTGTTGTCTCCCTTGAAGACATGATATGGCCTCTCAGGTTCTGCTGCTTGCATGTGGTTTTCCTTGAAGACATGATATGGCCTCTCAGGGTCTGCTGTTGCTTGTATGTGGTCTCCCTAGGAGACATGTTATGGCCTCTCAGGTTCTGCTGTTGCTTGTATGTGGTCTCCTTGAAGACATGATATGGCCTCTCAAGTTCTGCTGTTGCTTGTATGTGGTCTCCCTGGAAGCCATGTTATGGCCTCCCAGGTTCTGCTGTTGCTTGTATGTGGTCTCCTTGAAGACATGATATGTCCTCTCAGGTTCTGCTGCTGATTGTGTGTTGTCTCCCTTGAAGACATGATATGGCCTCTCAGGTTCTGCTGTTGCTTCTATGTGGTCTCCTTGAAGACATTATCTGGCCTCTCGAATTCTTCTGTTGCTTGCATGTGGTCTTCTTTGAAGACGTGATATGGCCTCCCATGTTCTGCTGCTGCTTGCATGTGGTCTTCTTTGAAGACATTATATGGCCTCTCAGATCCTGCGGTTGCTTGCATGTGGTCTTCTTTGAAGACATGATATGGCCTCTCAGGTTCTGCTGCTTGCATGAGGTCTCTCTTGAAGACATGATATGGCCTCACAGGTTCTGCTGCTGCTTGCATGCGGTCTCTCTTGAAGACATGGTGTGGCCTCTCAGGTTCTGCTGCTTGCATGTGGTCTCCCTGGAAGACATGATATGGCCTCTCGGGGTACTGCTGCTGCTTGCATGTGGTCTCACTTGAAGACATGATGTGGCCTCTGAGGGTCTGCTGCTGCTTGTATGTGGTCTCCCTGGAAGACATGTTATGGCCTCTCAAGTTCTTCTGCTTGCATGCGGTCTCCCTGGAAGACATGATATGGCCTCTCCGGTTCTGCTGCTGCTTACGTTTGGTCTCCCTTGAAGACATGATTTGGCCTCTCAAGCAGCCGCAGTCCGTGCAGGTAACAGCAGAGGGGCCGCGTGGAGGGGATTTCGAGGGACAATGCCGAGGAAAATTAAATAAATAATTAATTTTCCCTCTGCATCGTCCCTCGAAATCCCCCAACGCCGCCCCACCGCTGTTGCCTGCACGGACTGCGGCTGCTCTCGGGTTCTGCTGCTGCTTGCGTGTTGTCTCCCTTGAAGACATGAAATGGCCTCTCAGCTTCTGCTGCTTGCATGTGGTTTTCCTTGAAGACATGTTATGGCCTCTCAGGGTCTGCTGTTGCTTGTATGTGGTCTCACTGGGAGACATGTTATGGCCTCTCAGGTTCTGCTGTTGCTTGTATGTGGTCTCCTTGAAGACATGATATGGCCTCTCAAGTTCTGCTGTTGCTTGTATGTGGTCTCCCTGGAAGCCATGTTATGGCCTCCCAGGTTCTGCTGTTGCTTGTATGTGGTCTCCCTTGAAGACATGATATGTCCTCTCAGGTTCTGCTGCTGCTTGTATGTGGTCTCTCTTGAAGACATGATATGTCCTCTCAGGTTCTGCTGCTGCTTGTGTGTTGTCTCCCTTGAAGACATGATATGGCCTCCCATGTTCTGCTGCTGCTTGCATGTGGTCTTCTTTGAAGACATGATATGACCTCT
This sequence comes from Calotriton arnoldi, assembly GCA_963921515.1. Taxonomy (NCBI): domain Eukaryota; kingdom Metazoa; phylum Chordata; class Amphibia; order Caudata; family Salamandridae; genus Calotriton; species Calotriton arnoldi. The sequence goes on from CAWUFW010000019.1 coordinate 1,406,530, forward strand.
CAGGTTCTGCTGTTGCTTGTATGTGGTCTCCCTGGAAGACATCATATGGCCTCTCGAGTTCTTCTGCTGCTTGCATGTGGTCTCCCTTGAAGACATGATATGGACTCTCAGATTCTGCGGCTGCTTGCATGTGGTCTTCTTTGAAGACATGATATGGCCTCTCAGATTCTGTGGCTGCTTGCATGTGGTCTTCTTTGAAGACATGATATGGCCTCTCAGGTTCTGCTGCAGATTGCATGTGGTCTCCCTTGAAGACATGATATGGCATCTCAGGTTCTGCTGCTTGCATGTGGTTTTCCTTGAAGACATGATATGGCCTCTCAGGGTCTGCTGTTGCTTGTATGTGGTCTCCCTGGGAGACATGTTATGGCCTCCCAGGTTCTGCTGTTGCTTGTATGTGGTCTCCCTTGAAGACATGATATGGCCTCTCAAGTTCTGCTGTTGCTTGTATGTGGTCTCCCTGGAAGCCATGTTATGGCCTCCCAGGTTCTGCTGTTGCTTGTATGTTGTCTCCCTTGAAGACATGATATGTCCTCTCAGGTTCTGCTGCTGCTTGTATGTGGTCTCTCTCTTGAAGACATGATATGTCCTCTCAGGTTCTGCTGCTGCTTGTGTGTTGTCTCCTTGAAGACATGATATGGCCTCACATGTTCTGCTGCTGCTTGCATGTGGTCTTCTTTGAAGACATGATATGGCCTCTGAGGTTCTGCTGTTGCTTGTATGTGGTCTCCCTGGAAGACATGATATGGCCTCTCGGGTTCTGCTGCTGCTTGCATGTGGTCTCCTTGAAGACATGATATGGCCTCTCAGGATCTGCCGCTGCTTGCATGTGGTCTCCTTGAAGACGTGATGTGGCCTCTCAGGTTCTGCTGCTGCTTGCGTGTGGTCTCCCTTGAAGACATGATATGGCCTCTCGAGTTCTTCTGCTGCTTGCATGTGGTCTCCTTGAAGACATGATATGGCCTACCAGGTTCTGCTGTTGCTTGTATGTGGTCTCCCTTGAAGACATGATATGGCCTCACAGGTTCTGCTTCTGCTTGTATGTGGTCTCTCTTGAAGACATGATGTGGCCTCTCAGGTTCTGCTGCTTGCATGCGGTGTCTCTTGAAGACATAATATGTCCTCTCAGGTTTTGCTGCTGCTTGCATATGGTATCCTATGAAGACATGATATGGCCTCTCAGGGTCTGCTGCTTGCATGAGGTCTATCTTGAAGACATGATATGGCCTCACAGGTTCTGCTGCTGCTTGCATGTGGTCTCCCTTAAAGACATGATATGGCCTCTCGGGGTACTGCTGTTGCTTGTATGTGGTCTCCCTGGGAGACATGATATGTCCTCTCAGGTTCTGCTGCTGCTTGTGTGTTGTCTCCCTTGAAGACATGATATGGCCTCCCATGTTCTGCTGCTGCTTGCATGTGGTCTTCTTTGAAGACATGATATGTCCTCTCAGGTTCTGCTGTTGCTTGTATGTGGTCTCCCTGGAAGACATGATATGGCCTCCCATGTTCTGCTGCTGCTTGCATGTGGTCTTCTTTGAAGACATGATATGTCCTCTCAGGTTCTGCTGCTGCTTGTATGTGGTCTCCCTTGAAGACATGATATGGCCTCTCAAGTTCTGCTGTTGCTTGTATGTGGTCTCCCTGGAAGCCATGTTATGGCCTCCCAGGTTCTGCTGTTGCTTGTATGTGGTCTCCCTTGAAGACATGATATGTCCTCTCAGGTTCTGCTGCTGCTTGTATGTGGTCTCTCTTGAAGACATGATATGTCCTCTCAGGTTCTGCTGCTGCTTGTGTGTTGTCTCCCTTGAAGACATGATATGGCCTCCCATGTTCTGCTGCTGCTTGCATGTGGTCTTCTTTGAAGACATGATAAGACCTCTCAGGTTCTGCTGTTGCTTGTATGTGGTCTCCCTGGAAGACATGATATGGCCTCTCGAGTTCTTCTGCTGCTTGCATGTGGTCTCCCTTGAAGACATGATATGGCCTCTCAGATTCTGCGGTTGCCTGCATGTGGTCTTCTTTGAAGACATGATATGGCCTCTCAGGTTCTGCTGCTTGCATGTGGCTTTCCTTGAAGACATGATATGGCCTCTCAGGGTCTGCTGTTGCTTGTATGTGGTCTCCCTGGGAGACATGTTATGGCCTCCCAGGTTCTGCTGTTGCTTGTATGTGGTCTCCTTGAAGACATGATATGGCCTCTCAGGTTCTGCTGTTGCTTGTATGTGGTCTCCCTGGAAGCCATGTCATGGCCTCCCAGGTTCTGCTGTTGCTTGTATGTGGTCTACCTTGAAGACATGATATGTCCTCTCTGGTTCTGCTGCTGCTTGTATGTGGTCTCTCTTGAAGACATGATATGTCCTCTCAGGTTCTGCTGCTGCTTGTGTGTTGTCTCCCTTGAAGACATGATATGGCCTCCCATGTTCTGCTGCTGCTTGCATGTGGTCTTCTGTGAAGACATGATATGGCCTCTCAGGTTCTGCTGTTGCTTGTATGTGGTCTCCTGGAAGACATGATATGGCCTCTCGGGTTCTGCTGCTGCTTGCATGTGGTCTCCTTGAAGACATGATATGGCCTCTCAGGATCTGTCGCTGCTTGCATGTGGTCTCCCTTGAAGACGTGATATGGCCTCTCAGGTTCTGCTGCTGCTTGCGTGTGGTCTCCCTTGAAGACATGATATGGCCTCTCGAGTTCTTCTGCTGCTTGCTTGTGGTCTCCCTTGAAGACATGATGTGGCCTCTCAGGTTCTGCTGCTTGCATGCGGTGTCTCTTGAAGACATAATATGTCCTCTCAGGTTTTGCTGCTGCTTGCATATGGTATCCTATGAAGACATGACATGGCCTCTCAGGTTCTGCTGCTTGCATGAGGTCTCTCTTGAAGACATGATATGGCCTCACAGGTTCTGCTGCTGCTTGCATGTGGTCTCCTTGAAGATATGATATGGCCTCTCGGGGTACTGCTGCTGCTTGCATGTGGTCTTCTTTGAAGAGATGATATGGCCTCTCAGGTTCTGCTGTTGCTTGTATGTGGTCTCCCTGGGAGACATGATATGTCCTCTCAGGTTCTGCTGCTGCTTGTGTGTTTTCTCCCTTGAAGACATGATATGGCCTCCCATGTTCTGCTGCTGCTTGCATGTGGTCTTCTTTGAAGACATGATATGTCCTCTCAGGTTCTGCTGTTGCTTGTATGTGGTCTCCCTGGAAGACATGATATGGCCTCCCATGTTCTGCTGCTTCTTGCATGTGGTCTTCTTTGAAGACATGATATGTCCTCTCAGGTTCTGCTGCTGCTTGCATGTGGTCTCCTTGAAGACATGATATGGCCTCTCGAGTTCTTCTGCTTCTTGCATGTGGTCTCCCTTGAAGACATGATATGTCCTCTCAGGTTCTGCTGCTGCTTGCATGTGGTCTCTCTTGAAGACATGATATGTCCTCTCAGGTTCTGCTGCTGCTTGCATGTGGTCTCTCTTGAAGACATGATATGGCCTCTCGAGTTCTTCTGCTTCTTGCATGTGGTCTCCTTGAAGACATGATATGGCCTCTCTGGTTCTGCTGCTGCTTGCATGTGGTCTCCCTTGAAGACATGATATGTCCTCTCAGGTTCTGCTGCTGCTTGCATGTGATCTCTCTTGAAGACATGATATGGCCTCTCGAGTTCTTCTGCTTCTTGCATGTGGTCTCCCTTGAAGACATGATATGGCCTCTCAGATTCTGCGGCTGCTTGCATGTGGTCTTCTTTGAAGACATGATATGGCCTCTCAGATTCTGCGGCTGCTTGCATGTGGTCTTCTTTGAAGACATGATATGGCCTCTCGAGTTCTTCTGCTGCTTGCATGTGGTCTTCTTTGAAGACATGATATGGCCTCCCATGTTCTGCGGTTGCTTGCATGTGGTCTTCTTTGAAGACATGATATGGCCTCTCGAGTTCTTCTGCTGCTTGCATGTGGTCTCACTTGAAGACATGATATGGCCTCTCAGGTTCTGCTGCTGCTTGCATGTGGTCTCCCTTGAAGACATGATATGGCCTCTCAGGTTCTGCTGCTTGCATGTGGTTTTCCTTGAAGACGTGATATGGCCTCTCAGGGTCTGCTGTTGCTTGTATGTGGTCTCCCTTGAAGACATGATATGGCCTCACAGGTTCTGCTTCTGCTTGTATGTGGTCTCTCTTGAAGACATGATGTGGCCTCTCAGGTTCTGCTGCTTGCATGCGGTGTCTCTTGAAGACATAATATGTCCTCTCAGGTTTTGCTGCTGCTTGCATATGGTATCCTCTGAAGACATGATATGGCCTCTCAGGTTCTGCTGCTGCTTGCATGTGGTCTCCCTTGAAGACATGATATGGCCTCTCTGGTTCTGCTGCTGCTTGCATGTGGTCTCCCTTGAAGACATGTTATGGCCTCTCATGTTCTGCTGCTGATTGCGTGTGGTCTCTCTGGAAGACATGATATGTCCTCTCATGTTCTGCTGCTGATTGCGTGTGGTCTCTCTTGAAGACATGATATGGCCTCTCATGTTCTGCTGCTGATTGCGTGTGGTCTCCTTGAAGAAATGATATGGCCTCTCGAGTTCTGCTGCTGCTTGCATGTGGTCTTCCTTGAAGACATGATATGGCCTCTCATGTTCTGCTGCTGATTGCATGTGGTCTCCCTTGAAGACATGATATGGCCTCTCATGTTCTGCTGCTTATTGCGTGTGGTCTCTCTTGAAGACATGATATGGCCTCTCATGTTCTGCTGCTGATTGCGTGTGGTCTCGCTTGAAGACATGATATGGCCTCTCGAGTTCTGCTGCTGCTTGCATGTGGTCTTCCTTGAAGACATGATATGGCCTCTCGAGTTCTGCTGCTGCTTGCATGTGGTCTTCCTTGAAGACATGATATGGCCTCTCATGTTCTGCTGCTGATTGCATGTGGTCTCCCTTGAAGACATGATATGGCCTCTCATGTTCTGCTGCTGATTGCGTGTGGTCTCTCTGGAAGACATGATATGTCCTCTCAGGTTCTGCTGCTGCTTGTATGTGGTCTCCCTGGAAGACATGATATGTCCTCTCAGGTTCTGCTGCTTGCATGTGGTCTCTCTGGAAGACATGATATGTCCTCTCAGGTTCTGCTGCTGCTTGCGTGTTGCCTCCCTTGAAGACATGATATGGCCTCTCAGGTTCTGCTGCTGCTTGTATGTGGTCTCCCTGGAAGACATGATATGGCCTCTCAGGTTCTTCTGCTTGCATGTGATCTCCCTTGAAGACATGATATGGCCTCTCGGGTTCTGCTTCTGCTTGTATGTGGTCTCGCATGAAGGCATGAGATGGCCTCTCAGGTTCTGCTGCTCCTTGCATGTGGTCTCCCTTGAAGACATGATATGGCCTCTCATGTTCTGCTGCTAATTGCGTGTGGTCTCTCTGGAAGACATGATATGGCCTCTCACGTTCTGCTGCTTGCATGCGGTCTCTCTAGAAGACATGATAGGGCCTCTCAATTTCTTCTGCTGCTTGTATGTGGTCTCCCTAAAAGACATGATATGGCCTCTCAGGTTCTGCTGCTGCTTGAATGTGGTCTCCCTTGAAGACATGATATGGCCTCTCAGGATCTGCTGCTGCTTTCATGTGGTCTCCCTTGAAGACATGATATGGCCTCTCGGGGTACTGTCGCTGCTTGCATGTGGTCTCCTTGAAGACATGATATGGCCTCTCAGGTTCTGCTGCTGCTTATATGTGAACTCCCTGGAAGACATGTTATGGCCTCTCAAGTTCTTCTGCTTGCATGCGGTCTCCCTGGAAGACATGATATGGCCTCTCCGGTTCTGCTGCTGCTTACGTTTGGTCTCCCTTGAAGACATGATATGGCCTCTCAGGCAGCCGCGGTCCATGCAGGTAACAGCGGTGGGGCCGCTGGAGGGGATTTCAAGGGACAATGCCGAGGGAAAATTAAATAAATAATTTATTTTCCCTCTGCATCGTCCCTCGAAATCCCCCAACGCCACCCCACCGCTGTTACCTGCACGGACCGTGGCTGCTCTTGGGTTCTGCTACTGCTTGCGTGTTGTCTCCCTTGAAGACATGATATGGCCTCTCAGGTTCTGCTGCTTGCATGTGGTTTTCCTTGAAGACATGATATGGTCTCTCAGGGTCTGCTGTTGCTTGTATGTGGTCTCCCTGGGAGACATGTTATGGCCTCTCAGGTTCTGCTGTTGCTTGTATGTGGTCTCCTTGAAGACATGATATGGCCTCTCAAGTTCTGCTGTTGCTTGTATGTGGTCTCCCTGGAAGCCATGTTATGGCCTCCCAGGTTCTGCTGTTGCTTGTATGTGGTCTCCCTTGAAGACATGATATGTCCTCTCAGGTTCTGCTGCTGATTGTGTGTTGTCTCCCTTGAAGACATGATATGGCCTCTCAGGTTGTGCTGTTGCTTGTATGTGGTCTCCCTGGAAGACATGATATGGTATCTCGGGTTCTGCTGCTGCTTGCATGTGGTCTCCCTTGAAGACATTATCTGGCCTCTCGAATTCTTCTGCTGCTTGCATGTGGTCTTCTTTGAAGACGTGATATGGCCTCCCATGTTCTGCTGCTGCTTGCATGTGGTCTTCTTTGAAGACATTATATGGCCTCTCAGATTCTGCTGCTTGCATGAGGTCTCTCTTGAAGACATGATATGGCCTCACAGGTTCTGCTGCTGCTTGCATGCGGTCTCTCTTGAAGACATGATGTGGCCTCTCAGGTTCTGCTGCTTGCATGTGGTCTCCCTAGAAGACATGATATGGCCTCTCGGGGTACTGCTGCTGCTTGCATGTGGTCTCCCTTGAAGACATGATGTGGCCTCTGAGGGTCTGCTGCTGCTTGTATGTGGTCTCCCTGGAAGACATGTTATGGCCTCTCAAGTTCTTCTGCTTGCATGCGGTCTCCCTGGAAGACATGATATGGCCTCTCCGGTTCTGCTGCTGCTTACGTTTGGTCTCCCTTGAAGACATGATTTGGCCTCTCAAGCAGCCGCAGTCCGTGCACGTAACTGCGGTGGGGCCGCGTGGAGGCGGATTTCGAGGACAATGCCGAGGGAAAATTAAATAAATAATTAATTTTCCCTCTGCATCGTCCCTCGAAATCCCCCAACGCCGCCCCACCGCTGTTGCCTGCACGGACTGCGGCTGCTCCCGGGTTCTGCTGCTGCTTGCGTGTTGTCTCCCTTGAAGACATGAAATGGCCTCTCAGCTTCTGCTGCTTGCATGTGGTTTTCCTTGAAGACATGTTATGGCCTCTCAGGGTCTGCTGTTGCTTGTATGTGGTCTCCCTGGGAGACATGTTATGGCCTCTCAGGTTCTGCTGTTGCTTGTATGTGGTCTCCTGGGAGACATGTTATGGCCTCTCAGGTTCTGCTGTTGCTTGTATGTGGTCTCCCTGGAAGCCATGTTATGGCCTCCCAGGTTCTGCTGTTGCTTGTATGTTGTCTCCCTTGAAGACATGATATGTCCTCTCAGGTTCTGCTGCTGCTTGTGTGTTGTCTCCCTTGAAGACATGATATGGCCTCCCATGTTCTGCTGCTGCTTGCATGTGGTCTTCTTTGAAGACATGATATGGCCTCTGAGGTTCTGCTGTTGCTTGTATGTGGTCTCCCTGGAAGACATGATATGGCCTCTCGGGTTCTGCTGCTGCTTGCATGTGGTCTCCTTTGAAGACATGATATGGCCTCTCAGGATCTGCCGCTGCTTGCATGTGGTCTCCTTGAAGACCTTGATGTGGCCTCTCAGGTTCTGCTGCTGCTTGCGTGTGGTCTCCCTTGAAGACATGATATGGCCTCTCGAGTTCTTCTGCTGCTTGCATGTGGTCTCCCTTGAAGACATGATATGGCCTACCAGGTTCTGCTGTTGCTTGTATGTGGTCTCCCTTGAAGACATGATATGGCCTCACAGGTTCTGCTTCTGCTTGTATGTGGTCTCTCTTGAAGACATGATGTGGCCTCTCAGGTTCTGCTGCTTGCATGCGGTGTCTCTTGAAGACATAATATGTCCTCTCAGGTTTTGCTGCTGCTTGCATATGGTATCCTATGAAGACATGATATGGCCTCTCAGGGTCTGCTGCTTGCATGAGGTCTCTCTTGAAGACATGATATGGCCTCTCAGGTTCTGCTGCTTGCATGTGGTCTCCCGTGAAGACATGATATGGCCTCTCGGGGTACTGCTGTTGACTGTATGTGGTCTCCCTGGGAGACATGATATGTCCTCTCAGGTTCTGCTGCTGCTTGTGTGTTGTCTCCCTTGAAGACATGATATGGCCTCCCATGTTCTGCTGCTGCTTGCATGTGGTCTTCTTTGAAGACATGATATGTCCTCTCAGGTTCTGCTGTTGCTTGTATGTGGTCTCCCTGGAAGACATGATATGGCCTCCCATGTTCTGCTGCTGCTTGCATGTGGTATTCTTTGAAGACATGATATGTCCTCTCAGGTTCTGCTGCTGCTTGTATGTGGTCTCCTTGAAGACATGATATGGCCTCTCAAGTTCTGCTGTTGCTTTGTATGTGGTCTCCCTGGAAAACATGATATGGCCTCAGGTTCTTCTGCTTGTATGTGGTCTCCCTTGAAGACATGATATGGCCTCTCAGGTTCTGCTTCTGCTTATATGTGGTCTCGCGTGAAGGCATGATATTGCCTCTCACGTTCTGCTGCTTGCATGCGGTCTCTCTAGAAGACATGATAGGGCCTCTCAATTTCTTCTGCTGCTTGTATGTGGTCTCCCTAAAAGACATGATATGGCCTCTCAGGTTCTGCTGCTGCTTGAATGTGGTCTCCCTTGAAGACATGATATGGCCTCTCAGGATCTGCTGCTGCTTGCGTGTGGTCTCCCTTGAAGACATGATATGGCCTCTCAGGATCTGCCGCTGCTTACATGTGGTCTCCCTTGAAGACATGATATGGCCTCTCGATTTCTGCTGCTGCTTTCATGTGGTCTCCCTGGAAGACATGATATGGCCTCTCGAGTTCTTCTGCTGCTTGCATGTGGTCTCCCTAGAAGACATGATATGGCCTCTCGGGTTCTGCTGCTTGCATGCGGTGTCTCTTGAAGACATAATATGTCCTCTCAGGTTTTGCTGCTGCTTGCATATAGTACCCTATGAAGACATGATATGGCCTCTCAGGTTCTGCTGCTTGCATGAGGTCTCTCTTGAAGACATGATATGGCCTCACAGGTTCTGCTGCTGCTTGCATGCGGTCTCTCTTGAAGACATGGTGTGGCCTCTCAGGTTCTGCTGCTTGCATGTGGTCTCCCTTGAAGACATGATATGGCCTCTCGGGGTACTGTCGCTGCTTGCATGTGGTCTCCCTTGAAGACATGATATGGCCTCTCAGGTTCTGCTGCTGCTTATATGTGGACTTCCTGGAAGACATGTTATGGCCTCTCAAGTTCTTCTGCTTGCATGCGGTCTCCCTGGAAGACATGATATGGCCTCTCCGGTTCTGCTGCTGCTTACGTTTGGTCTCCCTTGAAGACATGATATGGCCTCTCAGGCAGCCGCGGTCCATGCAGGTAACAGCGGTGGGGTCGCGTGGAGGGGATTTCAAGGGACAATGCCGAGGGAAAATTAAATAAATAATTAATTTTCCCTCTGCATCGTCCCTCGAAATCCCCCCAACGCCACCCCACCGCTGTTACCTGCACGGACCGTGGCTGCTCTCGGGTTCTGCTACTGCTTGCGTGTTGTCTCCCTTGAAGACATGATATGGCCTCTCAGGTTCTGCTGCTTGCATGTGGTTTTCCTTGAAGACATGATATGGCCTCTCAGGGTCTGCTGTTGCTTGTATGTGGTCTCCCTAGGAGACATGTTATGGCCTCTCAGGTTCTGCTGTTGCTTGTATGTGGTCTCCCTTGAAGACATGATATGGCCTCTCAAGTTCTGCTGTTGCTTGTATGTGGTCTCCCTGGAAGCCATGTTATGGCCTCCCAGGTTCTGCTGTTGCTTGTATGTGGTCTCCCTTGAAGACATGATATGTCCTCTCAGGTTCTGCTGCTGATTGTGTGTTGTCTCCCTTGAAGACATGATATGGCCTCTCAGGTTCTGCTGTTGCTTGTATGTGGTCTCCTTGAAGACATTATCTGGCCTCTCGAATTCTTCTGCTGCTTGCATGTGGTCTTCTTTGAAGACGTGATATGGCCTCCCATGTTCTGCTGCTGCTTGCATGTGGTCTTCTTTGAAGACATTATATGGCCTCTCAGATTCTGCGGCTGCTTGCATGTGGTCTTCTTTGAAGACATGATATGGCCTCTCAGGTTCTGCTGCTTGCATGAGGTCTCTCTTGAAGACATGATATGGCCTCACAGGTTCTGCTGCTGCTTGCATGCGGTCTCTCTTGAAGACATGGTGTGGCCTCTCAGGTTCTGCTGCTTGCATGTGGTCTCCCTGGAAGACATGATATGGCCTCTCGGGGTACTGCTGCTGCTTGCATGTGGTCTCCCTTGAAGACATGATGTGGCCTCTGAGGGTCTGCTGCTGCTTGTATGTGGTCTCCCTGGAAGACATGTTATGGCCTCTCAAGTTCTTCTGCTTGCATGCGGTCTCCCTGGAAGACATGATATGGCCTCTCCGGTTCTGCTGCTGCTTACGTTTGGTCTCCCTTGAAGACATGATTTGGCCTCTCAAGCAGCCGCAGTCCGTGCAGGTAACAGCAGAGGGGCCGCGTGGAGGGGATTTCGAGGGACAATGCCGAGGGAAAATTAAATAAATAATTAATTTTCCCTCTGCATCGTCCCTCGAAATCCCCCAACGCCGCCCCACCGCTGTTGCCTGCACGGACTGCGGCTGCTCTCGGGTTCTGCTGCTGCTTGCGTGTTGTCTCCCTTGAAGACATGAAATGGCCTCTCAGCTTCTGCTGCTTGCATGTGGTTTTCCTTGAAGACATGTTATGGCCTCTCAGGGTCTGCTGTTGCTTTTATGTGGTCTCCCTGGGAGACATGTTATGGCCTCTCAGGTTCTGCTGTTGCTTGTATGTGGTCTCCCTTGAAGACATGATATGGCCTCTCAAGTTCTGCTGTTGCTTGTATGTGGTCTCCCTGGAAGCCATGTTATGGCCTCCCAGGTTCTGCTGTTGCTTGTATGTGGTCTCCCTTGAAGACATGATATGTCCTCTCAGGTTCTGCTGCTGCTTGTATGTGGTCTCTCTTGAAGACATGATATGTCCTCTCAGGTTCTGCTGCTGCTTGTGTGTTGTCTCCCTTGAAGACATGATATGGCCTCCCATGTTCTGCTGCTGCTTGCATGTGGTCTTCTTTGAAGACATGATATGACCTCTCAGGTTCTGCTGTTGCTTGTATGTGGTCTCCCTGGAAGACATCATATGGCCTCTCGAGTTCTTCTGCTGCTTGCATGTGGTCTCCTTTGAAGACATGATATGGACTCTCAGATTCTGCGGCTGCTTGCATGTGGTCTTCTTTGAAGACATGATATGGCCTCTCAGATACTGTGGCTGCTTGCATGTGGTCTTCTTTGAAGACATGATATGGCCTCTCAAGTTCTGCTGCAGATTGCATGTGGTCTCCCTTGAAGACATGATATGGCATCTCAGGTTCTGCTGCTTGCATGTGGTTTTCCTTGAAGACATGATATGGCCTCTCAGGGTCTGCTGTTGCTTGTATGTGGTCTCCCTGGGAGACATGTTATGGCCTCCCAGATTCTGCTGTTGCTTGTATGTGGTCTCCCTTGAAGACATGATATGGCCTCTCAAGTTCTGCTGTTGCTTGTATGTGGTCTCCCTGGAAGCCATGTTATGGCCTCCCAGGTTCTGCTGTTGCTTGTATGTTGTCTCCCTTGAAGACATGATATGTCCTCTCAGGTTCTGCTGCTGCTTGTATGTGGTCTCTCTCTTGAAGACATGATATGTCCTCTCAGGTTCTGCTGCTGCTTGTGTGTTGTCTCCCTTGAAGACATGATATGGCCTCACATGTTCTGCTGCTGCTTGCATGTGGTCTTCTTTGAAGACATGATTTGGCCTCTGAGGTTCTGCTGTTGCTTGTATGTGGTCTCCCTGGAAGACATGATATGGCCTCTCGGGTTCTGCTGCTGCTTGCATGTGGTCTCCCTTGAAGACATGATATGGCCTCTCAGGATCTGCCGCTGCTTGCATGTGGTCTCCCTTGAAGACGTGATGTGGCCTCTCAGGTTCTGCTGCTGCTTGCGTGTGGTCTCCCTTGAAGACATGATATGGCCTCTCGAGTTCTTCTGCTGCTTGCATGTGGTCTCCTTGAAGACATGATATGGCCTACCAGGTTCTGCTGTTGCTTGTATGTGGTCTCACTTGAAGACATGATATGGCCTCACAGGTTCTGCTTCTGCTTGTATGTGGTCTCTCTTGAAGACATGATGTGGCCTCTCAGGTTCTGCTGCTTGCATGCGGTGTCTCTTGAAGACATAATATGTCCTCTCAGGTTTTGCTGCTGCTTGCATATGGTATCCTATGAAGACATGATATGGCCTCTCAGGGTCTGCTGCTTGCATGAGGTCTATCTTGAAGACATGATATGGCCTCACAGGTTCTGCTGCTGCTTGCATGTGGTCTCCCTTAAAGACATGATATGGCCTCTCGGGGTACTGCTGTTGCTTGTATGTGGTCTCCCTGGGAGACATGATATGTCCTCTCAGGTTCTGCTGCTGCTTGTATGTTGTCTCCCTTGAAGACATGATATGGCCTCCCATGTTCTGCTGCTGCTTGCATGTGGTCTTCTTTGAAGACATGATATGTCCTCTCAGGTTCTGCTGTTGCTTGTATGTGGTCTCCCTGGAAGACATGATATGGCCTCCCATGTTCTGCTGCTGCTTGCATGTGGTCTTCTTTGAAGACATGATATGTCCTCTCAGGTTCTGCTGCTGCTTGTATGTGGTCTCCCTTGAAGACATGATATGGCCTCTCAAGTTCTGCTGTTGCTTGTATGTGGTCTCCCTGGAAGCCATGTTATGGCCTCCCAGGTTCTGCTGTTGCTTGTATGTGGTCTCCCTTGAAGACATGATATGTCCTCTCAGGTTCTGCTGCTGCTTGTATGTGGTCTCTCTTGAAGACATGATATGTCCTCTCAGGTTCTGCTGCTGCTTGTGTGTTGTCTCCCTTGAAGACATGATATGGCCTCCCATGTTCTGCTGCTGCTTGCATGTGGTCTTCTTTGAAGACATGATAAGACCTCTCAGGTTCTGCTGTTGCTTGTATGTGGTCTCCCTGGAAGACATGATATGGCCTCCCATGTTCTGCTGCTGCTTGCATGTGGTCTTCTTTGAAGACATGATATGTCCTCTCAGGTTCTGCTGTTGCTTGTATGTGGTCTCCCTGGAAGACATGATATGGCCTCCCATGTTCTGCTGCTGCTTGCATGTGGTATTCTTTGAAGACATGATATGTCCTCTCAGGTTCTGCTGCTGCTTGTATGTGGTCTCCCTTGAAGACATGATATGGCCTCTCAAGTTCTGCTGTTGCTTGTATGTGGTCTCCCTGGAAAACATGATATGGCCTCAGGTTCTTCTGCTTGCATGTGGTCTCCCTTGAAGACATGATATGGCCTCTCAGGTTCTGCTTCTGCTTATATGTGGTCTCGCGTGAAGGCATGATATGGCCTCTCACGTTCTGCTGCTTCCATGCGGTCTCTCTAGAAGACATGATAGGGCCTCTCAATTTCTTCTGCTGCTTGTATGTGGTCTCCCTAAAAGACATGATATGGCCTCTCAGGTTCTGCTGCTGCTTGAATGTGGTCTCCCTTGAAGACATGATATGGCCTCTCAGGATCTGCTGCTGCTTGTATGTGGTCTCCCTGGAAGACATGATATGGCCTCCCATGTTCTGCTGCTGCTTGCATGTGGTCTTCTTTGAAGACATGATATGTCCTCTCAGGTTCTGCTGTTGCTTGTATGTGGTCTCCCTGGAAGACATGATATGGCCTCCCATGTTCTGCTGCTGCTTGCATGTGGTATTCTTTGAAGACATGATATGTCCTCTCAGGTTCTGCTGCTGCTTGTATGTGGTCTCCCTTGAAGACATGATATGGCCTCTCAAGTTCTGCTGTTGCTTGTATGTGGTCTCCCTGGAAAACATGATATGGCCTCAGGTTCTTCTGCTTGCATGTGGTCTCCCTTGAAGACATGATATGGCCTCTCAGGTTCTGCTTCTGCTTATATGTGGTCTCGCGTGAAGGCATGATATGGCCTCTCACGTTCTGCTGCTTCCATGCGGTCTCTCTAGAAGACATGATAGGGCCTCTCAATTTCTTCTGCTGCTTGTATGTGGTCTCCCTAAAAGACATGATATGGCCTCTCAGGTTCTGCTGCTGCTTGAATGTGGTCTCCCTTGAAGACATGATATGGCCTCTCAGGATCTGCTGCTGCTTGCGTGTGGTCTCCCTTGAAGACATGATATGGCCTCTCAGGATCTGCCGCTGCTTACATGTGGTCTCCCTTGAAGACATGATATGGCCTCTCGATTTCTGCTGCTGCTTTCATGTGGTCTCCCTGGAAGACATGATATGGCCTCTCGAGTTCTTCTGCTGCTTGCATGTGGTCTCCTAGAAGACATGATATGGCCTCTCGGGTTCTGCTGCTTGCATGCGGTGTCTCTTGAAGACATAATATGTCCTCTCAGGTTTTGCTGCTGCTTGCATATAGTACCCTATGAAGACATGATATGGCCTCTCAGGTTCTGCTGCTTGCATGAGGTCTCTCTTGAAGACATGATATGGCCTCACAGGTTCTGCTGCTGCTTGCATGCGGTCTCTCTTGAAGACATGGTGTGGCCTCTCAGGTTCTGCTGCTTGCATGTGGTCTCCCTTGAAGACATGACATGGCCTCTCGGGGTACTGTCGCTGCTTGCATGTGGTCTCCCTTGAAGACATGATATGGCCTCTCAGGTTCTGCTGCTGCTTATATGTGGACTCCCTGGAAGACATGTTATGGCCTCTCAAGTTCTTCTGCTTGCATGAGGTCTCCCTGGAAGACATGATATGGCCTCTCCGGTTCTGCTGCTGCTTACGTTTGGTCTCCTTGAAGACATGATACGGCCTCTCAGGCAGCCGCGGTCCATGCAGGTAACAGCGGTGGGGCCGCGTGGAGGGGATTTCAGGGACAATGCCGAGGAAAATTAAATAAATAATTAATTTTCCCTCTGCATCGTCCCTCGAAATCCCCCAACGCCACCCCACCGCTGTTACCTGCACGGACCGTGGCTGCTCTCGGGTTCTGCTACTGCTTGCGTGTTGTCTCCCTTGAAGACATGATATGGCCTCTCAGGTTCTGCTGCTTGCATGTGGTTTTCCTTGAAGACATGATATGGCCTCTCAGGGTCTGCTGTTGCTTGTATGTGGTCTCCCTAGGAGACATGTTATGGCCTCTCAGGTTCTGCTGTTGCTTGTATGTGGTCTCCCTTGAAGACATGATATGGCCTCTCAAGTTCTGCTGTTGCTTGTATGTGGTCTCCCTGGAAGCCATGTTATGGCCTCCCAGGTTCTGCTGTTGCTTGTATGTGGTCTCCCTTGAAGACATGATATGTCCTCTCAGGTTCTGCTGCTGATTGTGTGTTGTCTCCCTTGAAGACATGATATGGCCTCTCAGGTTCTGCTGTTGCTTCTATGTGGTCTCCTTGAAGACATTATCTGGCCTCTCGAATTCTTCTGCTGCTTGCATGTGGTCTTCTTTGAAGACGTGATATGGCCTCCCATGTTCTGCTGCTGCTTGCATGTGGTCTTCTTTGAAGACATTATATGGCCTCTCAGATTCTGCGGCTGCTTGCATGTGGTCTTCTTTGAAGACATGATATGGCCTCTCAGGTTCTGCTGCTTGCATGAGGTCTCTCTTGAAGACATGATATGGCCTCACAGGTTCTGCTGCTGCTTGCATGCGGTCTCTCTTGAAGACATGGTGTGGCCTCTCAGGTTCTGCTGCTTGCATGTGGTCTCCCTGGAAGACATGATATGGCCTCTCGGGGTACTGCTGCTGCTTGCATGTGGTCTCCCTTGAAGACATGATGTGGCCTCTGAGGGTCTGCTGCTGCTTGTATGTGGTCTCCCTGGAAGACATGTTATGGCCTCTCAAGTTCTTCTGCTTGCATGCGGTCTCCCTGGAAGACATGATATGGCCTCTCCGGTTCTGCTGCTGCTTACGTTTGGTCTCCCTTGAAGACATGATTTGGCCTCTCAAGCAGCCGCAGTCCGTGCAGGTAACAGCAGAGGGGCCGCGTGGAGGGATTTCGAGGGACAATGCCGAGGGAAAATTAAATAAATAATTAATTTTCCCTCTGCATCGTCCCTCGAAATCCCTCAACGCCGCCCCACCGCTGTTGCCTGCACGGACTGCGGCTGCTCTCGGGTTCTGCTGCTGCTTGCGTGTTGTCTCCCTTGAAGACATGAAATGGCCTCTCAGCTTCTGCTGCTTGCATGTGGTTTTCCTTGAAGACATGTTATGGCCTCTCAGGGTCTGCTGTTGCTTGTATGTGGTCTCACTGGGAGACATGTTATGGCCTCTCAGGTTCTGCTGTTGCTTGTATGTGGTCTCCCTTGAAGACATGATATGGCCTCTCAAGTTCTGCTGTTGCTTGTATGTGGTCTCCCTGGAAGCCATGTTATGGCCTCCCAGGTTCTGCTGTTGCTTGTATGTGGTCTCCCTTGAAGACATGATATGTCCTCTCAGGTTCTGCTGCTGCTTGTATGTGGTCTCTCTTGAAGACATGATATGTCCTCTCAGGTTCTGCTGCTGCTTGTGTGTTGTCTCCCTTGAAGACATGATATGGCCTCCCATGTTCTGCTGCTGCTTCCATGTGGTCTTCTTTGAAGACATGATATGACCTCTCAGGTTCTGCTGTTGCTTGTATGTGGTCTCCCTGGAAGACATCATATGGCCTCTCGAGTTCATCTGCTGCTTGCATGTGGTCTCCCTTGAAGACATGATATGGACTCTCAGATTCTGCGGCTGCTTGCATGTGGTCTTCTTTGAAGACATGATATGGCCTCTCAGATTCTGTGGCTGCTTGCATGTGGTCTTCTTTGAAGACATGATATGGCCTCTCAGGTTCTGCTGCAGATTGCATGTGGTCTCCCTTGAAGACATGATATGGCATCTCAGGTTCTGCTGCTTGCATGTGGTTTTACTTGAAGACATGATATGGCCTCTCAGGGTCTGCTGTTGCTTGTATGTGGTCTCCCTGGGAGACATGTTATGGCCTCCCAGGTTCTGCTGTTGCTTGTATGTGGTCTCCCTTGAAGACATGATATGGCCTCTCAAGTTCTGCTGTTGCTTGTATGTGGTCTCCCTGGAAGCCATGTTATGGCCTCCCAGGTTCTGCTGTTGCTTGTATGTTGTCTCCCTTGAAGACATGATATGTCCTCTCAGGTTCTGCTGCTGCTTGCATGTGGTCTTCTTTGAAGACATGATATGACCTCTCAGGTTCTGCTGTTGCTTGTATGTGGTCTCCCTGGAAGACATCATATGGCCTCTCGAGTTCTTCTGCTGCTTGCATGTGGTCTCCTTTGAAGACATGATATGGACTCTCAGATTCTGCGGCTGCTTGCATGTGGTCTTCTTTGAAGACATGATATGGCCTCTCAGATTCTGTGGCTGCTTGCATGTGGTCTTCTTTGAAGACATGATATGGCCTCTCAGGTTCTGCTGCAGATTGCATGTGGTCTCCTTGAAGACATGATATGGCATCTCAGGTTCTGCTGCTTGCATGTGGTTTTCCTTGAAGACATGATATGGCCTCTCAGGGTCTGCTGTTGCTTGTATGTGGTCTCCCTGGGAGACATGTTATGGCCTCCCAGATTCTGCTGTTGCTTGTATGTGGTCTCCTTGAAGACATGATATGGCCTCTCAAGTTCTGCTGTTGCTTGTATGTGGTCTCCCTGGAAGCCATGTTATGGCCTCCCAGGTTCTGCTGTTGCTTGTATGTTGTCTCCCTTGAAGACATGATATGTCCTCTCAGGTTCTGCTGCTGCTTGTGTGTTGTCTCCCTTGAAGACATGATATGGCCTCACATGTTCTGCTGCTGCTTGCATGTGGTCTTCTTTGAAGACATGATATGGCCTCTGAGGTTCTGCTGTTGCTTGTATGTGGTCTCCCTGGAAGACATGATATGGCCTCTCGGGTTCTGCTGCTGCTTGCATGTGGTCTCCCTTGAAGACATGATATGGCCTCTCAGGATCTGCCGCTGCTTGCATGTGGTCTCCCTTGAAGACGTGATGTGGCCTCTCAGGTTCTGCTGCTGCTTGCGTGTGGTCTCCCTTGAAGACATGATATGGCCTACCAGGTTCTGCTGTTGCTTGTATGTGGTCTCCCTTGAAGACATGATATGGCCTCACAGGTTCTGCTTCTGCTTGTATGTGGTCTCTCTTGAAGACATGATGTGGCCTCTCAGGTTCTGCTGCTTGCATTCGGTGTCTCTTGAAGACATAATATGTCCTCTCAGGTTTTGCTGCTGCTTGCATATGGTATCCTATGAAGACATGATATGGCCTCTCAGGGTCTGCTGCTTGCATGAGGTCTATCTTGAAGACATGATATGGCCTCACAGGTTCTGCTGCTGCTTGCATGTGGTCTCCCTTAAAGACATGATATGGCCTCTCGGGGTACTGCTGTTGCTTGTATGTGGTCTCCTGGGAGACATGATATGTCCTCTCAGGTTCTGCTGCTGCTTGTATGTTGTCTCCCTTGAAGACATGATATGGCCTCCCATGTTCTGCTGCTGCTTGCATGTGGTCTTCTTTGAAGACATGATATGTCCTCTCAGGTTCTGCTGTTGCTTGTATGTGGTCTCCCTGGAAGACATGATATGGCCTCCCATGTTCTGCTGCTGCTTGCATGTGGTCTTCTTTGAAGACATGATATGTCCTCTCAGGTTCTGCTGCTGCTTGTATGTGGTCTCCTTGAAGACATGATATGGCCTCTCAAGTTCTGCTGTTGCTTGTATGTGGTCTCCTGGAAGCCATGTTATGGCCTCCCAGGTTCTGCTGTTGCTTGTATGTGGTCTCCCTTGAAGACATGATATGTCCTCTCAGGTTCTGCTGCTGCTTGTATGTGGTCTCTCTTGAAGACATGATATGTCCTCTCAGGTTCTGCTGCTGCTTGTGTGTTGTCTCCCTTGAAGACATGATATGGCCTCCCATGTTCTGCTGCTGCTTGCATGTGGTCTTCTTTGAAGACATGATAAGACCTCTCAGGTTCTGCTGTTGCTTGTATGTGGTCTCCCTGGAAGACATGATATGGCCTCCCATGTTCTGCTGCTGCTTGCATGTGGTCTTCTTTGAAGACATGATATGTCCTCTCAGGTTCTGCTGTTGCTTGTATGTGGTCTCCCTGGAAGACATGATATGGCCTC
Source organism: Calotriton arnoldi (assembly GCA_963921515.1). Taxonomy (NCBI): domain Eukaryota; kingdom Metazoa; phylum Chordata; class Amphibia; order Caudata; family Salamandridae; genus Calotriton; species Calotriton arnoldi. Next base: position 1,425,840 of record CAWUFW010000019.1, read on the forward strand.
CCATGTTCTGCTGCTGCTTGCATGTGGTATTCTTTGAAGACATGATATGTCCTCTCAGGTTCTGCTGCTGCTTGTATGTGGTCTCCCTTGAAGACATGATATGGCCTCTCAAGTTCTGCTGTTGCTTGTATGTGGTCTCCCTGGAAAACATGATATGGCCTCAGGTTCTTCTGCTTGCATGTGGTCTCCCTTGAAGACATGATATGGCCTCTCAGGTTCTGCTTCTGCTTATATGTGGTCTCGCGTGAAGGCATGATATGGCCTCTCACGTTCTGCTGCTTCCATGCGGTCTCTCTAGAAGACATGATAGGGCCTCTCAATTTCTTCTGCTGCTTGTATGTGGTCTCCCTAAAAGACATGATATGGCCTCTCAGGTTCTGCTGCTGCTTGAATGTGGTCTCCCTTGAAGACATGATATGGCCTCTCAGGATCTGCTGCTGCTTGCGTGTGGTCTCCCTTGAAGACATGATATGGCCTCTCAGGATCTGCCGCTGCTTACATGTGGTCTCCCTTGAAGACATGATATGGCCTCTCGATTTCTGCTGCTGCTTTCATGTGGTCTCCCTGGAAGACATGATATGGCCTCTCGAGTTCTTCTGCTGCTTGCATGTGGTCTCCCTAGAAGACATGATATGGCCTCTCGGGTTCTGCTGCTTGCATGCGGTGTCTCTTGAAGACATAATATGTCCTCTCAGGTTTTGCTGCTGCTTGCATATAGTACCCTATGAAGACATGATATGGCCTCTCAGGTTCTGCTGCTTGCATGAGGTCTCTCTTGAAGACATGATATGGCCTCACAGGTTCTGCTGCTGCTTGCATGCGGTCTCTCTTGAAGACATGGTGTGGCCTCTCAGGTTCTGCTGCTTGCATGTGGTCTCCCTTGAAGACATGACATGGCCTCTCGGGGTACTGTCGCTGCTTGCATGTGGTCTCCCTTGAAGACATGATATGGCCTCTCAGGTTCTGCTGCTGCTTATATGTGGACTCCCTGGAAGACATGTTATGGCCTCTCAAGTTCTTCTGCTTGCATGAGGTCTCCCTGGAAGACATGATATGGCCTCTCCGGTTCTGCTGCTGCTTACGTTTGGTCTCCCTTGAAGACATGATATGGCCTCTCAGGCAGCCGCGGTCCATGCAGGTAACAGCGGTGGGGCCGCGTGGAGGGGATTTCAAGGGACAATGCCGAGGAAAATTAAATAAATAATTAATTTTCCCTCTGCATCGTCCCTCGAAATCCCCCAACGCCACCCCACCGCTGTTACCTGCACGGACCGTGGCTGCTCTCGGGTTCTGCTACTGCTTGCGTGTTGTCTCCCTTGAAGACATGATATGGCCTCTCAGGTTCTGCTGCTTGCATGTGGTTTTCCTTGAAGACATGATATGGCCTCTCAGGGTCTGCTGTTGCTTGTATGTGGTCTCCCTAGGAGACATGTTATGGCCTCTCAGGTTCTGCTGTTGCTTGTATGTGGTCTCCCTTGAAGACATGATATGGCCTCTCAAGTTCTGCTGTTGCTTGTATGTGGTCTCCCTGGAAGCCATGTTATGGCCTCCCAGGTTCTGCTGTTGCTTGTATGTGGTCTCCCTTGAAGACATGATATGTCCTCTCAGGTTCTGCTGCTGATTGTGTGTTGTCTCCCTTGAAGACATGATATGGCCTCTCAGGTTCTGCTGTTGCTTCTATGTGGTCTCCCTTGAAGACATTATCTGGCCTCTCGAATTCTTCTGCTGCTTGCATGTGGTCTTCTTTGAAGACGTGATATGGCCTCCCATGTTCTGCTGCTGCTTGCATGTGGTCTTCTTTGAAGACATTATATGGCCTCTCAGATTCTGCGGCTGCTTGCATGTGGTCTTCTTTGAAGACATGATATGGCCTCTCAGGTTCTGCTGCTTGCATGAGGTCTCTCTTGAAGACATGATATGGCCTCACAGGTTCTGCTGCTGCTTGCATGCGGTCTCTCTTGAAGACATGGTGTGGCCTCTCAGGTTCTGCTGCTTGCATGTGGTCTCCCTGGAAGACATGATATGGCCTCTCGGGGTACTGCTGCTGCTTGCATGTGGTCTCCCTTGAAGACATGATGTGGCCTCTGAGGGTCTGCTGCTGCTTGTATGTGGTCTCCCTGGAAGACATGTTATGGCCTCTCAAGTTCTTCTGCTTGCATGCGGTCTCCCTGGAAGACATGATATGGCCTCTCCGGTTCTGCTGCTGCTTACGTTTGGTCTCCCTTGAAGACATGATTTGGCCTCTCAAGCAGCCGCAGTCCGTGCAGGTAACAGCAGAGGGGCCGCGTGGAGGGGATTTCGAGGGACAATGCCGAGGGAAAATTAAATAAATAATTAATTTTCCCTCTGCATCGTCCTCGAAATCCCCAACACCGCCCCACCGCTGTTGCCTGCACGGACTGCGGCTGCTCTCGGGTTCTGCTGCTGCTTGCGTGTTGTCTCCCTTGAAGACATGAAATGGCCTCTCAGCTTCTGCTGCTTGCATGTGGTTTTCCTTGAAGACATGTTATGGCCTCTCAGGGTCTGCTGTTGCTTGTATGTGGTCTCACTGGGAGACATGTTATGGCCTCTCAGGTTCTGCTGTTGCTTGTATGTGGTCTCCCTTGAAGACATGATATGGCCTCTCAAGTTCTGCTGTTGCTTGTATGTGGTCTCCCTGGAAGCCATGTTATGGCCTCCCAGGTTCTGCTGTTGCTTGTATGTGGTCTCCCTTGAAGACATGATATGTCCTCTCAGGTTCTGCTGCTGCTTGTATGTGGTCTCTCTTGAAGACATGATATGTCCTCTCAGGTTCTGCTGCTGCTTGTGTGTTGTCTCCCTTGAAGACATGATATGGCCTCCCATGTTCTGCTGCTGCTTGCATGTGGTCTTCTTTGAAGACATGATATGACCTCTCAGGTTCTGCTGTTGCTTGTATGTGGTCTCCCTGGAAGACATCATATGGCCTCTCGAGTTCATCTGCTGCTTGCATGTGGTCTCCCTTGAAGACATGATATGGACTCTCAGATTCTGCGGCTGCTTGCATGTGGTCTTCTTTGAAGACATGATATGGCCTCTCAGATTCTGTGGCTGCTTGCATGTGGTCTTCTTTGAAGACATGATATGGCCTCTCAGGTTCTGCTGCAGATTGCATGTGGTCTCCCTTGAAGACATGATATGACATCTCAGGTTCTGCTGCTTGCATGTGGTTTTCCTTGAAGACATGATATGGCCTCTCAGGGTCTGCTGTTGCTTGTATGTGGTCTCCCTGGGAGACATGTTATGGCCTCCCAGGTTCTGCTGTTGCTTGTATGTGGTCTCCCTTGAAGACATGATATGGCCTCTCAAGTTCTGCTGTTGCTTGTATGTGGTCTCCCTGGAAGCCATGTTATGGCCTCCCAGGTTCTGCTGTTGCTTGTATGTTGTCTCCCTTGAAGACATGATATGTCCTCTCAGGTTCTGCTGCTGCTTGCATGTGGTCTTCTTTGAAGACATGATATGACCTCTCAGGTTCTGCTGTTGCTTGTATGTGGTCTCCCTGGAAGACATCATATGGCCTCTCGAGTTCTTCTGCTGCTTGCATGTGGTCTCCTTTGAAGACATGATATGGACTCTCAGATTCTGCGGCTGCTTGCATGTGGTCTTCTTTGAAGACATGATATGGCCTCTCAGATTCTGTGGCTGCTTGCATGTGGTCTTCTTTGAAGACATGATATGGCCTCTCAGGTTCTGCTGCAGATTGCATGTGGTCTCCCTTGAAGACATGATATGGCATCTCAGGTTCTGCTGCTTGCATGTGGTTTTCCTTGAAGACATGATATGGCCTCTCAGGGTCTGCTGTTGCTTGTATGTGGTCTCCCTGGGAGACATGTTATGGCCTCCCAGATTCTGCTGTTGCTTGTATGTGGTCTCCCTTGAAGACATGATATGGCCTCTCAAGTTCTGCTGTTGCTTGTATGTGGTCTCCCTGGAAGCCATGTTATGGCCTCCCAGGTTCTGCTGTTGCTTGTATGTTGTCTCCCTTGAAGACATGATATGTCCTCTCAGGTTCTGCTGCTGCTTGTATGTGGTCTCTCTCTTGAAGACATGATATGTCCTCTCAGGTTCTGCTGCTGCTTGTGTGTTGTCTCCCTTGAAGACATGATATGGCCTCACATGTTCTGCTGCTGCTTGCATGTGGTCTTCTTTGAAGACATGATATGGCCTCTGAGGTTCTGCTGTTGCTTGTATGTGGTCTCCCTGGAAGACATGATATGGCCTCTCGGGTTCTGCTGCTGCTTGCATGTGGTCTCCCTTGAAGACATGATATGGCCTCTCAGGATCTGCCGCTGCTTGCATGTGGTCTCCCTTGAAGACGTGATGTGGCCTCTCAGGTTCTGCTGCTGCTTGCGTGTGGTCTCCCTTGAAGACATGATATGGCCTCTCGAGTTCTTCTGCTGCTTGCATGTGGTCTCCCTTGAAGACATGATATGGCCTACCAGGTTCTGCTGTTGCTTGTATGTGGTCTCCTTGAAGACATGATATGGCCTCACAGGTTCTGCTTCTGCTTGTATGTGGTCTCTCTTGAAGACATGATGTGGCCTCTCAGGTTCTGCTGCTTGCATGCGGTGTCTCTTGAAGACATAATATGTCCTCTCAGGTTTTGCTGCTGCTTGCATATGGTATCCTATGAAGACATGATATGGCCTCTCAGGGTCTGCTGCTTGCATGAGGTCTATCTTGAAGACATGATATGGCCTCACAGGTTCTGCTGCTGCTTGCATGTGGTCTCCCTTAAAGACATGATATGGCCTCTCGGGGTACTGCTGTTGCTTGTATGTGGTCTCCCTGGGAGACATGATATGTCCTCTCAGGTTCTGCTGCTGCTTGTATGTTGTCTCCCTTGAAGACATGATATGGCCTCCCATGTTCTGCTGCTGCTTGCATGTGGTCTTCTTTGAAGACATGATATGTCCTCTCAGGTTCTGCTGTTGCTTGTATGTGGTCTCCCTGGAAGACATGATATGGCCTCCCATGTTCTGCTGCTGCTTGCATGTGGTCTTCTTTGAAGACATGATATGTCCTCTCAGGTTCTGCTGCTGCTTGTATGTGGTCTCCCTTGAAGACATGATATGGCCTCTCAAGTTCTGCTGTTGCTTGTATGTGGTCTCCCTGGAAGCCATGTTATGGCCTCCCAGGTTCTGCTGTTGCTTGTATGTGGTCTCCCTTGAAGACATGATATGTCCTCTCAGGTTCTGCTGCTGCTTGTATGTGGTCTCTCTTGAAGACATGATATGTCCTCTCAGGTTCTGCTGCTGCTTGTGTGTTGTCTCCTTGAAGACATGATATGGCCTCCCATGTTCTGCTGCTGCTTGCATGTGGTCTTCTTTGAAGACATGATAAGACCTCTCAGGTTCTGCTGTTGCTTGTATGTGGTCTCCCTGGAAGACATGATATGGCCTCCCATGTTCTGCTGCTGCTTGCATGTGGTCTTCTTTGAAGACATGATATGTCCTCTCAGGTTCTGCTGTTGCTTGTATGTGGTCTCCCTGGAAGACATGATATGGCCTCCCATGTTCTGCTGCTGCTTGCATGTGGTATTCTTTGAAGACATGATATGTCCTCTCAGGTTCTGCTGCTGCTTGTATGTGGTCTCCCTTGAAGACATGATATGGCCTCTCAAGTTCTGCTGTTGCTTGTATGTGGTCTCCCTGGAAAACATGATATGGCCTCAGGTTCTTCTGCTTGCATGTGGTCTCCCTTGAAGACATGATATGGCCTCTCAGGTTCTGCTTCTGCTTATATGTGGTCTCGCGTGAAGGCATGATATGGCCTCTCACGTTCTGCTGCTTCCATGCGGTCTCTCTAGAAGACATGATAGGGCCTCTCAATTTCTTCTGCTGCTTGTATGTGGTCTCCCTAAAAGACATGATATGGCCTCTCAGGTTCTGCTGCTGCTTGAATGTGGTCTCCCTTGAAGACATGATATGGCCTCTCAGGATCTGCTGCTGCTTGCGTGTGGTCTCCTTGAAGACATGATATGGCCTCTCAGGATCTGCCGCTGCTTACATGTGGTCTCCCTTGAAGACATGATATGGCCTCTCGATTTCTGCTGCTGCTTTCATGTGGTCTCCCTGGAAGACATGATATGGCCTCTCGAGTTCTTCTGCTGCTTGCATGTGGTCTCCCTAGAAGACATGATATGGCCTCTCGGGTTCTGCTGCTTGCATGCGGTGTCTCTTGAAGACATAATATGTCCTCTCAGGTTTTGCTGCTGCTTGCATATAGTACCCTATGAAGACATGATATGGCCTCTCAGGTTCTGCTGCTTGCATGAGGTCTCTCTTGAAGACATGATATGGCCTCACAGGTTCTGCTGCTGCTTGCATGCGGTCTCTCTTGAAGACATGGTGTGGCCTCTCAGGTTCTGCTGCTTGCATGTGGTCTCCTTGAAGACATGACATGGCCTCTCGGGGTACTGTCGCTGCTTGCATGTGGTCTCCCTTGAAGACATGATATGGCCTCTCAGGTTCTGCTGCTGCTTATATGTGGACTCCCTGGAAGACATGTTATGGCCTCTCAAGTTCTTCTGCTTGCATGCGGTCTCCCTGGAAGACATGATATGGCCTCTCCGGTTCTGCTGCTGCTTACGTTTGGTCTCCCTTGAAGACATGATATGGCCTCTCAGGCAGCCGCGGTCCATGCAGGTAACAGCGGTGGGGCCGCGTGGAGGGGATTTCAAGGGACAATGCCGAGGAAAATTAAATAAATAATTAATTTTCCCTCTGCATCGTCCCTCGAAATCCCCCAACGCCACCCCACCGCTGTTACCTGCACGGACCGTGGCTGCTCTCGGGTTCTGCTACTGCTTGCGTGTTGTCTCCCTTGAAGACATGATATGGCCTCTCAGGTTCTGCTGCTTGCATGTGGTTTTCCTTGAAGACATGATATGGCCTCTCAGGGTCTGCTGTTGCTTGTATGTGGTCTCCCTAGGAGACATGTTATGGCCTCTCAGGTTCTGCTGTTGCTTGTATGTGGTCTCCTTGAAGACATGATATGGCCTCTCAAGTTCTGCTGTTGCTTGTATGTGGTCTCCCTGGAAGCCATGTTATGGCCTCCCAGGTTCTGCTGTTGCTTGTATGTGGTCTCCCTTGAAGACATGATATGTCCTCTCAGGTTCTGCTGCTGATTGTGTGTTGTCTCCCTTGAAGACATGATATGGCCTCTCAGGTTCTGCTGTTGCTTCTATGTGGTCTCCCTTGAAGACATTATCTGGCCTCTCGAATTCTTCTGCTGCTTGCATGTGGTCTTCTTTGAAGACGTGATATGGCCTCCCATGTTCTGCTGCTGCTTGCATGTGGTCTTCTTTGAAGACATTATATGGCCTCTCAGATTCTGCGGCTGCTTGCATGTGGTCTTCTTTGAAGACATGATATGGCCTCTCAGGTTCTGCTGCTTGCATGAGGTCTCTCTTGAAGACATGATATGGCCTCACAGGTTCTGCTGCTGCTTGCATGCGGTCTCTCTTGAAGACATGGTGTGGCCTCTCAGGTTCTGCTGCTTGCATGTGGTCTCCCTGGAAGACATGATATGGCCTCTCGGGGTACTGCTGCTGCTTGCATGTGGTCTCACTTGAAGACATGATGTGGCCTCTGAGGGTCTGCTGCTGCTTGTATGTGGTCTCCCTGGAAGACATGTTATGGCCTCTCAAGTTCTTCTGCTTGCATGCGGTCTCCCTGGAAGACATGATATGGCCTCTCCGGTTCTGCTGCTGCTTACGTTTGGTCTCCCTTGAAGACATGATTTGGCCTCTCAAGCAGCCGCAGTCCGTGCAGGTAACAGCAGAGGGGCCGCGTGGAGGGGATTTCGAGGGACAATGCCGAGGGAAAATTAAATAAATAATTAATTTTCCTCTGCATCGTCCCTCGAAATCCCCCAACGCCGCCCCACCGCTGTTGCCTGCACGGACTGCGGCTGCTCTCGGTTCTGCTGCTGCTTGCGTGTTGTCTCCCTTGAAGACATGAAATGGCCTCTCAGCTTCTGCTGCTTGCATGTGGTTTTCCTTGAAGACATGTTATGGCCTCTCAGGGTCTGCTGTTGCTTGTATGTGGTCTCACTGGGAGACATGTTATGGCCTCTCAGGTTCTGCTGTTGCTTGTATGTGGTCTCCCTTGAAGACATGATATGGCCTCTCAAGTTCTGCTGTTGCTTGTATGTGGTCTCCCTGGAAGCCATGTTATGGCCTCCCAGGTTCTGCTGTTGCTTGTATGTGGTCTCCCTTGAAGACATGATATGTCCTCTCAGGTTCTGCTGCTGCTTGTATGTGGTCTCTCTTGAAGACATGATATGTCCTCTCAGGTTCTGCTGCTGCTTGTGTGTTGTCTCCCTTGAAGACATGATATGGCCTCCCATGTTCTGCTGCTGCTTGCATGTGGTCTTCTTTGAAGACATGATATGACCTCTCAGGTTCTGCTGTTGCTTGTATGTGGTCTCCCTGGAAGACATCATATGGCCTCTCGAGTTCTTCTGCTGCTTGCATGTGGTCTCCCTTGAAGACATGATATGGACTCTCAGATTCTGCGGCTGCTTGCATGTGGTCTTCTTTGAAGACATGATATGGCCTCTCAGATTCTGTGGCTGCTTGCATGTGGTCTTCTTTGAAGACATGATATGGCCTCTCAGGTTCTGCTGCAGATTGCATGTGGTCTCCCTTGAAGACATGATATGGCATCTCAGGTTCTGCTGCTTGCATGTGGTTTTCCTTGAAGACATGATATGGCCTCTCAGGGTCTGCTGTTGCTTGTATGTGGTCTCCCTGGGAGACATGTTATGGCCTCCCAGGTTCTGCTGTTGCTTGTATGTGGTCTCCCTTGAAGACATGATATGGCCTCTCAAGTTCTGCTGTTGCTTGTATGTGGTCTCCTGGAAGCCATGTTATGGCCTCCCAGGTTCTGCTGTTGCTTGTATGTTGTCTCCCTTGAAGACATGATATGTCCTCTCAGGTTCTGCTGCTGCTTGTATGTGGTCTCTCTCTTGAAGACATGATATGTCCTCTCAGGTTCTGCTGCTGCTTGTGTGTTGTCTCCCTTGAAGACATGATATGGCCTCACATGTTCTGCTGCTGCTTGCATGTGGTCTTCTTTGAAGACATGATATGGCCTCTGAGGTTCTGCTGTTGCTTGTATGTGGTCTCCCTGGAAGACATGATATGGCCTCTCGGGTTCTGCTGCTGCTTGCATGTGGTCTCCCTTGAAGACATGATATGGCCTCTCAGGATCTGCCGCTGCTTGCATGTGGTCTCCCTTGAAGACGTGATGTGGCCTCTCAGGTTCTGCTGCTGCTTGCGTGTGGTCTCCCTTGAAGACATGATATGGCCTCTCGAGTTCTTCTGCTGCTTGCATGTGGTCTCCCTTGAAGACATGATATGGCCTACCAGGTTCTGCTGTTGCTTGTATGTGGTCTCCCTTGAAGACATGATATGGCCTCACAGGTTCTGCTTCTGCTTGTATGTGGTCTCTCTTGAAGACATGATGTGGCCTCTCAGGTTCTGCTGCTTGCATGCGGTGTCTCTTGAAGACATAATATGTCCTCTCAGGTTTTGCTGCTGCTTGCATATGGTATCCTATGAAGACATGATATGGCCTCTCAGGGTCTGCTGCTTGCATGAGGTCTATCTTGAAGACATGATATGGCCTCACAGGTTCTGCTGCTGCTTGCATGTGGTCTCCCTTAAAGACATGATATGGCCTCTCGGGGTACTGCTGTTGCTTGTATGTGGTCTCCCTGGGAGACATGATATGTCCTCTCAGGTTCTGCTGCTGCTTGTGTGTTGTCTCCCTTGAAGACATGATATGGCCTCCCATGTTCTGCTGCTGCTTGCATGTGGTCTTCTTTGAAGACATGATATGTCCTCTCAGGTTCTGCTGTTGCTTGTATGTGGTCTCCCTGGAAGACATGATATGGCCTCCCATGTTCTGCTGCTGCTTGCATGTGGTCTTCTTTGAAGACATGATATGTCCTCTCAGGTTCTGCTGCTGCTTGTATGTGGTCTCCTTGAAGACATGATATGGCCTCTCAAGTTCTGCTGTTGCTTGTATGTGGTCTCCCTGGAAGCCATGTTATGGCCTCCCAGGTTCTGCTGTTGCTTGTATGTGGTCTCCCTTGAAGACATGATATGTCCTCTCAGGTTCTGCTGCTGCTTGTATGTGGTCTCTCTTGAAGACATGATATGTCCTCTCAGGTTCTGCTGCTGCTTGTGTGTTGTCTCCTTGAAGACATGATATGGCCTCCCATGTTCTGCTGCTGCTTGCATGTGGTCTTCTTTGAAGACATGATAAGACCTCTCAGGTTCTGCTGTTGCTTGTATGTGGTCTCCCTGGAAGACATGATATGGCCTCTCGAGTTCTTCTGCTGCTTGCATGTGGTCTCCCTTGAAGACATGATATGGCCTCTCAGATTCTGCGGCTGCCTGCATGTGGTCTTCTTTGAAGACATGATATGGCCTCTCAGGTTCTGCTGCTTGCATGTGGCTTTCTCTTGAAGACATGATATGGCCTCTCAGGGTCTGCTGTTGCTTGTATGTGGTCTCCTGGGAGACATGTTATGGCCTCCCAGGTTCTGCTGTTGCTTGTATGTGGTCTCCCTTGAAGACATGATATGGCCTCTCAGGTTCTGCTGTTGCTTGTATGTGGTCTCCCTGGAAGCCATGTCATGGCCTCCCAGGTTCTGCTGTTGCTTGTATGTGGTCTACCTTGAAGACATGATATGTCCTCTCTGGTTCTGCTGCTGCTTGTATGTGGTCTCTCTTGAAGACATGATATGTCCTCTCAGGTTCTGCTGCTGCTTGTGTGTTGTCTCCCTTGAAGACATGATATGGCCTCCCATGTTCTGCTGCTGCTTGCATGTGGTCTTCTGTGAAGACATGATATGGCCTCTCAGGTTCTGCTGTTGCTTGTATGTGGTCTCCCTGGAAGACATGATATGGCCTCTCGGGTTCTGCTGCTGCTTGCATGTGGTCTCCCTTGAAGACATGATATGGCCTCTCAGGATCTGTCGCTGCTTGCATGTGGTCTCCCTTGAAGACGTGATATGGCCTCTCAGGTTCTGCTGCTGCTTGCGTTTGGTCTCCCTTGAAGACATGATATGGCCTCTCGAGTTCTTCTGCTGCTTGCTTGTGGTCTCCCTTGAAGACATGATGTGGCCTCTCAGGTTCTGCTGCTTGCATGCGGTGTCTCTTGAAGACATAATATGTCCTCTCAGGTTTTGCTGCTGCTTGCATATGGTATCCTATGAAGACATGACATGGCCTCTCAGGTTCTGCTGCTTGCATGAGGTCTCTCTTGAAGACATGATATGGCCTCACAGGTTCTGCTGCTGCTTGCATGTGGTCTCCCTTGAAGATATGATATGGCCTCTCGGGTACTGCTGCTGCTTGCATGTGGTCTTCTTTGAAGAGATGATATGGCCTCTCAGGTTCTGCTGTTGCTTGTATGTGGTCTCCCTGGGAGACATGATATGTCCTCTCAGGTTCTGCTGCTGCTTGTGTGTTTTCTCCCTTGAAGACATGATATGGCCTCCCATGTTCTGCTGCTGCTTGCATGTGGTCTTCTTTGAAGACATGATATGTCCTCTCAGGTTCTGCTGTTGCTTGTATGTGGTCTCCCTGGAAGACATGATATGGCCTCCCATGTTCTGCTGCTTCTTGCATGTGGTCTTCTTTGAAGACATGATATGTCCTCTCAGGTTCTGCTGCTGCTTGCATGTGGTCTCCCTTGAAGACATGATATGGCCTCTCGAGTTCTTCTGCTGCTTGCATGTGGTCTCCCTTGAAGACATGATATGGCCTCTCAGATTCTGCGGCTGCTTGCATGTGGTCTTCTTTGAAGACATGATATGGCCTCTCAGATTCTGCGGCTGCTTGAATGTGGTCTTCTTCGAAGACATGATATGGCCTCTCGAGTTCTTCTGCTGCTTGCATGTGGTCTCCCTTGAAAACATGTTATGGCCTCTCGAGTTCTTCTGCTGCTTGCATGTGGTCTCCCTAGAAGACATGATATGGCCTCTCTGGTTATACTGCTGCTTGCATGTGGTCTTCTTTGAAGACATGATATGGCCTCTCGAGTTCTTCTGCTGCTTGCATGTGGTCTCACTTGAAGACATGATATGGCCTCTCAGGTTCTGCGGCTGCTTGCATGTGGTCTTCTTTGAAGACATGATATGGCCTCTCAGGTTCTGCTGCTGCTTGCATGTGGTCTCCCTTGAAGACATGATATGGCCTCTCAGGTTCTGCTGCTTGCATGTGGTTTTCCTTGAAGACATGATATGGCCTCTCAGGGTCTGCTGTTGCTTGTATGTGGTCTCCCTGGGAGACATGTTATGTTCTCCCAGGTTCTGCTGTGGCTTGTATGTGGTCTTCCTTGAAGACATGATATGGCCTCACAGGTTCTGCTTCTGCTTGTATGTGGTCTCTCTTGAAGACATGATGTGGCCTCTCACGTTCTGCTGCTTGCATGCGGTGTCTCTTGAAGACATAATATGTCCTCTCAGGTTTTGCTGCTGCTTGCATATGGTATCCTATAAAGACATGATATGGCCTCTCAGGTTCTGCTGCTTGCATGAGGTCTCTCTTGAAGACATGATATGGCCTCACAGGTTCAACTGCTGCTTGCATGTGGTCTCCCTTGAAGACATGATATGGCCTCTCGGGGTACTGCTGCTGCTTGCATGTGGTCTTCTTTGAAGACATGATATGGCCTCTCAGGTTCTGCTGTTGCTTGTATGTGGTCTCCCTGGGAAACATGATATGTCCTCTCAGGTTCTGCTGCTGCTTGTGTGTTGTCTCCCTTGAAGACATGATATGTCCTCCCATGTTCTGCTGCTGCTTGCATGTGGTCTTCTTTGAAGACATGATATGTCCTCTCAGGTTCTGCTGTTGCTTGTATGTGGTCTCCCTGGAAGACATGATATGGCCTCCCATGTTCTGCTGCTGCTTGCATGTGGTCTTCTTTGAAGACATGATATGTCTTCTCAGGTTCTGCTGCTGCTTGCATGTGGTCTCCCTTGAAGACATGATATGGCCTCTCGAGTTCTTCTGCTGCTTGCATGTGGTCTCCCTTGAAGACATGATATGGCCTCTCAGATTCTGCGGCTGCCTGCATGTGGTCTTCTTTGAAGACATGATATGGCCTCTCAGATTCTGCGGCTGCTTGCATGTGGTCTTCTTTGAAGACATGATACGGCCTCTCGAGTTCTTCTGCTGCTTGCATGTGGTCTCCCTTGAAGACATGTTATGGCCTCTCGAGTTCTTCTGCTGCTTGCATGTGGTGTCCCTAGAAGACATGATATGGCCTCTCGAGTTATGCTGCTGCTTGCATGTGGTCTTCTTTGAAGACATGATATGGCCTCTCGAGTTCTTCTGCTGCTTGCATGTGGTCTCACTTGAAGACATGATATGGCCTCTCAGGTTCTGAGGCTGCTTGCATGTGGTCTTCTTTGAAGACATGATATGTCCTCTCAGGTTCTGCTGCTGCTTGTGTGTTGTCTCCCTTGAAGACATGATATGTCCTCCCATGTTCTGCTGCTGCTTGCATGTGGTCTTCTTTGAAGACATGATATGTCCTCTCAGGTTCTGCTGTTGCTTGTATGTGGTCTCCCTGGAAGACATGATATGGCCTCCCATGTTCTGCTGCTGCTTGCATGTGGTCTTCTTTGAAGACATGATATGTCTTCTCAGGTTCTGCTGCTGCTTGCATGTGGTCTCCTTGAAGACATGATATGGCCTCTCGAGTTCTTCTGCTGCTTGCATGTGGTCTCCCTTGAAGACATGATATGGCCTCTCAGATTCTGCGGCTGCCTGCATGTGGTCTTCTTTGAAGACATGATATGGCCTCTCAGATTCTGCGGCTGCTTGCATGTGGTCTTCTTTGAAGACATGATACGGCCTCTCGAGTTCTTCTGCTGCTTGCATGTGGTCTCCCTTGAAGACATGTTATGGCCTCTCGAGTTCTTCTGCTGCTTGCATGTGGTGTCCCTAGAAGACATGATATGGCCTCTCGAGTTATGCTGCTGCTTGCATGTGGTCTTCTTTGAAGACATGATATGGCCTCTCGAGTTCTTCTGCTGCTTGCATGTGGTCTCACTTGAAGACATGATATGGCCTCTCAGGTTCTGAGGCTGCTTGCATGTGGTCTTCTTTGAAGACATGATATGGCCTCTCAGGTTCTGAGGCTGCTTGCATGTGGTCTCCCTTGAAGACATGATATGGCCTCTCAGGTTCTGCTGCTTGCATGTGGTTTTCCTTGAAGACATGATATGGCCTCTCAGGGTCTGCTGTTGCTTGTATGTGGTCTCCTGGGAGATATGTTATGGCCTCCCAGGTTCTGCTGTTGCTTGTATGTGGTCTCCCTTGAAGACATGATATGGCCTCTCAAGTTCTGCTGTTGCTTGTATGTGGTCTCCCTGGAAGCCATGTTATGGCCTCCCAGGTTCTGCTGTTGCTTGTATGTGGTCTCCTTGAAGACATGATATGTCCTCTCAGGTTCTGCTGCTGCTTGTATGTGGTCTCTCTTGAAGACATGATATGTCCTCTCAGGTTCTGCTGCTGCTTGTGTGTTGTCTCCCTTGAAGACATGATATGGCCTCCCATGTTCTGCTGCTGCTTGCATGTGGTCTTCTTTGAAGACATGATATGACCTCTCAGGTTCTGCTGTTGCTTGTATGTGGTCTCCCTGGAAGCCATGTTATGGCCTCCCAGGTTCTGCTGTTGCTTGTATGTTGTCTCCCTTGAAGACATGGTATGTCCTCTCAGGTTCTGCTGCTGCTTGTATGTGGTCTCTCTTGAAGACATGATATGTCCTCTCAGGTTCTGCTGCTGCTTGTGTGTTGTCTCCCTTGAAGACATGATATAGCCTCCCATGTTCTGCTGCTGCTTGCATGTGGTCTTCTTTGAAGACATGATATGACCTCTCAGGTTCTGCTGTTGCTTGTATGTGGTCTCCTTGGAAGACATGATATGGCCTCTCGAGTTCTTCTGCTGCTTTCATGTGGTCTCCCTTGAAGACATGATATGGCCTCTCAGATTCTGCGGCTGCTTGCATGTGGTCTTCTTTGAAGACATGATATGGCCTCTCAGATTCTGCGGCTGCTTGCATGTGGTCTTCTTTGAAGACATGATATGGCCTCTCAGGTTCTGTTGCTGCTTGCATGTGGTCTCCCTTGAAGACATGATATGGCCTCTCAGGTTCTGCTGCTTGCATGTGGTTTTCCTTGAAGACATGATATGGCCTCTCAGGGTCTGCTGTTGCTTGTATGTGGTCTCCCTGTCCTATCCCTTCTTCTTTTCTTTTTTTGTTTATATACGAGACACTTTAATCCCAATGATTGGGAGACTACCAGGGACTCCATTCAGGTGTATACATGGTGGCAAAGCTCCCTACCATCCCAATTCCCATAATAATGACAGGATTGATTTATTAAATACAATTTGTACGTTTGTGAGTTATCAGAACAATACAATGTTCCGTAGTTGTCACCATCACTGGACACGTCCCGTTTTTATCTATTATTGGTTTGACAACTCTGTGGTATGATCACGTTAATAAATGGGACTTGTACCTTGCATCAGAGGAATTTAGCTTCACACATTAGCACACCCAGATCTGGTGCAGACCGGCGTACGCATATTGGCGGAGGGTTGACTGAGATCACAGGCTGCCATGACAACGCACCTCCACTCGGCACACTCATGCGCGGGGGAGTAGTATTCCCCGATGACGCAGGCGCACTGTGGGTCTGCACTCACGCATGCGCACATCTGACCGGTATTACTGAGTGTCCCGGAAGGAGGAACCGCCCAGGCACCTGCAATTTCGACTATATTTAGCCCCTGTTCCCGTTACTGCCAACATATTTCTGGCAGGTGGCTGGACGGGGTAGGTGCACAGGATCTGGCACCTGAGAATAACTGTGAGTAAGAAGTTAGTAGGGATGAGGAAACGGAGCAGCTCGCACTCAGGACGATGACTTCCTCTTGGTATTTGTTTGCTCATACCTGTTCTCATTATTTTTCTTTTACTAGCCCGGCTAGGTGCGGGGGTCCAACGCTTTCAGCCATTGGAGCAACTCGCCTCACAGTGGGAGGTAAGGACTCCATGAGAGGTGCTTATAACTCCTTTAAAAGGTATTGGACGTTGAAGATTTGGGTACTGGTTTTTGTAAGGGGGATTCAATGTGTGGCAGTGTATTGCGGCCATGGATGTATTTCATGCCCTTTAACAGTCGGGTTCCCTGATACGATCTGAAAGGGGTTCTAGCAGACCTGCCGCATATTAGTTTTCCTGCTAGTGGTCACTTTCCCAATATGTTGATGTCCCGCAATTGACGGCACAGTGCATTTGGTGGGTCTCCCAGTGGTCTCCGGTGGGACCAGGTGCGCGACGGTCATGTTTCCTAGCGCCTTGTGACTGGCCTGCCGGCAGACTCGTCTGGGTTGCCCCACATTGCCTGTGCTTGCAAAGGAGACTAATTCTCTCCTACTGGTCTCGTTGCCTTTTTTCTGTGGTATGTTGTGCACACGGCTGTGGCACACTATGATGCATTAAGTTAGTCTAATGCACATTCTTTGTATCCTTTCTTTTTCTGTCCTAGGTTTTGATCAGGAGCAGCGCAATGGCCTGCCCTGACATGCATGAAGGGTATTTTATATATATTTTTTAACAATTGATTCACATGCACTTCACTATATGTTTTATATCCTGGTCCTGAAGAAGCGCCAACGACCCTTGTGGCAACATAGGCGCGAAACATGTCGACCTATCATACCTGGGCACATAGTGCCTCTTGGGATTCACTCTATTTATGGGTCTTTATTCTGTAAAGGGTGCCGCTATGCTTAATACTCTGTTTTGGCAACCCTTTGTCAGTTTTAATCACTATGCACGCACCGTTTTACCCTCACGTAGGACCCACACACCCGCATGCACCATCCGGCAATATATTAAAAGATCTCTGATAAAGTGACCCTTCGGGGGACCCGTGGGGCATTGCAGCGCCGGCCCGACGAGGAGCAAATGCCCCATGATGAAGCATGACACCTCTCGGGGTGTGTGAGGGCAACAGGAGGCAAGACTTGTTCTTCCCCCTTATTGGTGGGTACGTTCCACCTCGGTCTCTTTTTTCTTCTTTTTCTTTAAAGGCGTTCGGGTGATTGTTGCACCCCGCCTTAGGAACAGTGTCCCTTTGTTTGTTTGGACGTCTCCCATGTTCTGCTGCTGCTTGCATGTGGTCTTCTTTGAAGACATGATATGGCCTCTCAGGTTCTGCTGTTGCTTGTATGTGGTCTCCCTGGAAGACATGATATGGCCCCTCGGGTTCTGCTGCTGCTTGCATGTGGTCTCCCATGAAGACATGATATGGCCTCTCAGGATCTGCTGCTGCTTGCGTGTGGTCTCCCTTGAAGACATGATATGGCCTCTCAGGATCTGCTGCTGCTTGCGTGTGGTCTCCCTTGAAGACATGATATGGCCTCTCGAGTTCTTCTGCTGCTTGCATGTGGTCTCCCTTGAAGACATGATATGGCCTCCCAGGTTCTGCTGTTGCTTGTATGTGGTCTCCCTTGAAGACATGATATGGCCTCACAGGGTCTGCTGCTGCTTGTATGTGGTCTCTCTTGAAGACATGATGTGGCCTCTCAGGTTCTGCTGCTTGCATGCGGTGTCTCTTGAAGACATAATATGTCCTCTCAGGTTTTGCTGCTGCTTGCATATGGTATCCTATGAAGACATGATAAGGCCTCACAGGTTCTGCTGCTGCTTGCATGTGGTCTCCCTTGAAGACATGATATGGCCTCTCGGAGTACTGCTGATGCTTGCATGTGGTCTTCTTTGAAGACATGATATGGCCTCTCAGGTTCTGCTGTTGCTTGTATGTGGTCTCCCTTGAAGACATGATATGGCTTCCCATGTTCTGCTGCTGCTTGCATGTGGTCTTCTTTGAAGACATGATATGGCCTCTCAGATTCTGCGGCTGCTTGCATGTGGTCTTCTTTGAAGACATGATATGGCCTCTCGAGTTCTTCTGCTGCTTGCATGTGGTCTTCTTTGAAGACATGATATGGCCTCTCAGATTCTGCGGCTGCTTGCATGTGGTCTTCTTTGAAGACATGATATGGCCTCTCGAGTTCTTCTGCTGCTTGCATGTGGTCTCCCTTGAAGACATTATATGGCCTCTCGAGTTCTTCTGCTGCTTGCATGTGGTCTCCCTTGAAGACATGATATGGCCTCTCAGATTCTGCAGCTGCTTGCATGTGGTCTTCTTTGAAGACATGATATGGCCTCTCAGATTCTGCGGCTGCTTGCATGTGGTCTTCTTTGAAGACATGATATGGCCTCTCAGGTTCTGCTGTTGCTTGTATGTGGTCTCCCTTGAAGACATGATATGGCCTCCCATGTTCTTCTGCTGCTTGCATGTGGTCTTCTTTGAAGACTTGATATGGCCTCTCGAGTTCTTCTGCTGCTTGCATGTGGTCTCCCTAGAAGACATGATATGGCCTCTCTGGTTCTGCTGCTGCTTGCATGTGGTCTTCTTTGAAGACATGATATGGCCTCTCGAGTTCTTCTGCTGCTTGCATGTGGTCTCCCTTGAAGACATGATATGGCCTCTCGGGTTCTGCTGCTGCTTGCATGTGGTCTCCCTTGAAGACATGATATGGCCTCTCGAGTTCTTCTGCTGCTTGCATGTGGTCTCCCTTTTTAAGTCATGATATGGCCTCTCGGGTTCTGCTGCTGCTTGCATGTGGTCTTCTTTGAAGACATGATATGGCCTCTCGAGTTCTTCTGCTGCTTGCATGTGGTCTCACTTGAAGACATGATATGGCCTCTCGGGTTCTGCTGCTGCTTGCATGTGGTCTTCTTTGAAGACATGATATGGCCGCTCAGGTTCTGCTGCTGCTTGCATGTGGTCTCACTTGAAGACATGATATGGCCTCTCAGGTTCTGCTGCTGCTTGTGTGTGGTCTCCCTTGAAGACATGAAATGGCCTCTCAGGTTCTGCTGCTGCTTGAATGTGGTCTCCCTTGAAGACATGATATGGCCTCTCAGGTTCTGCTGCTTGCATGTGGTCACCCTTGAAGACATGATATGGCCTCTTGGGGTACTGCTGCTGCTTGCATGTAGTCTCCCTTGAAGACATGATATGGTCTTTTCATTCCCCTACCACCGATCTCACTTAAAAAGGTGATTCCGTATCTCTTGAAGAGGTGATGTGGTCTGCAGGTTCCCCTGCCACACGTATGTGGTCTCACTTGAAGAGGCAATATGGTTTCACTTCAGGAGGTGATGTGGTCTCACTTCAGGTGGTGATGTGGCCTCGCTTCAGGAAGTGATGTTGTCTCACTTCAGTTAATGTGGTCTCACTTCAGGAGGTGATGAGGTCTCACTTCAGTTGATATGGTCTCACTTCAGGAGGTGGTGTGGTCTCGCTTCAGTTGATGTGGTCTCACTTCAGTAGGTGGTGTGGTCTCGCTTCAGGTGATGTGGTCTCACTCTAGGAGGTGATGTGGTCTCACTTCAGGAGGTGATGTGGTCTCACTCCAGGAGGTGATGTGGTCTCACTCCAAGAGGTGATGTGGTCTCACACCAGGAGGTGATGTGGTCTCACTTCAGGAGGTGACGTGGTCTCACTTCAGGAGCTGATGTGGTCTCACTCCAGGAGGTGATGTGGTCTCACTTCAGGAGGTGATGTGGCCTCGCTTCAGGAAGTGATGTGGTCTCACTTCAGGAGGTGATGAGGTCTCACTTCAGTTGATGTGGTCTCACTTCAGGAGGTGGTGTGGTCTCGCTTCAGGTGATGTGGTCTCATTCCAGGAGGTGATGTGGTCTCACTTCAGGAGGTGATGTGGTCTCACTCCAGGAGGTGATGGGGTCTCACTCCAAGAGGTGATGTGGTCTCCCACCAGGAGGTGATGTGGTCTCACTTCAGGAGGTGACGTGGTCTCACTTCAGGAGGGGATGTGGTCTCACTCCAGGAGGTGATGTGGTCTCACTTCAGGAGGTGATGTGGCCTCGCTTCAGGAAGTGATGTGGTCTCACTTCAGTTGATGTGGTCTCACTTCAGGAGGTGATGAGGTCTCACTTCAGTTGATGTGGTCTCACTTCAGGAGGTGATGTGGTCTCACTTCAGGAGGTGGTGTGGTCTTACTTCAGGAGGTGATGTGGTCTTACTTCAGGTGATGTGGTCTCACTCCAGGAGGTGATGTGGTCTCACTTCAGGAGGTGATGTGGTCTCACTCCAGGAGGTGATGTGGTCTCACTCCAAGAGGTGATATGGTCTCACACCAGGAGGTGATGTGGTCTCACTTCAGGAGGTGACGTGGTCTCACTTCAGGAGGTGATGTGGTCTCACTCCAGGAGATGATGTGGTCTCACTTCAGGAGGTGATGTGGCCTCGCTTCAGGAAGTGATGTGGTCTCACTTCAGTTGATGTGGTCTCACTCCAGGAGGTGATGTGGTCTCACTCCAAGAGGTGATGTGGTCTCACACCAGGAGGTGATGTGGTCTCACTCCAGGAGGTGACGTGGTCTCACTTCAGGTGATGTGGTCTCACTTCAGGAGGTGATGAGGTCTCACTTCAGTTGATGTGGTCTCACTTCAGGAGGTGATGTGGTCTCGCTTCAGGTGATGTGGTCTCACTTCAGGAGGTGATGTGGTCTCACTCCAGGAGATGATGTGGTCTCACTTCAGGAGGTGATGTGGTCTCACTTCAGGAGGTGATGTGGTCTCACTCCAAGAAGTGATGTGGTCTCACACCAGGAGGTGATGTGGTCTCACTTCAGGAGGTGATGTGGTCTCACTCCAGGAGGTGATGTGGTATAAGTTCCACTGCCACCTACCTGAGGACTCACTTGAAATCGTGATATGGTCAGACGTCTAAAGGCCTTTTAATTTCTGCTCCCCTCCCCCTCCCCCCCCCCCCCTATGTGATCAGTATAGGTGGAAAGACTGAGTTTTCGTGTTGGGATGTGAAGTAACATTGCTGCTTCTTTCCACGAGGCAGTCTTCATTACCACAGCGCTCGCTTAGAGGCCTTTGCCTGCTGCTCAGTGTGAGTCAGTGAGAGTTGGTCTTGTCAGAATGATCTCTTCTGTCCCTTCCGGCTCCGGACAGCCCGGCTCGAGACACCCTGTAATCTCAGATGGTAATCTCAGCGGGCACAATCGGGCGGATTCCCGTTACCCTAACACACCATAGGAGGTCTCGTGAAAACCCACCATTGCTCCCTTTGAAAACTGCCCAAAATGAGACTGGCGCAAGGCGGCTCTGGATCTGGCCGTTCTTTCACCCGTCCTTAATGGCTGTCAGAAATTGTTAAAGCTCAGGTGGTGGAACAGGGCGGTCCTCATTTGCATAAGGCACACTTACATGCAGGTGGTAAACTCAGGTGCTAAACTCAAATGGTAATCTCAGGTGGTAAACTCAGGTTCTTGAGCGGTAATCTCAGGTGGTAAACTCATACAATATGCTTAGATAGTAAACACAGGTAATACACCCAGGTGATACCTTCACTAGCTATGAGTCGGCTACGATCATGCTCTCTGGTGGTGTATGCGCAGGTGGTAATCCCCGGCCATACTCCCAGGCAGCAGGCTCAGATGGTTATCTCAGGTGGTAATCTCAGGTGTTAAACGCATAGTATATGCTTGGGTGGTAAACCCAGGTGATACCTTCACTAGCTATGAGTAGGCTACGATCATGCTCTCTGGTGGTGTATGCGCAGGTGGTAATCCCAGGCCGTACTCTCATGTGGTAGGCTCAGATGGTAATCCCAGGTTCTTTGGTGGTAAACTCATGTGATATGCTTAGGTAGTAAACCCAGATGGTACTTTCAGGAGCTAAGGGTAGGCTTGGGTCTGAAGTGGTATATACAGGTGGTAATCCTAGGCCATACTCTCATGCGGCAGGCTCAGGCGGTAAACTCATTGGGTATGCTTTGGTGGTAAACCCAGGAGATGCATTCAGGTGATACCTTCACTAGCTATGAGTGGGGTGGGGTCATGGTCTCAGGCGGTGTATACGCAGGTCGTACTCTCAGGTGTTGAAGTCATAGGGAATGCTTAGGTGGTAAACCCAGGTGATACCTTCACTAGCTTTGTGTAGCCTAGGGTCATGCTTTCGCATGCTGCATGCGCAGACGGTAATCCCAGGCTTTATTCTCGAGTGGTAATCCCAGGTGATACCTTCACTAGCTATGCGTAGCCTAGGGTCATGCTCTCAGGTGGTTTATGCACAGGTGGTAATGCCAGGCTTTACTCTCAGGAAGTAATCTCAGGTGGTAAACTCATAGGGAATGCTTAGGTGGTAAACCCAGGTGATACCTTCACAGCTATGCGTAGCCTAGAGTCATGTTCTCAGGTGGTTTATGCACAGGTGGTAATGCCAGGCTTTACTCTCAGGAAGTAATCTCAGGTGGTAAACTCATAGGGAATGCTTAGGTGGTAAACCCAGGTGATACCTTCACAGCTATGCGTAGCCTAGGGTCATGCTCTCAGGTGGTTTATGCACAGGTGGTAATGCCAGGCTTTACTCTCAGGAAGTAATCTCAGGTGGTAAACTCATAGGGAATGCTTAGGTGGTAAACCCAGGTGATACCTTCACTAGCTTTGTGTAGCCTAGGGTCATGCTTTCGCATGCTGCATGCGCAGACGGTAATCCCAGGCTTTACTCTCGAGTGGTAATCCCAGGTGATACCTTCACTAGCTATGCGTAGCCTAGGGTCATGCTCTCAGGTGGTTTATGCACAGGTGGTAATGCCAGGCTTTACTCTCAGGAAGTAATCTCAGGTGGTAAACTCATAGGGAATGCTTAGGTGGTAAACCCAGGTGATACCTTCACAGCTATGCGTAGCCTAGAGTCATGTTCTCCGGTGGTTTATGCACAGGTGGTAATGCCAGGCTTTACTCTCAGGAAGTAATCTCAGGTGGTAAACTCATAGGGAATGCTTAGGTGGTAAACCCAGGTGATACCTTCACAGCTATGCGTAGCCTAGAGTCATGTTCTCCGGTGGTTTATGCACAGGTGGTAATGCCAGGCTTTACTCTCGGGTGGTAATCCCAGGTGGTATTCTCACCAGCTAAGAGAAGCACGTCTCTCTGCCCCCGAGCTCACCCTAGTAGCCTCCCCGCCTCCCTCCCTCTTTCCTAATATACAGGACATTTTCGCAGCTTAGTTCTGGCAGCGGAAGTAATGCGGCCTCGACTGAGATAGCATCGACAAGCCACGGGCTCCAGATAGAAGCCGAACTGTAAATACCAAGCGAGGAAGGATGGAATCTAATATCAAAGCGGGGGATATATCTAAGAGAAACCCTGATCTGAAAACCGCGCACGTCCCCCGCACGGAGAGATACCGAGGGCTGCCGAGAGCGAGGAAGGACTCAAGGGCAGCGAGGGGGGCAGAGCCAGGCAGGGAGACGGGCCTGGAGACTGAGCGGGGACTCGTGCCTCTCCCAGGCCGGACCTGGCCCTAAGAATCAATGTCACCTGCTGATCTGTACTCTGTAATGCCGAACATTATGTTAGTAGCTAGTAACCCACTGTCCGCACTGTAACTCGTATGCGAGAGAACAGAGAAGCAGGCGGCATTGATTACTTTTCAGAGTCTAGAACATTCGTGGAAGAGAGCTTGCTTGCTGCATCTTGTTTTCAAGAGTGTGTGGTGTTCTTTTCCGACAGATGTAAGCACGGGTCCCCTCTGCTCCTCCCTCATCAGAAGAGAAGCGAGTCCACTGCAGTGAGCCGTTGGAATGAATGTCACTGACATTCTCCAGAACTTTCACCCCAGAGTGAATGCAGTAACTTTTCCAATTGCAAACTAAGTACCCCAGATGCGTCCCTGTGCCCAACGTGGCATAAATGCCCACGGGCCACTGTGCCATGTGTTTAGAGCCCGGAAGTAAACTCGAGTATGTAGCGCGGCGGGGCCACGTGGGGTAAGGCCTCGGCTACGCTTTTGCAATAAGGCACAACACACACGTTTAGCCACCAGTTGGCCGGAAGACCCCGAGCAGTCCTCGGCCGTTTATTTATCCCCTCCGGTCGGGCCCGCCCCGAAGGGTGTGGGGATGCGTGTATAGTGCAACACAGTATGGGAGAGCCCGGGTGGCTCTCTACATCCCTTCTTTCTTTTAGTGATGGGGCCTCAGACACTTCAGACTCAAGGGGAGGTATATACAAAGTCCTTCAGTCTTTGGCTAGGCGCAGGGTTCGGCCGGAGACCATACAGAACTCTGGCTCCGGGAGCTGGAAATAACCACTGCGTCAGCTGCGGTGTTTGGAGTTGGCCCTGTCATTACGTCATGACTGAGTCGTTCGGTCCTTGGGCCACCTTCTCCCCGGTCCACCTGCGAACTTCCCTGTGAAGAATCCAGCAACACTGGCGAACCAGGTGGGGTAAGACTCTGAGTGTCTTCAGGATGTTCGGTCTCTTCATGACCAGAACTTTGGCTGTCGATCTTCTTGAAGTTGGACACATTCCTGGTGACGGACTGCTGGCCACGTTGGGCAGTGACCATGGTCCCCTGGACATCGATTACTGTCCACTTTTCCGGCTCATAGGGTGTTCTGAATTTCCATCCGGGGTGTCGGTCTTTGACGACTACCTGGTCTCTTACTCTCAACTGCGATTCTCTGGCTCGACGGGCTTCGCTCGCCTTAACAAGAGGAGATTGAAAATACAAAATGGCCTCACGCAGCAGGATGGAAAACCGGGTGGCTCTCGGCACATCAAGGCATCAAAGGCTGCTGATGTGACGAAAACAGCGCTGCAGGGCTCGAGGTCGAGGAGGCCGAAGAGCTGAATGTAGGTTCGCGCGTGAAGTGACACGAGCGCTGTCTGTATTATTTTAAACTGCAGGGAGGGCGGTTGGACACAGCAGATTTGAGCTGTCAGCGTAGCCCAAGAAACAAAGACAAAAAATGTCTTACCTCACTTGTCCCGACACTCCTCAGTCCGGTTGAGTGTGCGCCTCTGGGAAGAAATAAAACACCTCTCATGTAGTGACTGCGAGAACACCCCAACACTCCTGCTGTCAAAGCACAACGCTTCCCACATAGATTGAGGGCCCAAATTAAACCGGGAACACAACACGATAGGCAAACTTGTTGAACCTCTAAGAAGCTTCTTGCTGCAGAGACTGTTGACAGTATGAGTCTTCCAGGTGACAGCAGGGTGATAGCAGATTACCAGTGATACTCCACGCGTTGGTTCTTTAAAACAGCCTGAACGGGCTTGGGCTGCAGATGAAACACCTTGGCAGGAGCACACATATACTAGCACACTTCTTCCCCAGACAGTATGCAGACGAAGATAGGTGACAGATGAACACACAAGATTAGGCTTACCCTCACTGAAGGCGCAGCACAAAGGCGTAATGGAGGAGACACAGGCAGTTTTGATGACTTTAGACCAGGTGATGCAGTTGAAATAGACTGTAGGAACAGTAAGAACAGACCTTTGAGATGCTGTGGGAACAGCAGGCAGAGACTTGAGCTGCGTAGAAACTGGAACTGGCACTTTTGCGTTGAGGGCGACCGGTGTGAGGTCACTGGTGGGGCTGATGTGTGCCAGTGGTTGAGTAACCGCAGCTGTAGTTACAGGAGTTGCTTTAGCTTGAGAGTAAGTCCTCAGATACTCCAGACTTGAAATTGAAGGCCTTTAGAGGTAGCACACGCAGATTCTTTGCTTCAACTCGTCGCCATAAAATTGTAGTGATCACTCCACGCTGGTTGAGATGTTTTAGGAGTATTTATTGAAGATCAGTAGTACATCAGTAATACAGCCCCACCAGGAGCACCCAGCATGGTGCTCAGCCCTTCTCCAACTGTGGTTTACAGAGACCAGCATTCCATATTACATCATTCTTACAGTGTTCCACTGGTGGAGCAATGGATGACATAAACAACAGTATAGCTAGGATATAACAGTTTGTCATGGCTCTTCTCGCTTGGACAGCATCATTGTCTCGTTCCAGGGGCACCCACGACGGATCTGTCGGAATGCCATCGCGAGGGGGTCTCTTGAAGAGCAGATGCGAGGGGGCACACTTTGTCGTGCTGTGTGGCGTATGACGGTAGGCATCAAGGAACCGATCTAGTGCAACCTCTGCGTCTTCTCCTTGGTCCACTGCAATGCGCAGCGCTCGGTTGATTGTCCGCATGAGACGCTCTACTTCCCCATTGGCTTGAGGCCAAAGCGGGGTGATCTTCCTGTGGCGGATTGCTTTTTGCTCAAGATACTCCTGGAATTCTCTGCCTTGGAAGGGTGGTCCGTTATCTGTTCGAACCTCTTCTGGTAAACCCATGAGTGCAAAAGTCTTGACGAGGACCCTGTGGACGTGGGTGAATGCCGTGGATGCCACGATTTCTACAATAGGAAACTTTGAGAAAGCGTCAACCATCACCAACATGTTGCGCCCATCTGGGAAACTCCCAAAGTCTAGGCTGACCTTAGTCCACGGGGTGTGGCAGTGTTCTTCAGTGATTACGGGCGCCGGCGCCGGGTCTCCTCCCCGTGATCGTGCAGGCATGGCATTGTCTTACCATTTCGTCCACCATGGAATCCATGGCCGGGAACCACACTTTGTTCCTCAGTCTGGCTTTTGTCTTGGCCATCCCTTGGTGCCCATCATGCGCCAATGAGAGTATCCTCCTCTGTAGGTTCTCTGGAACCACGATCACATGTCCCCGTAGGACGACTCCCTGTTCCCCTACACTGAGTTCATGCCGCACCTGCCAAATTTGTTGCCGCGCGTGGCTAACCTCTTCCCTGAGAGTTCGTGCACCGTCCAGGAAGTGCGCCCAGCTGTTGCCTGCCAGCGCTGTTTTTACTCTCGTCAGAGTTTCATCTTCAGTCGTGGCCCGGCCAATTTCCTCCAGTGTCATGGCGGTGGGGCACGCTCCTTGCGAGATCATCTTCACGAACGCCTCGGACTGAGACGCATCCATTGACGATTCTTGCGGCTCAACGGAGTCTGGATGGCAGGACAGGTAGTCGGCGGGGTTATGGGCCCCAGGACGGAAGATCACCTTGAAGTTGTACGACTGCAGCTGCACTGCACATCTCTATATCCGTGGGGGTGCTAGCCTGGATGACCCGGCAAACAACGGTATCAAAGGTTTGTGGTCAGTCACAACTTGGAACTCCTGGCCGCACAGATACAGGTGAAAATGTTGACACGCCCATTTTATTGCCAGGGCCTCCCTCTCGATTTGGGCATACCGCGTTTCGGTATCTGTGAGAGCCTTACTGGCATATGCCACCGGCTTCCAGGCTTCCGGGCCATGTTCTTGAAGAAGGACCGCCCCAAGGCCCACGGGGCTAGCATCAACAATGAGTTCAGTGTGCCGTCCTGGGTGGAAGTACGCCATCACTGTCTTGTCTAGCAGCGCCGCTTTGATGTCGTGGAACGCCTTGTTGGCGGCCACGGTCCACTCCCACTTGTGGTCATTGCGGGTGAGGGCACGGAGTGGTTCTGACAGGGCAGCTAGATTTGGTATGAAGCGCCCACAATATGTGGCCATGCCCAGAAAGCTTCTCACCTCTGTGGGGTTCTTCGGGTGCTGGCTGCTCGGATGGCTGCGGCTTTCTTGGGGTCCACCCGAGTCCTTCTCTGGTGAACGTGTACCCAAAGAAATCGACGGATTCCTGATAGAACAGACATTTTGCTTTGTGAAGAGTTAGCCCACAGTCCTCTAGTCTCTTCAGGGTGGCTCTGAGATGGGTGTGGTGATCTTCCAGGGTGTCTGAGAACACTAGGATGTCATCACTGAGGTTAATTACGCCCTGCAGACCCGACAGTGCTTCCCTGATGGCGTTTTGGAAGACCTCAGCTGCCGACGACACCCCGAAGCTGAGCCTCTTGTATCTCCTGAGGCCTACATGCGTTGAGAATGTCGTGATATACCTGCTTCCGGGTTCGAGTTCCAGCTGGTGGTAGCCCGCGTTCAAGTCTAGTTTCGAGAACCACGTGGCCCCATTCAAATCTGCCACTATGTCGTCCATGGTGGGCGTAATATGGCGTTCCCTCTTGACAGCCACATTCGGTAACCTCATATCTACACAGAGCCTGATGGCTCCGGGCTGCTTGGGCTTGGGTGCCACGACCAGCGGGGACACCCACGGGGTGGGGCCAGATACCTTTTCGATCACGTCGAGGTCTTCCAGCTTTTTCAGCTCTTCTTCCACCTGCGGGCGGAGATTGAATGGCACCCTCCTATGCCGTAGGGCGACCGGTCTCACCGTGGGGTCGATGTGAAGTTTAAATCTCTTCCCTTTGAGCTTCCCTAGACCGGTGAACAAAGTGGGGAACTCTTTCAGGATCGCTTCGGCATGGGAGTCGTGGATCTGGTGGGCAAAGAAGACTAACCCCAGGTCTTCAGCTGTGTGGCAGCTGAGCAGCGTGCCTTTCCTTCCTTCCGTGATGTGGATCTTGGTTTCCATGGAGTGTGTCCCGCTGACGACTTGGACGTGGATGACTCCTCGAAGAGGGAGCGGATCCGTCCCTCCGTGCGTGTAGATCCGGGCCTTTGAGGGTGTGAGCGGGGGCCGTGGCGATAGACGGTCGTACTGTTCAGAGTCCATCACGTTGACAGAGGCCCCAGTGTCGATGAGGGCTTGGACAGCTGTCCCTCCTACCGAGATGGAGCACATGGGCGGTGGCCTCTGTCGATTGCCGGATCTGCTGACATATGATACGACGAACACTTCGTAGTCGTCATCGTCATCTTCGAGTGTAAGGCAGCGTTCCTGCTGCTGGGCCTCGCTTGTCGAGGGTGGGTCGTCGATGGATACCTGGCGAAGGCGTTGTGGCATGCCTCTTGGCCTCTGCGTGGCCTGCCTTGATTGACGACTGCAACATACCCTTGCGAAGTGATTGATTTTTCCGCATCGGGAGCACGTCTTCCCTTTTGCTCCGCAGACCGCCGTTGTAGGGTGCTCTTCCCCACAGTAGCCACATTGCCCTCCAGGTTGCGGTCTTGGTATGCCGTTGGATCGCCTCGATCTTCTCCTCCTTGACTGGTGCTTGCTTCGACATGCGTGGTGCTGCGACAGGAGTGTGAAGGGCAGTCTCCATTTCCTCCGCCCGAACATCCGACAGTTCGTGTGACCGAGCCAGGACAAGGATCTCGTCCAGCGAGATCCCTGGTTGACGAAGGATCAGCTTCCGCAGGAGTTTGGAACGGCATCCGAGGATTATCTGGTCCCGTATCTCTTCCCTGTGGTCCGTGAAGGTGCACGTGCTGGCCAGCCGGCGTAGCCGTGCGTAGAACATGTCGACCGACTCTGTATCAGCCTGCGATGCCCGCCTGAACTTGAACTTCTCGAAGTCGGGGTTGAGTTGCGGGTCAAAATGTCTGTTGAGAGCGGCGACCGCCGCCTCATAGTCGTCGTCTTCGCCTGCGTTAGGGAGCGTCTCGAAGAGGTCGTAGATCTCTGGGCCTCCATAGTAGAGGAGCAGCGATCTCTTTACCGTGCCATCAGTCTCCCTGGTCCCCTTGAAGTAGTGGTTGAGGCGCCCTACCCACGCTTTCCATCGCGGGGCCGCTGTGGCCGGGTCCGCTGTCTCGCTGAATGGTGGTAAAGGGGCGATGGCCGTGTGACTGTAGCCTGGGGGTGGAATGATGGCACCCCTGGCTGGATTGCTCCCTCCGGCCTGCCGAGCCGCGGCGTTGTCAGGGCCCTGGTTGCTCATGGCGCCTGTTTTTTTTTTTTTTTTGCTGGTGCGTTGACGTAGTCTTGGCGCAAAGGCTTGTGGCGAGTGTGCGCGCTGGCGCGTGGTCACGTGGCGATGGTTGTCACAGGCCTACGGGCCTGGTGGATGCAGGCGAGATGGCTGCAATGCCTTGAGGGGTAATGGGCGAGGTGGCTTGGTTTCCCACGGGAGCAAAGGCCGCTGGCTTCCTGCTTGTGTGCTGAGGGTGAGGGTCCAGGCGAGGAGCGTGGGGGTCCCTGTCCTCTGACGTGTCTGGCTGTCCTCCTACGTGAGTGTGCACTTTTCTCCTCCCCCACTTCTTTTCAGCACAGGCAATGTGCAGGGCAGCACCTATTGCAGAGGGGGGGGCCTGGGGCCACACTTGTGCTCGTGTGCAGTCAGGGGCCCAGGGCGCCAGCGCTCGCTAGAAGAGGCGGGGCAGCAGCCTCCCAATAAGAGGTCCAGGCAGACAGGCCTTGAGTCTCGTCGTGGAGCGGGGGGGCAGCGAGGTCCGTGGAGCCGCAGAGCGCCACGGCCGGGTGAAACCCTGTAACGGGCCAGGCACTCACCCGCGATGACATCGGCAGCGCACACCGCCAGCTGAACACGCTCCCGCAGCTCAGGGGATGCGTGTGGGCAGGTGCGAGAGCCGCGGCAGGGCGAGGGGCGAATCCGGGTCCCTCACGGCGACGTGCAGAGGAACAGGCCGAGGTGCAGGAGACAGATGCGGAGCGTCGCGGGTGGGCTCCGGAGGCGCTCCGTCAAACAAGGAGTGCGAGGCAGGCACGCGCAGATCGCGACCGGCCTCGTCGCCAATGTAGCGCGGCGGGGCCACGTGGGGTAAGGCCTCGGCTACGCTTTGCAATAAGGCACGACACACACGTTTAGCCACCAGTTGGCCGGAAGACCCCGAGCGGTCCTCGGCCGTTTATTTATCCCCTCGGGTCGGGCCCACCCCGAGGGGTGTGGGGATGCGTGTATAGTGCAACACAGTATGGGAGAGCCCGGGTGGCTCTCTACAGAGTATTGAGGGATTCAACCATTACATCCCTCTCTGCCCGGCAGTGACGTCACGTAACGCACAACTATACCGCCCGCCCGGAATGTGCTGAAGGGCGCTCATATGAGTCTCTCAAACCTCACAAATATTCATTGGCCATACTGTGCCCCCTGAAGGATTTTAGGGTCTGCAGGGGTCTGCGCTGCACCCCTCCTGCCCTGAAGTAAAGTAAATGAGCCATACCCCGCCCCTCCCCAAGGCCCTTGCATCCCACAATTTGGTCAAACAGAGACTTCGGGTTGATTCCAGATTTTCCAAGCTCACACTGTGCAATTCAGCCAGTAAATGAGTATTTCTAATTTCAAAAGTTAATGTTTTGTACTTTATTTTTGAATGGCAATATTGCAGCATGGGTGACAGGCAGAATCCGCGTTTTACTTAACGCACCTCTGAAGAAGTGAGTTATTCGCGAAACACATGTTGGCGTGTCTGTCAATCATATGTACAGGTTGAAGAAATTGAAAACATTAATTGGAAAATATTATGTGATATCTTTTAAAAATAAAGAATTGACTAGGCCTGGGCAGTGAACACAGCTCCGTTTGCAGAGTTTTGCGCACTCCGCGCTCTGCGGAGCTCCCAAAAACTCGGTGCGGAGCGGAGTTTTCGCCCCGCTCGCACTCCCCAATGTTAAGTTGGCGAGCGCGAGCGAGGAAAATCCAACGCTAGACTGTTTCCCAGCGAGATTTCTCAACGCGTGCAGTTGCGGATTTTTGCTACCGCTCGCGTTGAGAAACCTTCCGTTCGCGTTGAGAAAGCTGCAGCTCAAGTAGATCTTCGGCTGAAAGAAGCTGCGCCCTCTTGCGCTGCATGTGATGCCATTCGTGCTGATTTTACAGTGCAGAACAAACACCCGGCGCTGAATATAAGCACGAACGGCGCAAGGTAATGCACTCCGCCGCTGGCAGAACTCCACATAGCTTGGCGGAGTTTTTTTGTCACTTTGCAGAGTTCCACATAGCGGAACTCCGCAAACTCCACCCAGGCCTAGAATTTACATGTATCCTTGTATGGACATTCGTGTTTTTCTCAGAACATGAACTAAAGTACACCATATGGACTTTTCTCTGTAAGAAAAACAGAGATCTGAGGAACAGCACAGGGTGAGTTTTCTATTATCCTTGTGTGAAATGTATATATATATATATATTATTTACTGGCGGTCGCCAGTAGATAGTTATAGTTAGGACCTATTATCCATAGGAAAATTGTAACATTCTTTTCCCAATAACTTTGGCGCCGGTTGACGAATCTTCGCGAAATTGGCAAAACTTATGGCCCGTTACGGTCAGCTCCTATCCTGAAAGTTTCGGGGTGATTCGGCAAGTGGGGGCCGAGAAAAAAGGGGGATCCCAAAACGTGTTTTCTCCATGTTATTTTCCATAGGAAACTTTAGCCACGGCTACAGCCCGAACTGCTGAACGGAATTACACCAAATTTGGCAAAAAGGTAGTGCTTGGTTCAGAAAGTGCCCTTTTTGTTAAATGGTGTAAATCCGTTCAGTAATTCCAGAGAAATTCAAAAAATAAGAGCCAAAAAATCAATTTCCCATAGGAAACTTTATGCAAGGCTACAGCCGAAACTACTGAACGGATTTACCCCAAATTTGGCAAAAAGGTAGTGCTTGGTTCAGAAAGCGACTTTTTAAAAATGATGTAAATCCATTCAGTAGTTGCTGAGAAATTCAAAAAATAAACGTATCGATATCTATGGCCGCGGTGGATCCGCGCACCCTCCCGATCACGAGCTTCATGCTAATTGGCTGTCAACACTCCAAACCAGGAAGTGTTGGCAGCCATCTTGTGACTCGGTAGAACCGAGTCACAAGAAATCAGATTTAAAAACGCGTAAAAAAAGAAAAGGGGGCAGGGTAGAAACACCGTGACCCCCTAGGCCTGCTCAGGGGGTCCCACAAGGACCCCCAGGGCCCAAAAAACCATTTTTAAAAAAAAAAACACGGCGAAATCCGCGTAGGATCCGCGAATCCCGCCGTGAAGGGAAAAAAAACAAAGCGCAGGCTCCCACGCTTCGTTAATATTTAGCCCCCGGGTGGGCCAGGTCCCGGGGGCATATTTAACATAATTGCGGGGGCCCAGGGGGGCCCCCGCAGCCCCGGGGACCACCACCCCCCGGGGCTTTTCTGAAATATTTGCGGGGGGCACACAGCCACCCCGCAGCCCCGGGGACCGCCACCCCCGGGGCTTGGTTTTTTTAATGTTGGGGGGGCCTGCAAGGCCCCCCCAAGCCCCGGGGACCACCACCCCCAGGGCTTTTGTCAAATATTTGCGGGGGGCACACAGCCCCCCCACAGCCTCGGGGACCGCCACCCCCCGGGGCTTGTTTTTTAAAAAATTACCTGTGTGGGGGCCCGAGCCCCCCACACGCCCCGGGACCGCCACCTCCCCGGGGCATAAAATATTTAAATATGGGGGTCCGTTACGACTCCCAGAGCCCCGGGGACCACCACCTCCCCGGGCTTTGAAAATGTTGGGAGGGGGCCACGCGGCCCCCTCCTGGAGCCTGTGATGGCCCTGGGGACCGCCACCCCCAGGGCCGGCCTCCTGCAGTGTCCCGGTGTGCCCACCCCCGGGACACTGCTGTTTGCAATGACAGGACGGGAGCCTCGCGGCTCCCGCCCTGTCATTGCAAACTGCTTTGCTTCATTGAAGCGAGAGCAGATTGCTTTTCCACAAGGGGAGCTGCATGTCAGCAGCTCCCCATGTGGAAAGGCAATGCCGGCTCCCGCAGGACGCGGGGAGCCGGCGGGACCGTGGGGGCATTGGGGCTCCCCCCACGGTCCCCAACGGAGAGGGCCAGCCCCGGGGGATGGGGTCCCCGGGGCTGGAAGTGGCCCGGGAGGGGGGCCACGTGGCCCCCCTTCCCCCCAAAAAATTTAAAAAATAAATAATTAAAGGCCGGCCCCGGGGGATGGGGTCCCCGGGGCCAATAGAGGCCTCAGGAGGGGGGCCACGCAGCCCCCCTCCATAAGAAAACAAAAACAAAATCTGGCCATGCCCCGGGGGATGGGGTCCCCGGGGCCGGAATTGGCCATGGGAGGGGGGCCCACGCGGCCCCCTTCCCGTTCATTTTTTTTTTTTTTTAATTAAAAAAGGGGTCAGGCCCTGGGGGATGGGGTCCTCAGGGCCCCAAAAAAGTAAAAGAAAGGGGGCCACACAGCCCCCCTTCCAAAAAAACAAAATAAAAAAAACACACGATCGTGCCGGAGGCCCCGCCCCCTCCCAGCAACACTCTGCAAACGCGCCTCTGTGGCGCGTTTTAAGTTGGGAAATGAATTCCCCTTCAATACTGGGGTCCCTGGGGGCCAACTAGCCCACCAGGTACCTCCAGTAAGCGCCACAGGGCTGCGTTGCAGAGAGGTGGTCCAGGCCACGCCCCTTTTACACCTCTCTGCAACGCAGCTCTGTGGCGCTTACTGGAGGTACCTGGTGGGCTAGTTGGACCCCAGGGACCCTCAGGATTCAAGGAGACTTTATCCCCAACTTAAAACGCGCCACGGGGCGCGCTTGCACAGTGGTGAAGGGAGGGGCGGGGCCTGAGGTGACATGTGTGCAAACACGCCCTGTGGCGTGTTTGAAGTTGGGGAATTAAGTCCCCTTCAATCCTGAGGGCCCCTGGGGCCAACTAGCCCACCAGGTATCTCCAGTAAGCACTACAGGCCTGCGTTGCAGAGAGGTGGTCCAGGCCACGCCCTTTTACACCTCTCTGCAACGCAGCTCTGTGGCGCTTACTGGAGGTACCTGGTGGGCTAGTTGGACCCCAGGGACCCTCAGGATTCAAGGGGACTTTATCCCCCGACTTAAAACGCGCCACAGGGCGCGTTTGCACAGTGGTGAAGGGAGGGGGCGGGCCTGAGGTGATATGTGTGCAAACCTGCCCTGTGGCACGTTTTAAGTTGGGGAATTAAGTCCCCTTCAATCCTGAGGGCCCCTGGGGGCCAACTAGGCCACCAGGTACCTCCAGTAAGCGCCACAGGCCTGCGTTGCAGAGAGGTGGTCCAGGCCACGCCCCTTTTTACACCTCTCTGCAACGCAGCTCTGTGGCGCTTACTGGAGGTACCTAGTGGGCTAGTTGGACCCCAGGGACCCTCAGGATTCAAGGGGACTTAATCTCCCAACTTAAAACAGCCACAGGGCGTGTTTGCACACATGTCACCTCAGGCCCCGCCCTCCCTTCACCACTGTGCAAACGCGCCCCGTGGCGCGTTTTGAGAGGTAGTTTTAATCCCCCTGCCCTTTTATGTACTAGGGCCTTGCAGAGGAGGTCATGCTAATCACAGGGGTACCCCAACGCATAGTGTTCCCTACTGTATGTAGGTGTTTTCACTGTATTCTAAGTGTCTTTTAGCATAGCACTGGCTCTAGGCCTAGTTACTCAGAGTCAGTTACCACCAGTACCCGTCTGAAAAAGTTGTGGGCACAGGATGATTTTGCAACAAGGCCTCTTTCTGCTCCTCTGTTGGTTCTTTCTGCACATGTCTTGCTTTTTCCTGCACTTTTCTTCGTCTTTGTGGACTTTTCTTGCTTCTTTCTGCATTTCTTTTGCTTCTTTCTCTGCGTTTTTTCTTCTTTCTTCACATCCTACCTCTGTAGGCATAGTTAGAAACTAGCATTTAAAAACCTTTGAAATTCACTTAAAAACCATAGGTTTCAGGCACGTTATAGTTAGAAATTAGCATTTAAAAACCTTTGAAATTCACTGAAAAACCATAGGTTTCAGGCACGTTATAGTTAGAAATTAGCATTTAAAAACCTTAGAAATTCACTGAAAAAACCATAGGTTTTAGGAAAATTATAGTTAGTTGGACATTTCACTCGTACAAAACCAGTGAAATTCCCTCGTTATAGTTAGTTCAGCTAACTATAACTCACGCCCCCGCAATGCACTGCTGATGACGTCACATATTACATCACTCATGACATGGTCAGTGACATCACTGATGACATCATCCAGTGACTGTGTGTTTCTGTAAAGTTTAAATATGTTTAATATATATAGGGAAAGGTGTATTGAAGAATGAGTGGGTGTATAAGTGTCTGAATGGATGATTTAGTAGGTGCGTGACTGAGTCTATAAGTGAGTGATTAAACGTATCTTAGTGAATGCATGGGTTAGTGACTAAACTGTGTGAATGTCTGTATCCGTCTGTCTGTTGGTGTGTAAGCGGCTGCATGGGTTTGTGAGTAGCTACATAAGTGTCTATATGAGTTATTGATTGGTTGTTTGAGTATCTGTATGGGTGCCTGAGTGTTTGTGTGGGTGGGGTGTGTGTGACTCTGTGCATAGATGTGTGAGTGGGTGATTCACTGGGTGCATGGTTTCAAGAATGCATCTGTGAAGGGCTGTATGGGTGGGTGAGTGTGAGTATAGGTGTGTTGGTGAGTGAATGTATATCTCAGTGGTACATGTGTGAGTAACTACATATGTGAAAGGCAGTATATATGTGTGTTGGAGTATATAAATGGCTATAAGTGAGAGTGTGTGATTGTGAGAGTGGCTGTATGGATGAGTGTGTGCTTGTATCAGTGATTATATAAGAGCGTAATAATGTGCTAGTATTTGTATGAGTAAGTGAGCTGGTGTGTGTATAACTGTATAGGTGAGTAAATGGCAGTGTGATTAATTATTTGCATGACTGACTAGGTGTGTGAGTACCTCTATGGATGAGTAGCGGTATGTGAGTGTCTATATAGGTGTATGAGTGCATATGATAGTCCTGTACTGAGTGACCATAAGTATGAGTTACTACGGGTGAGTGAGTGGATGTGTGTGTAGACCTAAGAATCAGTGAGTGGGTATGTAGTTATTGGTGTTGGAGTGTCTATGGTTTTGAGAATGGCAGTCTGTAATTTAGAGTGGGTGTATCAAAGGTTATATTAGGGTGTGAGAAGATGCATGAAATTATCACATGGATGATGTCATCAGTGATGTCATTTGAGATGTCATCAGTGATGTCATCAGTGATGTCACTGACCATGTCATGAGTGATGTAATATGTGACGTCATCAGCAGTGCATTATGGGGCGCGAGTTATAGTTAGCTGAACGAACTATAACGGGGGAATTTCACTGGTTTTGTACGAGTGAAATGTCCAACTAACTATAACTTTCCCTAAAACCTATGGTTTTTTTCAGTGAATTTCTAAGGTTTTTTAAATGCTAATTTCTAACTGTAACGTGCCTGAAACCTATGGTTTTTTCAGTGAATATGTATATGTATATTACCTACTGGCGGTCACCAGTATGTGGTTATAGTTAGGACCTAGTTTCTAACATAATGGTAATTTTCAGTTGCCTATATCTTTGGTGCCAGTAGATGAATCTTCATGAAATTTGCACAAAATGTTGGCCCGTTGCTTCAGGTACTGTCTGGAAAGTTTCAGGGTGGTTCATGAAGTGGGGGGCCGAGAAAAAGGGGCGGTTCCAAAATGCGTTTTCACCATGTTAATTTCCATAGAACCTTTAGACACGACTACAGCCCGAACTGCTGGATGGAATTACACCAAATTTGGCACAAAGCTAGCTTTTGGTCCACATATCCTGTTTTTTATTATTTGGTGTAAATCTGTTCAGTAGTTTTAGAGATATTAAGCCTAAAACAAATTTGTAGATATATGGATGCGGATCCTCTGCGGAGTCACAAATCCACACGCCAACAGCAATGCTGTGATTGGCTGGCCGCAACCTGAGAGGAAAGTTGCCGCTGCCATTTAGTTCATCAGGACTCGGCTCTCAGTGGGTAAAATAACATTAAAAAGTGATAGAAGGGGTCAGGGAAGTACCCTGACCCCATGGGACTAATGGAGGGGTCTGTGAGGGACCCCTCATGGGCAAGTAACCGTCCCAAAAACATTTTTTTAAAACCACACAGGAATACACGAATCCTTCCAGATTCGGATCCGCAGATCCATACCCCAATCAAAAATATATATACTCACTCACAGACCCACACACCTATTCACACACACACTCACACACCCACACAGCTTTCACAATCCCTATATATATATATATATATATATATATATATATATATATATATATATATATATATGATATCACAACCAAATCCCCTCCAATAAGAGCAAGATCAGGGGACACAGCGGGGCTTCAAAGTGACCTTTAATGAAAGATTCGGGCATGACGCGTTTCAGCAACAGCCTTCCTCAGATGCCTTCATCCTCAACACAAAGTCCCGCTCACTTAGAGTCTTAAATAAGCGCCTCCTACCTCCATGTAGAGGCGCACACCTGGTTCTTGGCTGACACGGTAATTCTGGTTGCAAAAACTACCGGTCCCATAATGCAACATCCTGATGACTTGAATGTCCGGTAAGTTGTTACTCTTTGCCACGACACCAGGGAGGGGACTTGGTCAGATATAGGATTAAAGGTCTCCCGTCCCCTACTTTCAGCACATCGAGCCTTCCAGAGCTGGGGATTGTTGACGCCTGTTCAGTGACTGCGTCAACCCATGCAGTCATGGATCAGCAATGCCGACAACTTCCATGCTTCCAGAGGCCAGGTGGCGGGTGGCGGGTCACGACGGTCCGATACCTCGGGCAACACTCCTCCAATCGCCAATGATTGTCGCGACCTCTTTATGTGGCGTGTAATTATGTGGCACTGAGTGGTATTATGGGGAGTGTATGTTGTATTCAGTAGAGTGTAATTATGTGGCGTGTAATTATGTGGCACTGAGTGGTATTATTTGGAGTGTATGTTGTATTGAGTGCAGTGTAATTATGTAGCAAGTAATTATGTGGCACTGAGTGGTATTGTGTGGAGTGTATGTTGCATTCAGTAGAGTGTAATTATGTGGCGTGTAATTATGTGGCACTGAGTGGTATTTGGAGTGTATGTTGCATTGAGTGCAATGTAATTATGTAGCATATAATTATGTGGCACTGTGTGGTATTATGTGGAGTGTATTTATGTTGCATTGAGTAGAGTAAGTATGTGGCGTGTAATTATATGGCACTGAGTGGTATTATGTGGAGTGTATTTATGTTGCATTGAGTAGAGTGTAATTATGTGACGTGTAATTATGTGGCACTGATTGGTATTATGGGGAGTGTATGTTGTATTCAGTAGAGTGTAATTATGTGGCAATGAGTGGTATTATTTGGAGTGTATGTTGCATTGAGTGCAGTGTAATTATGTAGCAAATAATTATGTGGCACTGAGTGGTATTGTGTGGAGTGTATGTTGCATTCAGTAGAGTGTAATTATGTGGCGTGTAATTATGTGGCACTGAGTGGAAGTAGGAGTGTATGTTGCATTGAGTGCAATGTAATTATGTAGCATATAATTATGTGACACTGTGTGGTATTATGTGGAGTGTATTTAGACCTATTGCATTGCAGATGCTTGTTCCTTCTTCCATTACTGGTGCGCACTCCTCAGACTCTACGTACCTATGCATCAGTAGAGTCCCAAAGTGGCTGCGAAGGAGCGACCCTTGCGTCCGGCTCCTGTCAGGCTGTTGTCACCTTAAGGCGATGATGCGTTCTCCAGTGCTTACTTGTCTGTGTCTATGGGGTCTTACTCTGCACTTCTGAGATTGTAGTTCCTGCGACTCTGAGAATTTGGAGAGACAGCCAGAGAAAGAGAGCTACAGCCTGCTTTGCTGCTGAGTAACGCTCACCCCGAGTGAACCATCTTTCATTGACTGGATCTTAATTGCATTTATATAGCGCCTTGTAGCTTTGCGGGTTCTTCCGAATGCTTACCACAGAGAACGAATGAGGGAAACGGGGTAGGGGGAGAGGACTTGTGGGTGAGCGCGAACTCCACCCGGCGGGTTTCAAAGCGCTAGTTGGAAAATAATAAAAGATTCTGGATGAGTTTGAAAGTGAGACAATGCCGAAAGGGGGAGGAAAAATTGAGAAGAGGGGGGGAGGGGGGGAAGAGAGAGAGAGATTTAGAGAGAGAGATTTAGAGAGAGAGATTTAGAGATTTAGAGAGAGATTTACTGGCACATGCATCAAGCAAGGATTGTGCGAGTCCTTAATAGCGAATATTAAGGATTCGCAATTAAGGACTCGCAAAATCCTATGCATGTAGGAATCGCTATAATAATAGCGATTCCTTCACATTCCATATTTGCGACTCGCAAATTGCGTAGTCGCAAATAAGGAATGGTTCTCATTCATTCCTATGGGCCTACAGGCCCATAGGAATGAATGGGAAATTATAAGCACTATTTGCGAGTACCAATAGGTACTCGCAAATTGCGCATGCAATTTCAAGGGTGCAGGGGTGTCAAAAGGACACCCTGTTGCACCCCTGAAATTGATCCGTGCACATATGTTGCGCACACACATGTCCCAAGGACATGTGTGTGTGCAACCTACAACTTTGAAAAATGCACTTTAGTGCATTTCTCAAAGTTTTGCAAATTACCATGAAGTTCAACTTCATGGTAAATTGCGCCCCTAGTAGCGAAATCGCTAATTTTTTTACTTTGTTGCATTGCATTTAAGGAATCTCAATTGGCGATTCCTTAAATGCAATCGCACTTTAAGTAATCGCAATTTAGAGATTACTTAAATTGCGATTTTTGCATTTGGGATGATGCATCCCAAATGCAAAAATACCGGTCACAAAGGGGCAGATTCTGAGAATCTGCCCGTTTGCGACCGGTTTTTCTTTTGATGCATGTGCCTGTTAGAGATTTAGAGATTTAGAGAGAGATTTAGAGATTTAGAGAGAGATTTAGAGAGAGATTTAGAGATTTAGAGAGAGATTGAGAGAGAGAGAGAGATTTAGAGAGAGAGAGAGATTTAGAGAGAGAGAGAGAGATTTAGAGAGAGAGAGAGAGATTTAGAGAGAGATTTATAGAGACAGAGAGAGATTTAGAGAGAGAGAAAGAGAGATTTAGAGAGAGAGAAAGAGAGATTTATATAGAGAGAGAGAGAGATTTAGAGAGAGAGAGAGATTTAAGAGAGAGAGAGAGATTTAGAGAGAGAGAGAGAGAGATTTAGAGAGAGAGAGACAGAGAGATTTATAGAGAGAGAGAGAGATTTAGAGAGAGAGATTTAGAGAGAGAGAGAGATTTAGAGAGAGAGATTAGAGAGAGAGAGAGAGATTTAGAGAGAGAGACAGATAGATTTAGAGAGAGAGACAGAGAGATTTAGAGAGAGAGAGAGAGAGAGAGAGATTTAGAGAGAGAGAGAGAGATTTAGATTTAGAGAGAGAGAGAGGATTGGCTTTTAAGGAATCAGCAATGAACGGGACAGTAGGTGCTTGCTCGGGACTGTGCATAGGGGCCGGGCGGAGGAGGGGAGGGGCTTCACTGGTCAGGACGGTGCATTGAACATAGGTGGAACCCTTGGATTGCCCACAAGAGCTAACTGCTCAAAATTCTGCACGGAACACTAGGGGCGAACTGCTCAGGAGTGTGCACGAAACAGCAAATTGACGTATCAGGATTGTGCACCTAACATAGCGGGCTCACTGCTCAGGATTATGCACCTAACATAGCGGGCCGACTACTCAGGATTGTACACAGGTAGGGAGAACATTGCTTTGGATTGCGCACAATTAGATGGGTGAAAACTATTCAGAATTTCGCACAATTTGTTAGGGAGAAAGAAGCCTGCTCAGGATTGTGCACAATTAGGTAGGGAGAACACTGCTCAGGACTGTACATAC
This sequence comes from Calotriton arnoldi, assembly GCA_963921515.1. NCBI lineage: Eukaryota > Metazoa > Chordata > Amphibia > Caudata > Salamandridae > Calotriton > Calotriton arnoldi. The sequence goes on from CAWUFW010000019.1 coordinate 1,467,269, forward strand.
TTCGGTATAGAGAAGCTGCTCAGGATTGTGCACAATTATGTAGGAAGAAAACTGCTCAGGATCGTGCACAATTTGCGAAGGGAGAAGCTGCTCAGGATTGTGCACTGTGCATTCTGTATTCTTCACAATACAGGGTCGTGCACAATTTGCGAAGGGAGAAGCTGCTCAGGATTGTGCACTGTGCATTCTGTATTCTTCACAATGCAGGGGGGGGTTCATCGATTGTGCACCAGTCGCACAGCAGAAAACATCAACAGCTTCCAAGCCCGGTCACAAGACACTCCCAAAAAAAAAGCCCGGGAGTGGTGCGCGCGCACGCGCAATAAAAGGAATTTGCACCAGAGCCAGCGCGACCACCATCTGTTTTGAATTAAGATAATTGGTAACAGATGGCGCTGCTGCTAGCCCCCGCGGACCCTAGGCCAAGGCAGAAAGAAGGCGGGCCATGCACCCGCCTTTGGCCAATTGCGTGCTGTCTTTCTTAGAAAGACGCACGCAAAGGCCAATAGGTGTGATTAAAAAAAGCACACGCACGAGCGTGTGTTTAAAGTTAAAAAGCCCTTACTTAAAGTCTCGCAGAGCAGCGCATGCGCGCTGGCTCAGGCGAGACCTAAAAATTGCTGTGGGTGGCCCCCACCCACCAGGATATCTGTGCCACCCCCACCCTCCCCGCTCCATATGCTGCTCCCAGTGCATGCGGATGGACTCTGAATGAGGGGCCTCGGAGGGGCTCGTGAGAGGGAGAGCGGCACAGTGTGTGTGTGGGGGGCATGGGGGGCCCTCTCCTCTTCCCTTCTTTTCTCTGTTCTTTTCCAGTCTCTCATCTCTTCTTCCCAATACTTTAGTCCTCTCTCGTTTTCCCTAACTTTTCTATTTCCCAAATGTCCTCCTATTTTCTCTTCAACACTCCCTCCCCTTTCTCTCGCTCCTTCACAGTGCTTTTGCCCTCCCTGTTCTGCTCTCCTCTTTCTCCTTCGCTCCATGCTTCCATTCAGTTCTCCACCCTCTTCACCCATCCCGCGTGACTGTTTCTGAGAATTCTCTCCCCACCGTCCTCCTATTTCGCCCTTCCCTCTCCCCCGTCCTCATTTTCATCGTCTCTTCTCTTTCCCGCTCTCTCTTTTTCATCATCTCTCATCTCTCCCCGCTCTCTATTTTTCATCGTCTCTCTTCTCGCCCCCGCTCTCTCCTTTGCATCGTCTATTCTCTCTCCTGCTCTCCCCTTTTCATGGTCTCTCTTCTCTCCCCCGCTGTCTCCTTTGCATCTTCTATTCTCTCCCTTGCTCTCCCCTTTTCATCGTCTCTCTTCTCTCACCTTTTCATCGTCTATTCTCTCTCCTGCTCCCCCCTTTTCATCATCTCTCTTCTCTCCCTGCTCTCTCCTTTTCATCGTCTATTCTCTCTCCTGCTCTCCCCTTTTCATCGTCTCTCTTCTCTCCCTGCTCTCTCCTTTTCATCTTCTATTCTCTCTCCTGCTCTCCCCTTTTCATCGTCAGTATCTTCTCTCCCCCGCTCTCTCATTTTCTTTGCCTATTCTCTCTCCACGCTTCTAGTCTATCCCTCTCTTGTTTCCTATATCTTCCTTTCCCTCTCTTTCCCTTCATACCCACCTATCCTTATTTCTTGCCATTGTTTCTACTCTCTCCAATACCCATTTTCCTATGCTTCTCATATGTCCCCTATCTTATCGGGCCTTCCCCCTTCTCCCTCTTTCTCTCACTTTCCCTACTTTGCACCCCCTGACCATGTACCACTCTTCCTGTCCATAATTCCACATACTTTCTTTCCTCTTCTCTTCTCTTTCCCTCTCTCTCTTTCTCTTTCTTTCTCATCTATCTCTCCTGGTCTCTCCCTCTCTCTCTCTTTTGGTCTCTCTCTCTCTTTCCATCCCTCCCGCTCGTGGTGTCATCCTCTCTCTCTTTCTCTCTCTCTTGGTCTCTCCCTCTCTCTCTTGGTCGCTCCCTCTCTCTCTCTTGCGGTCTCTGTCTCTCTCTCTCGCTCTGTCTCTCTCACTGTCTCTCTCACTCTCTCTTGGTCTCTCTCTTTCTCGCTCTCTCTCTCATTGTCTCTCTTGCTCTCTCTCGGTCTCTCTCTCTCTGGCTCTCTCTCTCACGGTCTCTCTTTCTCTCTCTCGGTCTCTCTCTCTGGCTCTCTCTCTCACAGTCTCTCTCTCTCTCTCTCTCTCTTGGTCTCTCTCTCTCTCTTTGTCTCTCTCTCTCTCTTTGTCTCTCTCTGGCTCTTTCTCTGGCTCTGTCTCTCTCTCTCTCTGGCTCTCTCTTTCACTGTCTCTCTCTCTGGCTCTCTCTCTATTGCTCTCTTTGGCTCTCTCTCTCACAGTCTCTCTCTCTCCCGCTCGGCCTCTCTCTCGCTCTCTCCGGCTCTCTCTCTCGGTCTTTCTCTCTCTCTCGCTCTCTCTCTGTCTCTCTGGCTCTCTATCACGGTCTCTCTCGCTCTCTCTTTCTCGTGCTCTCTCACTCTCTCTGGCTCTCTCTTTCACGGTCTCTCTCTCTCTCTTTCTCGGTCTCTCTCTCTGGCTCTCTCTCTCTCGCTCTGTCTATCTCTCTCTGGCTCTCTCGCTGGCTCTCTCTTTCACTGTCTCTCTGTCTATCGCTCTCTTTAGCTCTCTCTCTCTCATAGTCTTTCTCTCTCTCCTGCTCGGTCTCTCTCTCTCATGCTCTCTCTCTCGGTCTATCTCTCTCTCGCTCTCGTTCTCTCTCTGTCTCTCAGGCTCTCTCTCTCACGGTCTCTCTCGCTCTCTCTTTCTCAGTCTCTCTCTCTCGCTGTCTCTCTCACAGTCTCTCTCTCCGGCTCTCTCTTTCTTGGTCTCTCTCTCTGGCTCTCTCTCTTACGGTCTCTCTCCTCTCTCGGTCTCTCTCTCTGTCTCTCTCTCTCTGTGTCTCTGGCTCTCTCTCTCACGGTCTCTCTATCTCTCTCTCGGTCTCCCTCTCCTTCTCTCTCTGGCTCTCTCTCTCACGGTCTCTCTCTCTCTCTCTGGCTCTCTCTCACGGTCTCTCACTATCTCTCTCTCTCTCGGTCTCTCTCTCTCTCTCACGGTCTCTCTCTCTCTCGGTCTCTCTCTCTCTCTCTGGCTCTCTCTTTCTCGGTCTCTCTCTCTCTCTGGCTCCCTCTCTCATGGTCTCTCTCTCTCTCTGGCTCTCTCTTTCTCGGTCTCTCTCTCTGGCTCTCTCTCTCACGGTCTCTCTCTCTCTCTCGGTCTCTCTATCTCTCTCTCTCTCTGTCTCTCTATCTCTCTCTCTCTCTCTGGCTCTCTCTCTCTCTGGCTGATAGAACAATATAGTGAATACATTTAAATAATAATGAAATAGTACAGTAAAATATTTGTAGTTATATGTAGAAGATAGGAAAAAGGGGGAAGTAGAAAGACGGTACGAAGAGCAAAAACTTCTCATGCAATTAAAAGTATCGCCATCTTAAACAGTAGTAGAATTTCTAAAGCTATAGAGCATATGTAATCAGAGAACAAATAAGTAAACATATTACCATTGGTATGCAAAATGTAATAAGAAAATGATGTAATCAAGGAGGTTTAGATACTTCTTCAATTAAGGGTTGATAAAGGGTAGTTTTGAAAACAGAGGAGTCTAAGATGTCAATGGTTATTGGAGACCAAAGAGCATATCACTGAATAGCTAGAGACCTTGGGACAGTATAAACCCGATCTAGTCTATGATTATAGCAAACACAATACCACCATGCTTGAAAGGAGATATCTAGAGCATTTTTCCTGTTTTTCGTAATTTGTTAAAATGCAACAGCAATTAATAAATCTACAATATGTATATTAAAAGTACAACAATGCCAATCATGAGGGGCGTGGCCTGCAGCCGAGGAAGATGGCCGCATACTGAGTGAGCTGCGGTAGCAGATAACGCAAAACCACCCCATATCCGTTATAATCCGGCCATAGGGTGACGCAGACAGCGGAGCTGACCGGCGGTGAGCCGCTTGCAGGTCTCAAACGCGGCGGCAGCGAGGACGAGGGAGGCTTCCGAGCCGGTGGGGCGGAACTCCGGGCTCAGCGCCCGTGAGGGAGAAAATGGCGCCGATGGCGTACGAGCGCTCGGCCTGAAGCAGAAGGTCCTGAGACGTGCACCGGAGCCGGACTTGACGGCGGGAGGTGCTCGGGCTGTGGCGGAGCCCGGGAGTGGTGCGCACATGAGCGGCTGAGAGGCGGCCTGAGGAGATCGGCGGCCGACACAGAGGTGGGTGCGGAGGTGCCCTGGGAGCGTCGCTTGGCCAGCTTGGGGCCCGGTGGTGAGCTTGCAGTGCAGGCACATAGATGCTACGAGCGGTCCCGCTGTTGTAGCGGGGGACCGCGCTGGGCGTGCTTGGCAGACAGCGCAGAGCTCCGGAGGCCGGGGAAGCGGCGAAGAGAGCCTGAGATCCGGGGACTTGGCCGCATTGGTGGGGCCCGTGAGAGAGAGCAGGGCCTGCTGAGCGTTGGTGCCTCCCACCGGAGGGCCGAACTTGGATAAATCTGGGGTCTTTGCCCCGCGTACTCTGGGACTCCTGGACCAACATCAACGACGAGGACACCAGCGAGATCATGAACACCGTCCACTCCGGTTCACCGCTAGACCCGTGCCCTCACCACATCTTCAACAAAGCCAGTACAGCCATCGCGCCCCATCTCCGGAAAATAATCAACATCTCCTTCGAGACAGCAACCTTCCCGGAAAGCTGGAAGCACGCCGAGATCACCGCCTTACTCAAGAAACCCAAGGCAGACCCCAAGGACCTCAAGAACTTCCGACCCATCTTCTGCTCCCGTTCCCCGCGAAGGTCACCGAGAAAATCGTCAACAAACAACTGACCCGCTACCTCGAGGAGAACAACATCCTGGACCCTTCCCAGTCCGGCTTCCGCAGCAACCACAGCACCGAAACCGCCCTCATCGCCGCCACCGATGACATCAGGACCCTGCTAGACAACCGAGAAACAGCAGCCCTCATCCTCCTGGACCTATCAGCCGCCTTCGACACGGTCTGCCACCACACACTACGAACACGCCTTCACGACGCCGGGATCCAAGAGAAGGCCATGGACTGGACCACATCCTTCCTTTCCGGCAGAACACAAAGCGTCCGCCTCGCCCCTTCCGATCCAAGGCCACCAAGATCATCTGCGGCGCACCCCAAGGCTCCTCCCTCAGCCCAACGCTGTTCAACATCTACATGGCACCCTCGCCCACGTCGCCCGACAGCACAACCTCAACATCATTTCCTACGCCGACGACACCCAGCTGATCCTCTCCCTCACCAAAGACCCTCACACCGCCAAAGCCCACCTCCACGAAGGAATGAAGGCCGCCGCCGAATGGATGAGGACCAGCCGCCTGAAGCTGAACTCGGACAAGACGGAGGTCCTCATCCTTGGTTCCAACCCTTCAGCCTGGGACGACTCCTGGTGGCCAACATCACTGGGAACAGCCCCGCCACCCACCGACCACGTACGCAACCTAGGGGTCATCCTCGACCCCACCCTCTCCATGACTAAGCAGGTCAACGCCGTTTCCTCATCCTGCTTCAACATCCTCCGAATGCTCCGCAGGATCTTCAAGTGGATCCCCACCGAAACAAGAAAAACAGTTACCCAGGCCCTCGTCACCAGCAGGCTGGACTACGGAAACGCCCTCTACGCAGGAACGACGGCTAAGCTCCTGAGACGGCTGCAACGCATCCAGAACGCCTCTGCATGTCTTATCCTCGACATCCCCCGACGCAGCCACATCACACCCCACCTGAGAGACCTGCACTGGCTCCCTGTCAACAAGAGGATAACCTTCAAGCTCCTCACCCACGCACACAAAGCACTCCACAACTCCGGACCAGCCTGCCTCAACAGACGACTCAGCTTCTACACCCCCACCCGCCAGCTCCGCTCGACCAGCCTCGCCTCGCCACAGTCCCCCGCATCCGGAAAACGACCGCCGGCGGCAGATCCTTCTCCCACCTCGCCGCCAAGACCTGGAACACCCTCCCCACCAACCTCCGACAGACCCAAGACCTACTGGCCTTCAGAAGACTCCTCAAGACCTGGCTCTTCGATCAGTAGCAGCACCACCCCCCTCTTCCCCCAGCGCCTTGAGACCCTCGCGGGTATGTAGTGCGCTTTATAAGTGACATGATTGATGATTGATTGATTGATTGTGGTGGGAGGCCCGGACCAGCATTGAGTGGCCCGAGAGGTGCTGGGGTGAGAACTCGTCTGCCTACCCCTGGCTCCCCGCTGCAGCCGGAGCGAGTGATCGGAAGTCTGCTGCGTGGCCGGTGGCGGTAGGGCCTGCTGAGCCGGCCGGCGTGTGACCCGAGCAAGGGTGTGCTGTGGTGTCCCCCACGGCTGGGGTGGCGGGAGACCGGGAGTGGACTGGACGGTTCCTCCGGCCTGCGGTTGTACGGCTGCGGCAGAGGCAGGGGGCCCGACGTGTGAGCCCTCCCACCACGGCCTCGTCTACGGCCATGGGCCGGCATAAGCTGCCCCTTCCGAACCAAGCCAACCAGATCGACAAGTACAAGGTGGCCATGGGGAAGGGAGAGGGCCTCCGTGATGGGGGACAACAGGGTGACGACGCGGACGGAGGATCAGACCCATCACTCAGAGACATCATGCAAGCCATCAAAGACATGCGTGGCACCATGGAGCCCAAACTTGACTCGGTCACTGAGGAGGTCAACCTCCTCCGTGCTGACTTTCGGAACATGTCAGGCAGGGTGACGAGACGGAGAGTGGCATCGGGAATCTGCAAGCCAGAACAAAGAAGCTTGAAGAGCAGGTTGCCACGCTAGTGAAGGCCCAGGGTGACGTCGTAGCCCGCCTGGAGGATCAGGAAGGCCGGGCGCGACGCAACAACGTCCGCATAGTAGGGGTGCCGGAGGGATTGGAAGGGCCGTCCATGGATTGTTTTGTAGAGGAACTGATACTGCAACACCTTAAGCCGAAGCGTCTCTCAAAATTTTTCTCCGTTGAAAGAGCCCACCGCGCATTGGGGGAGGCCCAAGCCTGGGGCCCCTCCGCGCACCATCATTGCCCGGTTCCTGAACTACCGGGACCGGGATGCCATCCTGCAGGCCTCACGTACCACCGGGGACCTACGACTGGAGAACGCAACGATCCGCTTTTTCCCAGACTTTACTTTACAGGTCCAGCGCCAGCGCAGGTCCTTTGAGGGCGTCAAGCGAGCCCTTAGGGACCAGGGTGTGCGGTATATGATGCTTTTCCCTGCACGGCTCAAGATCCTGGATGGAGAAAAGGTGTACTTTTTCGATTCTCCGGCGGAGGCGAGCGACTGGATAGAGGGATGGCGGACCGTGGGCCGCCAGGGTGGAGCGCGACGCCGGACCTCCAACGACACCTCTCGTGAGGCTGGGACGGACATAGCACCAACCCGAGAGAGCCAGGAGCGTGAACGCCCGCCATCGGAGGACTTATGGTGACATAGGCCGCACTGAGGGCTACATATGGGTGAGGCAGGTAAAGGCGCGCGCCTCTTGTGCCCTGGTGAGTTGGGGGCCACTAGCCACGCTGCACAAACATTTTGAACATCTCCGAGACTGTAAGTGGCCGCGCTGGCTGATGTGGACTGCTCGTCCAAAGGGCTCTAGGCGTTGGCCCGCTGGGGTTTGGGGGAGGGGGGGAGGGTGTGTGCTAGTTTTTCGCTTAAGGGGTGGGAATCCGACAGTCAGTTGTGCCAGTTTCTGCGAGTTGTGGGCTTACGTTCCCTCATTTAGTTGAAATGGGATTATTTGGGCGACAGGCACTCTGCAAGTTTTTAAGGTGGGGGGTTGGGGGCCCACTTAGCAGGGAGGCAGGGAGGGGGGGCAGGCGGGGGGGGGGGGATGGGGTTGATGGGAAGTTTAAGTTTAGCTCATGTCAATATATTTCTTTCAATGCTGTTGTATTGTGGGGGCACTACGCAGTGGCAGGGTGGAAATCCGTCGAGGTTGTGGACTCACAGTGGGGATGGGGGATCAGGCTAAGATCAAAATATGGACATGGAATGTCAATGGGATGGGCAACAAGATCAAGAGAACTTTGGTATTGCAGCACCTGAAACGCCATTCCCCAGATGTGGTGCTCTTGCAGGAAACCCACCTCAGGGGTAATAATTGCAGGGCCTTGGATAGGTTCGGGTACAAGATGGTAGCCCACTCCGGATTCACGACCGGCTCGAGGGGGGTGGGAATATTGGTCCGTAGGAGTCTGCCAGTAACCGTATTGAATTCCTGGACAGAGGACGCTGGGTGCTTCGCGGCGGTGGCGGTGAGATGGGAAGGACGTACGGTGCTCCTATGCTCATGTTATATCCCGCCCGGCCTGCACGCCACACTCTACAAGAAACTGGGGACACACTTGGCGAACCTCCCCAACGGCACTCTGGTCCTGGGGGGTGACACTAACGCGGTAATGACCGTCGAATTGGATCGGTCAGGCGACAGACGGGCCAGCGGAGGGGAGATGGGCCTGCGGGGCTTCACGGACGCAATGGGTCTCTGCGATATATGGCGAACACGGTTCCCAGCCCGTAGACTCTACACCTTCTATTCGGCCAGACATGGCTCCTTCTCGAGGTTGGACTATATTTTCACGCGGGGGGATCAGTTGGGAGATTTTGTAGACCCGTGTATTATGGCGCGCGGCATATCGGACCACTCACCGGTGGGTGTTCTCCTTAGGGGGACGGTGGTAGACAGGGCCGCATTCCCGCGAATAGATCCATGGCGGTTAAAAGACACTTCGATTACTGATAAGCTTCGGGAGGGCTCCGAAAATTATTTCTCCGATAATCAGGGGTCGGTTACCTCCCAGCTAACGTTGTGGGAGGCATACAAGGCGGTCCTGAGGGGACAGGCCCAGGCTTTGATCGGTGCCCAGAAGAAAGAGAAATCGCTGCAGATTCAACAGTTGGAGCGCGAAATCGAGTCTCTGGAGCAAGAGGCCAGTGCGTCGCCCTCGCCGGAGCGCAATCATATTCTGGCCATGAAACACAGGGAACTTCGCTCGTTAGCGGAGGGTGAGGCACGTGCCTACTCCTCGCCACGCAGCATCGGATATATGACGCAGGGGACAAGAGCATGAAGCTTCTGCGTGGCTGGAGCGTCGTGACAGGGAGCGTTCCTGGGTTACGGAGGTGCGGGATGGTTCTGGGGCCCTGGCTTCACGAGCGCGACCATTGCGGAGGCTTTTGCGTCCTACTATGAAGGAGTATATACCCCAGTGTGCACTAGAACTGAGAGAGACTGTGAGGAATTCCTGCGAGACTTTGCGTTGCCTATGCTATCTCAGGAGCAAACTGAGCGCCTGGATGCAGACCTCACAAGAGCGGAGCTGGGAGAAGCCCTCAATGCCCTCCAGGCCGGCAAGGCGCAGGGACCCAACGGACTCCCGGTTGAAATTTTTAAGAAACAGGTGAGTGTGGTACTGGAGCCCATGCGACGCATGCTCCTTGAGGCACGGGAGGTGGGCGTGCTTCCGCCCGACCAGAGAGAGGCCACGATTGTGGTTATTCATAAGGCCGGGAAACCGGCGGACTGCTGCTCGTCCTATCGGCCTATCTCCCTCCTGAACGTGGAGGCGAAGGTATTGGCCAAGGCCTTAGCGACAAGACTGCTATCCGTACTGCCCGACCTCGTGCATGTGGACCAGTCGGGTTTTATGCCCCACAGGAGCACTCGGCACAACCTGCGGAGGCTCTATGGTATTCTGCACATGACTAAGGACGTGGGAAATGCGCAGACGGCATTGATGGCGCTGGACTCCTCAATGGCCTTTGATAGCATCGAATGGCCATACCTATTTATGGTGTTGAATAGACTGGGCTTGGGCCCAGTGTTCGGTAGCTGGGTGAGACTCCTATACACGCAGCCGATGGCAAGGGTGAGGGTCAATGGGGTGATGTCCCGGGCTTTCGCCCTGTATAGGGGCACTAGGCAGGGCTGCCCCCTGTCACCGCTCCTGTTTGCCCTGGCCCTGGAGCCGCTCGCTCATTGGATCAGAAGAGATAGGGCCTTTTGGGGCCTGGCACTCACGGATGAATGGGAGGAGCATATTTCTTTATACGCTGACGATATTGTCCTGTATATGGCCAGACCCTACCATTCAATGGCGCGGGCTCTCCACCTCTTCGCCCTTTTCGGCAGCTATTCTGGCTACTCGATCAATTGGGCCAAGTCGGTGGTTTATCCCCTGTCGGGTCCACCTCCTCGCATCCCGCGGGATTGCCCAGCATCGCTAGAGACCGCTGGATTCCGGTACTTGGGAGTGTACGTCACCAGAGACACAGAGGAGTTCTTCGCCCGTAATCTGGAGCCTCAACTGATGAGGCTGGGGGTGGACATTGGACATTTGAGGTCTCTGCCCTTGTCTCTGATGGGGCGCGTGGCGCTCTTTAAAATGCTGGCGCTGCCACGACTGCTATATATCCTCCAAAACACACCGTACCTGGTCCCGACGGCGACATTCAAGCGGATCTCCCGTGAGTTGCAGACGTTACTCTGGGACGGCGGCAGCCCGAGGTTTGCACTGCAGAAGCTTACGAGGGGGGTGTACGACTGGGGGCTGGCCCTCCCGGACGTTCAACTCTACTACTGGGCAGCGCAGTTGCAGGTGGTCAACGACTGGGTTTACGCGCCGATCTCGGAGCCGGCTTATAGAATGGATAGGCACGCTATGATTGGGGGAACCTGTGAGCCATATCTCTACTCCCGCAGGCGGGGTCGTGACCTGCCCGCGCACACCGAGGTGGTGCTCCACTGCTGGAGGGAGGCCAACAAATTCTTGGGCTGGACGAACACCCTAACGGGACGGACTCCCGCTTTGGACGGGCGACCAGCTAAAGGAGGTGGCGGGACTATCAGGCTATAGGGGGTGGAAACTGATCGGCATCGAGTATCTTGGTGATGTGTGGAAGGGGGGCCCCGGTCCCCTTTGCGGATCTGAAAAAGAATACCAACTTAATGATTCCCAACAATACCATTACCTGCGCCTTGTACATGCATTGCGAGCCCACATCCGTGCTGGCACTTCGATCCCGGAGTACTCCCTATGGAGGACAGGCTCCTTCTCGACCCCATTCTAACGAAACCCACGTCAACGATCTACCGAAACTTATTAATAATATGCCGGACCACCTTGGTCCCCTGCGGGCGAGATGGGAGGGAGACATTGGGACACTAGACGATGACGACTGGCAGGACGCCCTGCACAGCCCTCGCGAAGTTGCGATCCGGCCGCGATTCCGCCTTGTGCAGTTAAAAATACTTCACAGGGTCTATTATCCCCGCACCCACCTGTTCTCCTGGGGTAGGACCCTATCGCATTTGTGTGTGAGGGGCTGTCAAGGGGAGGGCTCATTCTATCACATTCTATGGGATTGCCCACTCATAATTCCGTTTTGGACCAGGGTGACGCAAACGATGGAGGGGGTGGTGAGGTCCCCGGTCCCACTGGAGCCCAAGTGGCTCTTGCTCATGATTAAAGGAGCCACAGACTGGACACGCCATAACGAGATTTGGTTAGGGCTGGCAGCAGGGGTGGCTAAACGCAATATTGCCAGGTGCTGGGGTGCACAGGCGCCCCCTCGTGGGATCAGTGGCTCTGTGACTTGATTGGTGTCAGAGGGCGGAGGAAACGGTCTATAGGTCCCGGGGATGTGTGAACAAATGGAGGAAGGTGTGGGGTCCCTGGCAAAGGTTTCGAGCCGTACAAGATGGGTTGGGATAGAAGATTGTTGCAATTACTCATCTGTATTTCCATGCATGCAAAATATATGACGAACTGTGATCCCTGTGACTGTATCATGAACTGCCGCTGTGTACTGTACTTGAACATGAGCAATGTTAATAAAAAGAATTAAAAAAACAATGCCAATCATCAGAAAGACTACCTAAAAATAAGTTAGTAAAGTAAAACGGTATATGTGTGTGAAAAACTGATTTAATTTGTTTCCACTTGCAACCACAATTGTTAGGTGATGGGACATTCAAATAAGATATGTTTAATATCAGAAACAGAAGCAGATCAGGACCAACAGGACGGTGGAATGGTAATATCAAACGTATACAAGGAGGCAGGGGTAGTCAGAAGGCAATTGCAAATAAATAAGAGAGTTTGAGTTGTGTTGGCAGCACGTGATGTCTTGCGGATTTTAAGCCATAATTTGTTCCACAGGGAAAAGGGGGTGTGGAGATCTGCTTCCCATTGTAATTCCAAAGTCGATTTTTAGTTGATCAACAGGGGGTGTAGTAAGGCATGTATATATGCGAGAAGCAGTAGGGACAGTTATCAACAGTGGTGGAATAAATGAAATTGAAGGGGGGAAATAGGCAAAGAATGAAGCGAAGAGTATGCAGTAGAAAAAAAAAAGAGATCAATGACTGAAATTTGTTTTCACATGAGGTAGGGAAATGAAAGAGGGACTGAGCATGTGAGATGGCGATAGGTGAGTGATTATGTATCAATGGATGAGTCCACAATAGAACTTTGTCTCTTCAGCTTTCCAAAAAAAAAAGTTTTATTTATTTTAATGAGTTTGTTGTACCAGATTGAAGATTGAAGGAATTGATGCAGGGTTGAAAGATAAATATAAAATGGACGTAATATTCTGCAAGCATTTTAAGAATAGGAAGTGACATGGAAGAAGGGTGTTGAGTAAAAGACAAAAATTCTGCAAAGGAGAAAGGTTGTATAAAATATAACTCCAATTCCATCCATAAGGGGGGTTTATTTGTGGTGGGGTTTTCTTGATAAAGTATTGATTAGAAACCAAACAAACAAAGGTGGCTAGGGGACCCGTTTGTCGCACAAATCACGTGTTGCTTTGAGTGTCTAATAATTCAACAGAACCACAGTTGCCCACCTCAAGAAATAGTTCGCCACCAATTTGAACCACGAATAATACAACATTTATCACAAAGATCTGAGAGGCAACCAGACCAACATACCCTGGATTAACGGAAAAATTGCCAGGTACAAACAGATGAATCAAGAGATGTGATATCTTTGACTATTTGATCCTTTATTTCATGTTCATGACAAATAGGGAAACTTGAATACAGCCAACGCGGTTCGCCCATATCTGGGCTTCTTCAGGGCATCCAAGAAGACAAGTTAACCAATTTCTTGGCAATTATCAGTGCAATATCTTTTTAGTGAAACAGAAGCTATACAACTTGTTATCACTCCGCACAACTAATATCCAGATTCGCGGACAGTGTGTGTCTTCCGTGCAAGGCTGTGCGACTTAGAATCTCCGCTCACGTGTGGAGTTTAAAAAAAGAAATGTAATCAGCATCGCCAGTACAAACCGTGTTCGGATCCGACGTGTAGCGTAGGAGCAACGCACGGATCCGAACACTGTTTGTACTGGCGATGCTGATTACATTTCTTTTTTGAAACTCCACATGTGCGCGGAGATTCTAAGTCGCACAGCCTTGCACGGGAGACCCACACTGCCCGCGAATCCGGATATTAGTGGTGCGGAGTGATAACAAGTCGTGTAGCTTATGTTTCACTAAAAAGATATCGCACTGGGAATAGCCAAGAAATTGGTCAACTTGTCTTCTTGGATGCTCTGAAGAAGCCCATATACGGGCTAAACGCGTTGGCTGTATTCAAGTTTCCCTATTTGTCATGAACATGAAATAAAGGTTCAAATAATCAAAGATATCACATCTCTCGATTCATCTGTCTGTACCTGGCAATTTTGCCGTTAATCCAGTGTATGTTGGTCTGGTTGCCTCTCAGATCTTTGTGATTAATAAAGTATTGACTGTTTAAAAAATAAAGTATTTGATAATATTGAAAATTAGGGAAATTAACTCCCCTTGTTGTTTATTCCTTTGTAGTTTGGAAAGAGATATACAATGTTTTTTATTATTCTATAAGAATGCATTGAGGATAGTATATACTTTTTGAAGATAGAAACAGGAATGTTAATAGGAATTGCTGAGAGAGAGAAAAGTATGACAGGGACTAACATCATCTTAATAGAGTCTAACCTACCCCACCAGGAGAGAAATAATGGATTCCATCTGGAAGTGTGAGTAGATAAAGCAGAGAGCAGAGTAGTAGAATTGAGTGATATAGTGTTTTTTATTGAGTTAGTGAACCAGGTATTTGATTTTTACTGGGCTCCTAAGAAATCCTGAAGGGAAAAAATCATGTTTGAAGTACCATTTGTTAAGTGGAAGAATCTCACATTTGTCAGAATTTAGTTTATAACCCGAGAGAGAGAGAGGCAAAAGTGGAAACTTCATTCAAAATGGGCTGTAAAGAAGAATCAGGAGAAGCCATATATAAAAGAATATTGTCAGCATAGACTGAGAATTTTATTTCTTTATCTCTATATTTGAAACCTTGTATGTTACTATTCTGTCAGACTTTAGATAGAAAGTGTTCAAGAGCAAGAATAAACAAGAGAGGTGACAGAGGACATCCTCGTCGTACACCTCCGGGTAAAAGAAAAAAGAGATTAGTCCATTGACAAAATTAGATGGCGTAGGGGAAGAGTATCAAAGAGAAACTAGGTTGATTAACTTTTTTCCAAAACCAAACCATGAAAGTGTAGGGAATAGAAAATTCCAATGTATCTGGTCAAATGCTTTCTCAGCATCGAAGGAAATAGGTTTTAAGCAGTGTTTCTAAGCTTTGGATTTACTCAAAACGTCAAAGAAAAGTCTGATATTATCAGAAAGGTGTCTACCTTTAACGAAACCAGACTGTTTGCGACCAATTAAATTTGGGAGGAGAGGATCAAGACATAATACCAGAATCTTGGTAAAAATGTTATAATCAGAATTAACTAGGGAAATGTGTCTATAATTGTAGGAGGCTGGCTTAGTATATGGTGCTCACTTATGTAAGTGTAGCACCCTGCACTGATCCAGACAACCCTTATGGCGATTTTAGTGGTCTCAGACAACCATAGAAAGCTCTCTAAGTGGTAGCTGTGGAGAGCAGCCTTCATGCTTAGTCCAGAAGGAGCGTAAAGCAGCTTGTTTTACCAGATCTTGATCTTATTGGTATAGATTAAATGAAAAAGAACCACACAGCGTATTTATAAAAATTTGTATTTATTATAAGACACTCACTAACACACAACAATATCTCCTACCCGGAGATATGACACAATGCATGCAATACTTTGCAATAAAAACATGTAAGTAGCACGAATACACAGTGGTCGCCAGGGGGAGACCAAACCATATACTAAAATAGTGGGATGTGAACCACGACTTGAGTCAAGACTGTCCCAAGAAGTGGCAGAAGTGCTGGGGACCCAAGGAACCACTCGAGGTAAGTACCCAGGAACCCCACGGAGGCCGTGTGCAGAGTGGGAACACAACCGCGTGCTCAATTCAAGTCAATGGGTAAGTTGCGGTTGCAATTTTAAAGAAGAAGGACCCTTCCCAGTGGACCCTGAAGAAACCCCATGGAAGACACAAGGTTGAAGAGCCACCCCACCCGTGGATACCCTAGGAACCAAGATACTTACACCATGGAAGCTGGGTGCATAGGTGTGAAGTGGCGTCGGAAACCGCCATCGAACTCAATGGAGGACTTCAGGAAGATGCCACTGTTGAAGAAGGTGAAAGTGTCCGGTGGAACCCAAAGGTGAATTCAAGTTGAGAAGTACCTGCAAGCAGAGGGGGCAGAGTCTATGCCACTCAGGAGTGACCAGGAGGCACGGAAGACGAATGCCCACCGATGTCGGGAGATGCAGGAGTGTTGACGATGAACTTGGAGCTGCAGCTCTGTGGACCACGTGATGCTGTAGAAGACCAGGAGCTGTTCACGAGCTGTCCCATGCTGGCTGACAAGAGCTGAAGGGCCAGTGTCCGTTGGGAGCACCAACAAGCCTTGGCAACCACAAACAACGTGGCAAGCGAAAAAGGTGCAGGGTTAACACCAGCAAGGTTCAGGTGACTCACCACAAGCAGGGGAGTCGGAGTAGGCCCTAGCAATCAGTGGAGACCACTGGAGTTGAAGAAGACCCTCGTGAGGACCCACATGCCAGAGGCACAGGAGTCGCAGAGTACCTTGAGCAGGTCACCAGAGATGCAGGCTCACGGTGAAAAGGATGTGGTGAGGATGACGATCTTGACCACTGGAGATGCTTGAGGTGGGAGATTCTTGGAGCCCAAAGATCTCTGAAGAAGAGACCCAACAAGCCTTGGCAACGGCAAGTCAACGGGGTGCACAGGGGTTTGGTTCCGGTGGTTCCGACGAGGGATACTGGCTTCAAACTTGGTGAGAAGACAGTGCAGGCCTCGAGAGAATTGCAGAACCACCACCTCTGTTGTTGAGCCTTTCGGAGTCTGTGGGAGCCCAGGAGCAGCAGATCGGTCAGCTTTGTTGCGGTGCCTGCAGATGCAGGGAAGTGACTCCTTCATTTCAAGGGAGACTCCTTCAGGTGTCTTGGATGTCCACAGGCCTTGGAAGGATCCTGTATGGAGCACAGACATTGCAGCGGACGGGCAGGACGACGAGACCAGGAGCAGCAGGAGTCTTCCCAGTTGCAGTCTCGGCGCCCAGAGCAAAGTCCAGTGAAGTCCAAAGTGCCCCAGACGGTCGAAGATGAAGTGGTGTTTTGATCTGAATATTGTCCCATGACGAATCTAGGAACCCACCCACAGGTAAGCCCTTAAGTACCCTTAGCAAAGGGTTGGGAACATTCAGGGGTCCCTCCCAGAGGAGGGGCTGGACAGTAGGGAGGATACTCCCATGTCCTTTGTCCAGTTTCACGCCAGAGCATGAGCCAACGGCTCCCTGAACTGGTTTGAACTGGAGTATGCATGACATGGTTATTTACAGCCAGTTTAGAGATGGTCATCGCATAATGACGCATGGCCACTCTATATATCGTAATTACTGATGCACTTACAACCTGGGAGAATGGACTCCAAAGGTTGTAGGGGTGTCCCGCTCACGCAGGGACACCCTCACACTTAGAACCAAGCATCCTGACTTCAGGACTGAAAGGCCTGCCTTAGGGGTGCCATGTCCTTTAGGCTAGTCCTGTCATGTATGCCCCCTTTTTACATACATTGTCCCATCCACATGACAATAACTGTTCTGAATAGGTGACCTTTTACCTAGTAGTTTGCTCCTGTCTCTTCGACACCAGGCTCTTAGTATTTTATCATAATCTCTGTACCTGACGTACATAAACATGTCCTCAGGCACTGCGTAATTATTCTGTTTAAGGGTCACCACTATTTTTCATCCTTGGCCAACAGGCCCGCTGTGCATGATCGCATTGTTTAGAAAAACATTTAGATTGTTTTCAAAACATTTATGATTGTTTTCAAAACAGATCAATTGTAGAAGAAACCCTGGAGTGACCACTCAAGTATATAAGACCCTTATTCCCCCCTGCAAATTAGAGTAGAATTCCTTCCACGCTGACACGGGGTCCAGCATGCTGAATCTTCGACAAGCAGCAGTCTGACACCCTTGTGGGGTGCATCCTCTTAGCAGAGACGAGGTCCTTCATTCTGCCATCAGGTAAGGGGGTTGGTTCTTCCCTAGGGGATTCTTGGCTATATACATATATATCTATACACATATACATGCTACACCTACATATGTAGGCTAGGTTTTAGGCAAATTACGTAGGGTGTGCATTATAGGAGTATGCAAGTGCTACTGTCTTATCTGAACTGTATATGTTCATCTTCTTAGCACTGTGGTAGAAATGTATCTACTGTTTACTATATTAGTACTTGTGATTTCTTTCGTATGTTTCTGTCTCCTGATTGTCGCAGCAAATATGTTTTACACAAGACTGACGCTGGACCAATAAATACTTATTGAAATGTCCTAACCGCCATCCTGTGTATTTTCTGAGATTAAGCATGCACGAGGGACTGAGCAAAAAGTACTGTACTGTTTCTACGATCCCTGAGGAGTCGGGGTTGTCATGTTCAGTGGTTGTCAGAAACTACCTACATCACTGTAAGATACAGGGGGGTGGTAGTGGCACTGTAGAGCTAGCTGGTCTAATGGCTGACATATCCTGTGGGGGTGTCCGGAAGAGGTTTGGACACCAAGCCCTCGGTTTAGGTCATTCAAAACGCACAGGTCCTGGGGATTCCTAGGAACTACACGACATGGCGCCGCCAACATTGGTTTGGTTCTTATATTAACAGTTAAAATCTGAGTAGTTCAGTTGTACTTTTTCAGAAAGCCCTGCTCACCCTTTTAAGATGTCTGAAGTGGGAAGGGAGATCCGCCTCAGCTGAGCAGATACTCAGGGGCATATTCTCAAGGACTTATCGCCGATTTATCGGCACTTTAGCGCCGCAAAAGTGGCGATAGATTTATCGCCCTATTCTCAAGCTGGTGCAAACTGCCGATATCGCCAGTTTTCCAGCGATAGCTGCCGCAAAAAACATCGCCACGGATGAGAACGACAACTAACGCCAATGATATGCACAGTAGGCGTTCCCACGCAAAAACACACGAAAACACCACTTCACGATATTCTCAACGACCAGCCAGATCGGCGAAGCGATCCAAAAACAGGCGATAAGGCGCGTTAGCAGCAGGGATTTTAACACCTGCCTTTTACTGTTGTTAAGCAGGACGACAACCTGCAGCATGAAAGGGAGCCCAGCCCAGAGCCACATCTGAAGACCAACAGATGCCATGGAGCCAATGATCATGCAGCCCGGAGACCCAAGAGGGCCACAACACCCACCGCCACCATCCCCAGGCCCCCCCCCCCGGACCACCTCCCCGGACTACCACCGAGGCAGCACAGATCAAGACAGCGGACGTTCCTAAAACGCACCAGCCTCAGACACTCAACGCCAGAGGATGCCATTGCCCACTACAGGCTCAAAAGGACAACCATCCTCCGCATCCTGACCCACATTGCCCACAGGCTGACGGTACCAACACAGCGGACAACCAACATCCCTCCGCAGACAAAGCTGCTGGCTGTGCTGCACCTGTTGGCCTCTGGTACCTTCCAACCAACAACTGCCAGAGTCTGAGGAGTCTCACAGCCAGCCCTATCAAACTTCCTCACACATGTTTTGGATGCATGTCCACAAAAGCAACGGCGGGTCCCTGTATCCGCACCACACGCTAGTCCCAATTCGTAGTGTTCCTGCGCAACCAACCCCAATGCCAGCCGTCACCTGATGCCTCTGTGCTCCAGATCCAAGATTGTAGTTACTGAAATGGGGGTGCGCCAGGTCATGAAGTACAGTAGTGTAAAAACAGTTCTTTATTACAAATACAAAAATCAACAATACGAAAAGCTCAGCCAACGCGTTCCATTCCCAACGGGGAACTTCATCAGGGCAATGTGTGGATTCAATTAACTGCATATGCTGCGGGAACTCCCCAATACAATTCCACATTCCGAAAGTCAGTATTCAGAAACCTGTTGGATAAATGGTGACAATGGTCAAGCGTCCGTATAGTCACAAACGTAATCTGGTACAGTGTATTGCACTTGGACAAACCAGAATGCTAACAGGTATGATAAATCCTGCATAAAAAGACCGTAACAGAAGTTCGAGTGGGCGTAACCTTCGTAGGAAAGAAAAGGAAGGTTACGACCACACAAACTTCTGTTACGGTCTTATCATGCAGGAGTTATCATACCTGTAAGCATCATGGTTTGTATCAGCTTGATACCCCTGCACCTTCACTTCCCCCACACTGCGCAGGAACAGCTGGAGACCAAGCAAGGGAACTACGCCATAGCTGGCTTCCCGCACGTGTTGGGGGCAATTGACTGCACACATGTACTACTTGTGCCCCCTGCCGACACTGCACACAATAACCGCAACAGAAATCACACGCATTCCATCAATGTGCAGGCAAAAGTGGACCACTGGGGCCTGTTCAAGAATGTCGTTGCAAACTTCCCAGGCAGTGTGCATGATTCCTACATCTTCCGCAAGTCCATCACCAACCAGCGCTTTGAGGATGGCACCTATTGAAATGCACTGCTCACCGGTAAGTACCAACTGAACACACCACACACCTCAACTCCACAATCATACAACTCACAACTGTGGGAATGCACACATTACAAAATCACATACAACATGCCAATCAACATGCCCAACTACCAGACACGACAACACAAGTAACTGAGGAAACCGTGGCCAGCCATGTAGACAAACCATCCACGGCATGGCACCTCTGCCACACAATTGCAGGATGCGGGGAGAGGTGGGAACCAAGTATGTGCGAAGGAGGCAAGTGACCCATCAATAAGAATGTACACAATGCCAAGTGTGGCGGTGATGTGCTGGACAGACTTCAGTATGCAGAGCACAGACATGTCCATGTGGACATATACTGCTGGTGTTTGTAGTGTTGTGGACAGTGGACGCAAACAGGTTACCTCAGGCAGTGTGGAAGACCTTGGACATGTAGCTTTGTTGTTCCCCCCTGTAAGCGTGAGCGGAGTGGCCTTGGCCGGCGTATGTCATGAATAAATAGCCCGGGGCTCTGGGCATGGTTCAGTTCCGGGATGGCCACCAAAGTAACCACTGCGTGTGTCTCTGTGTCCGCCACATCCTGTCCATAGGCCTACACACACGTGGCGACCACCTTCAACGGCCAGATTTACACTGGAGACGAGGTGGCTACGTCCCAAGCCAACCCGCGCACATCTCATCATCGCATGCAGGGTCGTGTCTGCCAGTGCGGCGCCCCCCACCCAGCCATGAGGCCACCGCCGTGACCGGTGGTGCCTGCGCGATCCTGTGCGCCTGCTGCACCCCAGCCCTGGTCCCCAGCCCAGTCCGCCGCCCAGCGATGACTGGCCGCCCCTGCGCACCCAGGCCTCAATGCTCAACTGCCGCCACTGGCGTGTCTCCAAGTGGGCCCACCACGTGCCGGTGCAACCTCCTCAACCGATCGCTGGATTCCGCACCACAGGCCCCCAGCGCACCCTGCAGCACCGCACCGTGGAGTCATGTGTGTGCTGACTGCTGCCTTCGGCGTACACTGCGCTCCAGCTGGGCCCACAATTCAAATAGAATATTGATTTGCAGGATGGCGTATCGAGGTCTACGCATCATCGCAGGCTGCACACCCGCTCAGCTCTTCAGGTGCCACCAACTCAGTGCACCGCAAGTCATCGTCCCGTGGCGGTAGGCCCGTGCCGGCCGCAGTGCATCGGGTGCCACCAACTCAGTGCACCGCAAGTCATCGTCCTGTGGCGGTAGGCCTGTGCCGGCCGCAGTGCATCAGGTGCCACTAACCCAGTGCGCCACAGGTCATGGCCCCTTTATGATTGAGTCTCGTGGTGCGGACGCCATCATGTCACCTCCGGCAGTGGGTTATGTGATGTGGTAGGCCCCTTTTATTGGCAGGGTCACATGTCCTGTGACGCCTTTGCTGGATGGGTGTGGTGTGGGTGTACACCAGCCCTCAGGGAGTGGCTATGGCATGCTGACAACTAGACCAGTGATCAGCAGATCACTACAGGGAAGACCTGGGACATGTAGCTTTGACGTCTCCCCCTGTAAGCGTAAGCGGAGCGGGCTGGGCTGGCGTATGCCAGTCCAGCGTAGTGGTGTGAACAATGAGCCGGGGGCTCTGGCTGTGGTTCAGTTCTGGGCTGGACAAGGAAGTAACTAATGCGTGTGTCTCTGTTGTAGTGTCGGCGTCACCCGGACCACAATCGGCAATGTTTCACCCTGTGACTCAAGTTCCACAACATGGGCAACATGGACGTAAGGGGGAATCACGGACCCTACATTCATTCAAACTTTCATACTTGAATGATCATAGACATGACACATCTGTGTGAATCTGAATGTTTTATTCACATTCAGTGGAGTGTTGAAGCTGGAGCAGTACAGGGCCATGCAAACCCCACTTTACATTGTTGCCCCATGGAGGGCCAGCCAGAGTCCTTTGGGAATGACAAGTTCATCGGAAGAGGAGGAGTTCAGTCCGCAGTCTGATCTCTGTGTCATTGGTAACCAAACAGAATATGGCAGTCCATGTCGAGGTCCAAGGTGAGTGTCGCAGAGTGTATCGGGGGACAGTGGAAGGTGTTGATGCAGAGGGCAGAACCAAGCAGAAACAGGCCATATGGCGGAGATGAATGCTACCGCTTCCTTCTTATCACTAAGGCAGAATCATCCGCATCTTCGTCCTCTGATGTTTCATGTGCCTCACATGTGGGTGGTGGTGTTTTGTAATTAGCACTGTGTGGCACTGACACATTAGGGGCCGGAGGTGGAATGTCTGCCGCACTGTGTGGCAGTGACACATCAGGGGCCGGAGGTGGATTGTCTGCCGCACTGTGAGGCACTGACACATCAGGGAGCGGAGATGTGGATGTAGAAGCAGCAGCAGCATTCATCGGCGCCAGGCCTTGTGGCAGCAATGCCATGATGAGGGTCTGCAGGGCATGGAAGATCCCAGCTACATCTCGCTGGTATGCAGCCGTGGCAGCCATTCTTTCCGCCTGCATCCGCTCCCTGTTCTCCATGATCCTCTCCGCATGTGTTCCAACTCCCGGCTGACATCGCTGGAGCCACTCTGACTAGACAGTTGTTCTTGTCTCAGAGTCAGGACTCCAGCGATGTCAGCCATGGACCGTTGGAGAGCATGGAGCGGACTGTGGGTGTCCGTTAGGGACTGTAAGTGGTCCCTGATGGGACTTAGACACCCACGTATGGCATCTAGTTTGGCTGCCATGAGGTCGAACCCCACCCGCACCTGATCAGCCATCTTCTCCTGGCACCCTAACACACGGCGTTGGAAGGCCATGTGTTGTTCGTGGGGGTCCTGGGAGTCAGCAGTGGTGGTGGGTGCTTCCTGCTGTGTGGTCTGTGCAGGGGGTGAGGTCTCCTCGATGCAGCTGGGCTGCCCTGCTCCTGGAGGTGAGGTGCCGAAGCTGTCCATGAGCTCTTAGAGGGCGTCGGAGTCGAAGGTGTGGAGGTCCTCTTCGTCATCAGTGAAGAGCTGTTGGGTCTGCTCTGCAGGAGGTGTTGATTCTCCCTCTGCAATGTGAAGGGGAGATGCAGTTTAACATTGTGTTCACATGTATGTTGACGCTTTGAAAAGTTTACATACAGACTGCATGACAATGTACATTGTGACTGTTTGGGAGGAGCTGCCTATTTGATGCGGGACAGTGGACATTTCGACAACATCACGGATGTGTGTTTGTACTTGTACATTATCATCTCACATTTCCCTGCTACGCCAAATGTGATTGGCCAGTTTCTACACACAAGCGGCACCAGTTGTGTCCTCTGTTCTGTTGTGAACGTGTTGCAGTTTGTACCACATTGTTGTCAATGTTGATGTGCTCTGAATGTTATGTGTGTGTGCTGCATTTTGGGAGAGTCGCCCCTGCAGCTCTGATTTTGCTGCCCCATGTCCCTTTCAGGCGGTGTGCCTTTGACTTCTGTGCTTAAACAGTGCTGAGATGTTGCATACTTGGGTGAATTGGGCTCTTGGTGGGAGTTGGGACTCTGGGACATGGTTTGTCCGCAGATGTGTTGTTGACGTCAGGGGTTGTCTGTGCACGTGGATGTTTCAGAGTATGACCTGCTCCTTTACGGATGTGGTCCACACTCAGCCACCTCAGTGTCGTGGCATGCAACATGTCATGGTATATTTACTGCAGCCATGCTATTCGTCATGCAGTGTCACTTGCATTGTCAGTGTGGCTCACAGACACGCCGCTTTGCTGGGTTTGGCACATGTGCATGGGTTGGCTGTGAGATTGGTGATGTGTGGGAAGGGCCCCCTCTGGGCACATAGTCAATGGGGGCCTACCTGCTGTTTCTAGGTGTGCTGCAGTGTGCCAAAGGGATCAGGGACATGATCCAGAGTCATTGTGGGTGTGCACTGTGCTGTACTTAATTGTGCATGTGTGCCATTGTGCCCATCTCCCCCCGTCCCCCCAGTCCCTGGTCGTTACTCACCCTGTTGCTGTTGTGTCAGGTCATGTTGAACAGTGTCCGGTCCCCCAACTCCTGCCACCGTCTCCCCACTGATGACTGTGGACACCATTTCCTCCATCTCATCCAGCTCCTCCTGTGGCGCTGGACTCCCACCTCCAGTCTGCATTGCTGCCTTGTGGTTGTTGCTGAGTTTCTGCTTGGTTTTGCGCTTCACATCATTCCAGCGCCTCTTGAGCTCTTCCATTGTCCTCCTCAGCACTCCGACTGCATTCACCTTGTCCACGATGGTCTGCCATATTCCATTTTTGGTTGCCAGTGACACAGTGGAGGTGACGAACAGTTGTTGATGGTGTTCTACCACCTCCGTTATCAGGATCCTGTTTTCCTGCGGCCTGAACCGTGTCTTCCTCTTCTTCTTCTCCTTGCCCTTCCCTGACCCCGAGGTCCCAGGCTGGTCCTCCATGGGGGTTGTGGGGTTCTGGTTGTCCTCTGTACTTGCTCCGGCTGCCTCCATTGTGCTTCGCAGTTGTTTTGGTTTTGTTTGTGTTTTTTTTTCCTGCTTTTATAGTGATTTTTCCCGCCTGACGTGTGTGAATTGCAGGCCTGGCGCAGCTTATCGCTGATTTTTTTATCGCGATTGGGCCCATCGCAACTTCTTTCACGTTAGGCTTTTGATTTTTATCGCCGTCCCAGTAATTTTATCGCGGACATTTGACGCGTTATCGGGAAACTATCGCATGTTACCGCCGTGTTGAGAATAAGACGTTCACACTGAGTTATTTTCCCGCGATAGACGGCGTTATGACAAATTGCGTTAACCTATTTTGGCGATGATTATCGCACGTTCTTGAGAATATCCCCCTGTGTGTATTGGCTGAAGGTTTAAACAAGCTTATAAGGATAAAAGGTTCCCACATTGTGCAAAACCCCTAATTACTAAAACTCTTTCTTCTATTCTCCTTTAAATATGACTGACCCTGCGAGTAGCAGTGGAGGTTCAGGGGAAGACGAATTTGCAATGCTCTCAACATTACAGAAAACTGCAGACATGCAGTAACTAAAAAATTGTTAGAACACGGCGTACCCGCAACAGGTGGCTGTGTTACCTTTGTGATTGAGGCACAAGAGGTGTTCGGATCAGAGGTATTCTATTCTTGGGTTCAGTTCCCGCCTGAAGATCCACAGACTAAATTGTTTCACACATACATTGTAGTTGAACCACCGGAAGAATACATTCCATACAAAGACATTGAAGTCCCGTTAACTTTCCAGCAACAAAGAAACTGGTTTAAAGGCGCCCTCCCACACAACATCTGTCGTAAGATTCGGTCCACTCAGCATAGAAGGAGCGACCTGGCCGGTCCACATCCTGAAATAGAGACACTACCAGTGAATGAAGTCCGTACAATATACAAAGACATAGTCCAGCTATACAGACACATTGTTCAGTTTGTCATACGAACATTAACAGTCCAACCTGCGAGAATGCTCCAGTTGGTCCACATCAGACCACACCTACAATTAGCCCACAGACACTAAAATCAGTAATGGGGACAATCCCCTCCAAACGGGAGGAAATTCGGTTCTGGATACTATAAAAAATTGCACTGCTGGAAGCAGTATTTCCCCATACGGGTCTGCAGGAAAAATACAGAATGCTAACCATTTGCTTGCCAATGGGGATGGTTCCCTCGATTGAGGATTGCACCTCTTGGGGAACACTTTTTGCTGCTGTTTACATCAGAATACACGGTACCCCTTCCATTGTAGTCATTCCAGAGGTATTGAAACAGATACATAATGAGTACGGGGCAGGACTCGCCCTGGACTTGGGGATGAAACTGATGGGTAATTTTGCCCAAGTCTCTGCAATTTTGCTGACCAACATAAAAGGGGAGGCAGCAGCAGTGGCTATACACCACCGCCTAAGGGAAATAGCTCCTATAAATAAGGAGCGAAAGTTACCAAAAATAATAGAAGAAACCTGTGCCGAATTAGGTAGAGATAGTTTGGCAGCCAAACCAGGGAAACCACAAATGGCAGGTAGTCCCAACAAGGACAACTCGAAGCAAGGACCCTCTTCTTCTAAAAACAAATGGGATAACAAACAATCCAAAAATAACAATACAGAAAAGAATTCATGATCAAGGGGTGGGTCTCCCCAACGGGAGTCCTCTGAGAAAAGGTATAACCTTAGGAATTGTGATAACATTAGGAAACCTGACATGTATCAGGACACTGATACACGTTCCTTTCGTTCCTTTCAGGGTTCATCAAAAAACTCGGAGAGGGACGGGCGATCAGAACAAAAGACAGAAGATTGACCAAAGACAAAAAGGGAAACACATCATAATTCAGATTACATTATCAAGCAGGAAGAACAACCTAAAGCAAAGCCTCAATTCAAAAAGAAGAATGTGGCTGGCTTGAAAATTAGACATGCCCAGGTTACTGAGGACTCAGCTTCTGAATGGGGAATGGGCTCTGACGATGCTAGACAGCGCGGCAGAAGTAACAATAGCTCGCCAGAACCTGTAGGATTTTCTGGTGACAGCGGTATTGAATGAACATACCACGGTGGAAACACCTGATACAAGAGTTAGTGTACCACATCGACTATACAAAATTACACTACAAATAAAGGGGGACATCTCAAGAAAAGTAAAAGGTCTCTTTTGGGTGTTTTTAACATTTGGATATGACATTCTGTTAACAGAAAAAGATTGGCCGACCAGAATTTGTGATGGATTGCCCAAAACGGGAAAGCGTCATTTTGCCTGCTTTCTCCGACCTCGTTCCAGAATCTTTAAAACATTCATACTCGCAGGAGTGGGCGCTAGCGCCAGCATTTTACTACTCACCACAAAATCCCATTAAAATCTACTCCAAATCCACAGAGACAGTACCCTATTAAAAATGATGCAAAAAGGCAGGTCAAAGAAATCCTAGACCAACTTGAATACCAAGGTGTGATTGAGACTTGCACCTCCACAATGAACAATCCTTTGTTTCCCGTAATGAAACCTGACAACTCATATCGTCTAGTTTTGGATTACCAACATTTAAACACATGCACATGCACATGAACATTTGCAGTTCAAAACGCATAGTGCCGCATTAATGAATGACATTGTGCGGAAGAAATACAAAATGACATTAGATATCTAGAATGGATTCTTCTGCCAAATAAAGCTCCAGAAAGCAGATATTTGACAACATTTTCTGCCCTCGGCACTCAGCGTCACTTCTGTTGTTTGCCCCAGGGGTATAAGAACAGCCCGGGGCTATTTTCGGCAAAAGTGTCAGAATTATTACAAACATGCGAGGAGGAGGAGGTGTCCCATGTAGATGACATCTATCTGATGGACAATGAATTACTTGAATACTTGTGCAGGGCGAACGACATAATTGTGGGTTTCGCCAACTTGGGCTACAAATTTAATTTCAAGAAATCAAAAATTGCCCATCTCAATGTCCTATTTTTGGGATATGAGCTATCAAATGAAGGCAAGAGCCTGGCAGCCAACTTTTTAGAAATGTGCGTGCTGCTCACACCTCCAAAGACTCTGAAGGGTTTGCAATCCATTTTAGGATTTCTAAATTTTGGCAGAACATACATTCTGGATTACGCAGAAAGAGTAAAACCTTTCTACGACTTAATCAGACCTGATTTCACAGCACATCAGTAGACACAGGAACATACAGATACTCTCTGTTCCGTTCAGGTGGACATGATAGCATCAAAACATTTGCACACACGTGTGAATTCTACCAACTTGGAGATCCGGGTGGACTTGGGTTTATCAGTATATACATACATCACTTTCAATGAAGGTGAGACGGTCCCAATTGCATACAAATCACATTGATACACAAATGCTGAAATGCGCTTTGCGGCCACAGAAAAAATACTGACAGAAGTACAGACTGCTGTAGTGAGAGAAAGAGCACTAGCACAGGGGAAACGCATAATCGTTGTAAGCCCGGTAACAACTTTCGAAGCTGTTACCAAAGCGAGCATTCCAAATGCAAAAGCACTGCATCCACGGTGGATACAATGGGCTAATTCTCTCTCTGCAACAGATGTGTCATAAGGTTTCTGCACATACACAGAGCTATGCACAGGATAATGGGACCCCGGAATACAGTGGTTTGCCTACCATATACCGTAGCACCCAAAAACCCCAACCCAACTAGCTTAGCATCCCATTAGCACCCAAGTACTAATGTTTGGACAACCCAGAACACGGTATCTTTATCTCAGGACTCGCAGAAGCAAGAACACTCTTTCGTCACTCACTCGTACTTGTCCACAAGGTGCGTAGGAAGAGACACTGGATAGGTTAAAATGTTTATTCCAACTTACGTGCTCTAATGTACAGTACACGTGTCAGTACTAATAGCATAATGCATATGACTAATATAAGCAGCATGGTTACAATTCCATAGAATACAAACGGGGAAAGCATCTCAGAGCTCAGTGGATAAACGTATAAATAACATTACCACCCTCCCCTTGCAGTAAGATAGTTTATTATAATAATAGAAGACCTCTGGGCTTTGACTAGCGAACCCCCATACCTCAGTCTCTAGATGCAGAATTACATCAGCAGGACATCATAGCTCTTCTCACTGAAAGGGATTTCTCCAAGTGTGTTAAGCGCTAGTAAACCACAGTATTAAAAGCATACCAAATTCTTCATGGCAATTGCACCTAATGTTATGTCTGGGTGCGCGAGACTGGCCATATCAGGAAGAACCAAAATACATTGTTATGCGACCTTGTACATGTTTGTGCAGACTGAGCCCAAAAAGGTGAACAACAGAAAATGCAGACAGTGCAAAAGAACTTGGCACGAGCAAAGGGCGAGGGAGGCCCGGCTCAGTGTAACGTGCGCAAAGAAAAGCAGCATGGCAGCCAGGCCTAGGCCAACATAACAAGGCAGGTAACAATCCACAAGACACCCTCCCTGGTCAGTCCAGCGGCCAGGACAGAGGCCCATCAGAGGAAAAACACAGCCGTTGGAGCACAGGGAGCGCCCAAACGGCGAAGGGCAGGTCAATCCATGAAAGTGTAAGTGCAGAGAAAAGCCATACCCTCCAAGAGTTCATCATTGGAATTGTCAAAAACATAGATGCCATCCAATCCATGAGATCAAAGAGCAGGAATGCTCCTCAACAAAGGGAGCATCCAGAAGCAATGCGGGACAGCTTGCGTGATAATCGAAACAGCTTCGCTGTAGGAGATCCTGGGCAGCCGCCCAGATATCCCATTGCGCCAAAATCCCCAGTGCAGCCGCACGCGCCATACAGCCAGCAACGGAACAGTCCTGCTCATGGGCCTCTAAGGGACCCATCAACTGAACAAAATCCGGAACAGACAATGACGAATTGGAGAGGCAATAATCCAGAGTCCAGGTGAAAGGACAGCGGACACAAGTCATCACAGGTTGCACGCGAGTGAAATACGCAAAGCGAAATGAAAGAGTATATGACACACTCAGTGTCGCCAATGGCAAGACACCAAAACCAGCCAAAAGGCGCTCACGAAGCAGCTGGAGGCGTTCTGGATCGAGCAGGTCCCATCGGGGAGCAGCCATTGCGCATAAAACAAATTAATAACAGGACACCAGCCGCCAAGGCGATGATCAACGGGAAACCGCCAAAGACGCTGGAAAAAATAGAATGAATAAACGCCGGGATGACACCAAAAATAGTTTGGAAGGAGGACACCAAACCAGACCCCACGACTTTAAAAAAGTGTACCAGACCTTCTGTGTTAGATGCGTTAAAAATACGATGAATTAACTCCCCAAAATGTTGGGGGAGATTAGTGTTCAAAAGGGCCTGTATTTCACTGTGGGTACTCGCCACCTGGAGAATGAATGTCTCCCGGGCGGACGTGAGCATAACTTCCTCGTTCAATAATAGTGCCTTTATTCTGCTCAGTCTATTGAAATCTGCCTCCATGGTAGGGATGGAAGGCCAAATAGAGATATCAACCTTGCCATGAGGGGGAGGAAAAAGCACATTTTTGCAGCTGACAACCCTGTGCGAAACTGTTACAATGTAAGGAATGCCAGCCTGCAGGCCACAACAGTTTTCGTTATTTAAAAGTAAATAACTACCATTGGAAAGGAGAGTGAAAGTAGGAGAAATAACAGGAGCAGGAATACCTTTCAGCACACAAGCAAGATTAGGAGCGGAAACGCTACATGAGCCATGCAATTTAATGTGTTTACAAATAAGCGAATGACCCATAGTCGAGTCGCAGTACTCCCCGTGAGAAAGACTTCCTTGCCGTCCCGAAGGCATTTATACATGAAAGGCAAGGACCAGAGTTCATGCAGGAAAGCACTGCCCAAGGGCCGGTAACGGCCCACAGGATAATGTTTCATGCAGGAGTCAAATTCAAACAAGGAAAAAGGTAAAGCGATAACCCCATGGACTAGCCACACAGCAGAATCGAGTTCTGCAACAGAGAACGGCAAAGGATCCATCTTTTCGATATGTAATAGAGTGTAAGTTGCATCTTTCATGGACATAAATTGCTGTTTGTCAGTTAAGTTAAAAGGTAGAAACAAGGCAGAGGTGTTCAAAAAATGCCAAGGAACTTTACCTAACTTGAGCGTTTGTAAAGTCCATGCAAACTGCATAACCGAACGCAATTGATTCTGACCATGATATAACACAGAAACATCATCTTGTACAATATCAACAACAGAGGACACAATATTCTCCAAAGTATAAATGCGAGAAGACAGGGTATTAATACTATTGTCAACAACAGCAAGCACCTTTTCCAAATTTGCTTGATCTATTTCCCGAAGACGGGAAGCAGCTTCCATTTGTGATAGCTTCCAGAGTTCATTATATGTCTCATAAATGAATCTTTTAGGTCGGGGACCACGAGGTCCCAAAACAAAGTCGGACAGATCAATATTGCCTGAAAGGAGGGACAAATGTTGTTTAACAGAATCAAGGGACGAATGTTGCAGCCATTGTTTGCATAATTTACCAACAGAATATGTAGTGACAGTACGGGAAGCAGTAAATCTCGGATCAGGCCTATCCTGTGTGTAGCTAGTACCTGAGTCGTGAAAACGCATTTGACATGCATTAGATGATATAGGCCATACCAACCAAGGTGACTGATCCAGTTCGGAAACATTAAATGAATTATTCTGTAATAGAGCCTGTAGGGTCGTCAGGGACAGGTTAAAACGTGAGCTATCATTGGGAAAACTCGACAGGGATGGAATTGAGGGCGAGTTTAATTGTTTAGTGGTAGCTAAGCCCCAACACGTAGTTTGATAGATGGAAGCATTTAGGAACATAATTTGGGTAGGGATGAGGCAAGCACGATGCAACGCCTCGGTTCCCTGTACCTGCCATGACTTGGAGCCCCAAATAGATTTCAAATCTATTGTATCCTCCCAGTACTCATAACCACCCACAGCTAGGGCACTTAAAAAGGAACCCGAATAAAGCAATTTGGTGTGTGTCAACATAATTTTCTGAGTTGACGTGGTAATAAGTCTAAAATAATAGGATGCAGGGTTCGACCGATTAAAATCAGTAAAATAGGTAAACTTATTTCGAAGAGTTTGTGAGCTACCTGGCAAGGGGTTTGGACAATGTTCCCATTGGGTGTAGTTAACAGAACTACGCAGGGCACTTGACTTATGGAGAAAATGATTACCCCAATGTTGGTAACAATACAAATCGGCATAATTCGCAGAATTCATATATAAATCTTCAGCATTAAAAGATGCATAATATTTTAAATCGGCAAACAATGCTTCAACGGCATGCACATCCCAATCATCAGAATGAATATTATTTTGTACTACATCACCCATTGAAACACGAAGGACATTAGGTACATTAATAATTTCCGTCGGACCATGGATTTGATAATTCACTGCATCCCATACGATGCCATCAGCAACTGGGAAAGCTGAAATGTTCACAAATGTGTGGTCACGCTTCATGATGTGAGACGAGGAATGAGGAGCCAAAGTTCCAGAAACATAGTCTACAGCAGAGCGTTCAGGTAAATAGTGACCATTAATTAGTAGAAAAACACTGTGACAAAGCCAATGGACATGAACAAAAATATCAAGAAAAGTACCAACCAGATGTATGTCCAGGGTGGAATCAGAAAATTGTCTCTAAACCAGGATATAAAAATACTGAACTTGGATGGAACTTTTGAAGATGTGGAATCCGAATCAAAGGAATAACGAGTCTGGCTTAGTGGCGATATTGGTTGATGTGCCACCGATTCAGATGCAGGATAAGTATACTCGCCCTCGTCGATGTTGGTGGAGAGTTGGGGATCAATTATAGTTTCAGGCAAAGTAGAGGATTCAGGCAAATCAACCATCTCAATTACAGCATCAGCGATCGTTCGTGCAGATGGACTATGAACATATGTCCGATAAATGGCAGGACAAGAGACCGCTGGTGTGACACTATTCAGGATCGGCCAGGCGCTGTAGCTTGACATTTTCCACTGAGATGTATCTGTTCTCCTTGCGACCAGGAAGCGGTGGTAAAATGACTGTACGTGTTCCCTTCAAGCCCAGAACTGGAACCGGTGCACGAAAAGAGGGGCCGAATTATTTTTTGTTTTCAACCTTCTCTCGAACCAGTTCGCCAACCTTTGGAAGCCAGCCGGCTACCGGAATCTGCAACGCAGGATCTGTGGCTGAAGGCAAATGTGTAGTTGCAAGTTTGTCTCGGGCTTCTTGTAAGTCCTGTAACATAGCAGAATGGTTATCTACATCAAACTTGGCGGATTGCGCCGCGATGTCTGGACCCTCAAGGTCAGGCACAAACATTCTTATGCCAAAGAGCATTTCGTATGGGGTCCGCCCACCCAGAGGTCTTCTAGGGAGATTATTAAGTGCACGCTGAACGGTATACAAATGGGCCAGCCAGTTCCTGCCAGTACCTATAACCCTAGCTGTTAAGGATTGCTTTAAGTCACGGTTCATTCGCTCAACGATAGAGTTGCCCTCAGGCCTATACGGAGACGAAAATTTCACCCGCACCCCAAGCGAAGCCATTGCATCCTTGTAAGCCCTAGAGGCAAACGCTGGACCTTGGTCCGAATGGAAGGTGCCGCATGCGAAAATTCCCACAAAGACACGCAAATCCCTGATTACATTTCGGGCGTCAGCACTCCGTTGTGGCCAGACCCAGAGAAACCGTGTGCACGAGTCCACTGCCACTAAGATGTATTTATAGGCAGTGTCTGATGAGAATGGACCGCAGTGATCCAAGTAAACACACCCAAAGGGTCTGTTAGCAATGCAGAGCGGGGTTTGTGGTGGACCTGTTACCGTGGAAGGCTTAATCTGTTGACAAACATCGCAAGAAAGCACAAAAGCACGGGTGTCTTTATACAATCCACGCCACCAATAACGCTGCTGCAAGATGGAAACTGTAGCTGACACACCTGCATGAGCCGAAGCCATGCCTTCGTGTGCAGCTGATATCAAGGCACTCCTGCGGTCCGCGTTGGGGATCAGCCGATCTCCAACGTCAGGTATAGTTACATAAGGAACCTGATCGGGACTTAATGTGTAAGAATACTTGGAAGGGAAACCTGTAGGGTAATTATTACCTTCCTTGGTTGCAGCAATAGCTGCTAATATAACAGGGTCTATTTTCGACATGGACCTGGTAACCGCTGCTACTGAACACGTGACTACTGCTGAACGGGCAGCTTCATCTGCCAGATCGTTACCAATAGCGTATGCGCCCACCCGCTGATGGCCTAAGGTGTGAACCACCTGTGTGAGGGGCAGACGTTGTTGCAATTCTGCCACTCGAACCCAAAGCATTTTATGCTTAATTGTGCTCCCTTTTGCGTCCTTGTAGTCATTTTTTGACCAGAAAAACAGATTGTCATTGTAAGATTGTACACAGTAGAAGGAATCACATACAATAAGAGTGGTCTCATCCTGAGAAGCG
Organism: Calotriton arnoldi; assembly: GCA_963921515.1. Lineage (NCBI taxonomy): Eukaryota > Metazoa > Chordata > Amphibia > Caudata > Salamandridae > Calotriton > Calotriton arnoldi. The sequence continues at coordinate 1,501,171 of CAWUFW010000019.1, forward strand.
AACTCAAGCGCAAGTAGCAATGCATGCAGCTCGGCCAATTGTGCGGTACTATCTCCAAGTGTGCGAGTATGCACTGCAGAGGATTTGAACTTTCCATCAACAAAAGAACCTGCGACAATTGCACATGCAGCTGAATAAGCGTGCTTGGACCCAGTGGCCGGTTGCGCCGAACCATCGGTGTAGATCACACATTTGTAATCCTAAAGCGGTAATAAAAACAAAGGAGGAGGATGAACGAATTCATACTGCAAATACTCCTGAGTCTGAAGAGAAGAATCAAAAACAAAAGTGACGTCCGAAGACGTCAAGGATGTAGCCCATTGTATCCAACGGGGATGCATTGCTTTTGAGTTCGGCACACTTGCCTTTGTTACTGCCTCTAGGGCAGGACAGGGTGTTACCACCAGAATTCGCTTTCCCTGTGCCAGTGCGCGTTCTTTTAGAATCGCCATTTGCACTGCAGTTAGAACTTTTTCGACAGATGTAAAGCGCAATTCAGCGGAAGTGTACAGATGTGACTTGTATGCGATGGGTACTGTATCACCTTCATTAAAGGTTAAGTATGTGAATCCCACCGCCCCGGAATTATTCTAATCACCAGGTTTGTGTGGTTATCACGAGTCAAAAGATATTTAGACTCCAAAAGGTCTGTCTGCAAAGACTGCAGAATTGAGGTATGCTCAGGCAGCCAGCAAGACCTTGAATAAGTAGGTTGTATCAAAGCATACAAAGGCTTGATACGCTGGGCATATTCGGGAATGTAAGTACGCCCGAAATTCAGGAAACCCAGCAAAGACTGAAGTTTCTTCAGAGTATTTGGGGGCACAAATGTGCACATTTTTCCAAGAAATGGGGGCTAAGCCCTTACCTTCGTTGTTGAGCTCATAGCCCAAGAACAGAACTGTAAATTCAGCAATGTGTGATTTAGCAAAGTTAAATTTGTAACCCTGCTCCGCAAATTCAAGAATAATGCGGTCCACACGGGACAAATGCTGAAATAATTCGTCGTCCGTCAGATAGATGTCATCTACGTACGAACATGCGTCTTGATCAATGTCATTTAACAAAGAAACAACACGGGCGGCGAATATACCCGGACTATTTTTGTAGCCCATGGGTAAACGCCGGAACTGGAATAATTTACCACCGGAAGTGAATGCGGTCCATTGACCACTCTCCGGGGCTAGGTTGTGCGTGTAGAAACCGTTTGAAAGGTCAAGTGTCGTTTTGTATTTTTTACGAACAAGACTGTCTACAAGCGCAGAACTGTGTGTATTTTGCACCGCAAAGTTCCGACAATGTGTATTTAAATGCCGGTAGTCCAAAACTAAGCGGTACGTTCCATCGGATTTAGAAACCACGAAAAGGGGATTGTTCATAGGTGATACGCATGGTTCAATTACTCCCTGATATTCCAACTGTGTCAGAATTTTGGAGACGGGGCCTTTTGCCTGCCGTTTGATGGGATATTGGGGTTGTGGCTGCGGTAGTGACCGCAAAGGTATTGCATGAGGAGGTGATTCTTCATCCCATCCCACATGGTTGCGGTATAACGCTGGTGCCAGGTACACAGCCCACTCAGCTGCAAGTGCTTCAGCTTTGTCTTTGGGACATGCCGTGAGAAGCTTGGAAGGATTACCTCCTCTCCTTTATGTGCAGCTAAAACGAATGGGGGTGGCCAATCCACCTCTGCTAACAAAATGTCATATGAAGAGGTTAGATTTTCCCAAAAATCCCTTTTATTTCACGCGGTATGTCACCTTCAATTTGTATGACTATATTATATAGTCTGTCAGGGGTGCCACTCTCGTGTCAGCTGTCTCTACAGTAACGAATGTTTCAGTTGCTGTCGCCTCCATATGAGGACGTAGCGCCTCCCGCACTATGGTAACTTCCGCGGCGCTGTCTAGGAGGGTCACTGCCCACGTCCAATTCTGGAGTCTCGTTCTCACGGTCTGAGGCATATTTCGCTGTGACAGCGGCAACTTTTTTCTTCTGAAATTGCGGTCGAGGAAGATGAAAGTCTTCTGCTTTCCCTCTGACTTGTTGTCGAGGTTGGTCTCGCTCCTGGGAGCCTCTCGGCCCCTTCCTCTATCTTGCCGCTCCTCCTCCACCAGCCTGTGACGACGTCTGGGCCTGTGAAGAACGAGGAGAACGCGTATCAGAGCTCTGAAACCTTTCTGGTGATTTAATCCTTGACCTATCACGTAAATCATAAGTACGTTCAGAAGAAACCGAAACTGGGGAAGCGCTCTCGACCCCGGCTTCTTTTGTTGCTTACCCTGTTTTTTCTGTCTCCAACTCTTTTTAGTGAAGACCGGTTTATCATCTTTCTCAGATGCACTTTTTGTTTGTGTAACTTGTGTTTGCGATTGAGTTTGCATTTTTACAAAAGGCTTGTTGCCCAGGCTATTTCTTCCAATTTTTTATAAGCCCGGGCAATAATTTTCGGTAATTCGCGGGGCCTGTCCAACTCTGGGACCAAAGCCAAAGCATTCGCTACTTGAAAGTTCATAGCATCGCCCTTGACATTTCCAAGGATCAGCTCAGCTACTACATCAAACACTCCCACTAGTCTCATCCCTAATTCCACAGCCGCTTCAGGGCCATGTTCATCCTGTACTTTTTTAATTACAGAGGGTAGAACCGTCATGGAAGGAGTTCCAAAACATTTTGAATAAACTGCTGCGAATACCTTACCCCAGTTTTCACATGATGTCAAATCGGGATTATGTCTTTTGGCAAACTTATCGTGAGGATGCGGTGTTTATCTACTGGGGATGTATGGGGAAACACTGCTTCTATCTGATCGAACTTTTCTGCAAGCCAGTAAGGATAGTCGTCCTTATTTTGTGGACGTTTGCCCATCACAGAATTTACCATGACAGGACTTATGGTCACTCCAGCGGCTATAGCTGGTTGGCCTGCGACTACAGGAGCAGCTCCATGTAGACTACCTGTAACGTATGTCACTAGGGCTCGATGCACTCGTACCAATTCGGTATGCATAGTGCGCAGTTCAGCAGCGGTAATGCCAGATAATTTGGATGCGGGGTATACCCGGCCAATACAGGCCAAGTGGCCCCCTGAATTGACAAGGGGCCTAAACGAACTGCGGTAGTTGGTTGTGGTAGGGCGCCATTAAACCAAACACGGTGCTGCCAAGCCGTGAGAGGTACTTCAAGAGTGGTATAGGGTCGATATGCAGCAGGAATAACGGTGGGTTTATATTCATGAAACAGATTATCATCTGCCTCCACCGCTTCAAAAGTGATCCAAGTGTAAAACACCTCAAAGTGGTAAGCCGGATCGGCTTGAACCACAAAGACCAAATCGATCCCTGTATCAGGCACTCCATACACCCGTAAGTGGTCTCGGAGTGCTCTCGACTATGTGCAGCAATCGCCACACCAGCCATGACTAAACAGATATATTCGACAACCTAACAGGGAGCACAAAAATGGGTCTGTTAACTAACCTTTTTAATAACATCAAGCTTGGAAAGAACCTATAAAACATTCAATATAGGAGGTATCACCGTCACATACGCCTCCGGAAGCGTACGCGAGGGTTTGTGGACAAGCACAAGTACTACTCAAGCGTCTCGCAGATAAGCAGCCCCACGTTGGGCACCATGTCATAAGGTTTCTGCACATACACAGAGCTATGCACAGGATAATGGGACCCCGGAATACAGTGGTTTGCCTACCATATACCGTAGCACCCAAAAACCCCAACCCAACTAGCTTAGCATCCCATTAGCACCCAAGTACTAATGTTTGGACAACCCAGAACACGGTATCTTTATCTCAGGACTCGCAGAAGCAAGAACACTCTTTCGTCACTCACTCGTACTTGTCCACAAGGTGCGTAGGAAGAGACACTGGATAGGTTAAAATGTTTATTCCAACTTACGTGCTCTAATGTACAGTACACGTGTCAGTACTAATAGCATAATGCATATGACTAATATAAGCAGCATGGTTACAATTCCATAGAATACAAACGGGGAAAGCATCTCAGAGCTCAGTGGATAAACGTATAAATAACATTACCACCCTCCCTTGCAGTAAGATAGTTTATTATAATAATAGAAGACCTCTGGGCTTTGACTAGCGAACCCCATACCTCAGTCTCTAGATGCAGAATTACATCAGCAGGACATCATAGCTCTTCTCACTGAAAGGGATTTCTCCAAGTGTGTTAAGCGCTAGTAAACCACAGTATTAAAAGCATACCAAATTCTTCATGGCAATTGCACCTAATGTTATGTCTGGGTGCGCGAGACTGGCCATATCAGGAAGAACCAAAATACATTGTTATGCGACCTTGTACATGTTTGTGCAGACTGAGCCCAAAAAGGTGAACAACAGAAAATGCAGACAGTGCAAAAGAACTTGGCACGAGCAAAGGGCGAGGGAGGCCCGGCTCAGTGTAACGTGCGCAAAGAAAAGCAGCATGGCAGCCAGGCCTAGGCCAACATAACAAGGCAGGTAACAATCCACAAGACAGATGTAGATTACAATTACGATCCTACACTGAAAACACAAGCGTTTCTGCGGTATGGAGAAGAATACCCTCTCCCGAATGAAATCTTGCCTCTAGAAAAATATGAGTACATCATTTACACTGATGTTTCTGCTCAGCCTGCCATTGGAAGTAAACAACAGTATAGCGCAGCATGTGCTATAGTGAAGGGACATATGCGGGACGGTAAGTTCAATCCCAGCAATACAACTACACAATCTCTAGGAGATTGCACAGCGCAGCTGATACTAGCACTACAATATACGGATCGGGAATTCCCCACACTGATAGTGTGTGATTCGTTTTATTGTGTGCAGTCTTATAATGAATATCTTCATTACTGGGGCCAGAATGGGTTTAGAGATTCCAAGGGTTGCACAATTAGGCATAAATTGTTATGGGAACAAGTAGCAAAGCTGAAGGAGTGCCTGCCACGGGCTCAAGTTATTCACAGTTGAGTCATCAGCGTGTTGGCATACACATTGAAGGGAATTCACTAGCTGATGAAGTCGCCAAGGCGACAGTGCGAACTGCTGCCGTTGCTGCAATCACTCGTTCTAGCGGGAGGATAGACGGAGACATACTGATAGCTGTCAACGCCTCGGAAAACAGCTCTGCCATGCCAAAGGGCTTTCCACTCAAGTACTCCTATAAATTAGATGCGCAAAATACACCGTATGCTTGAATTCCAGGAGTGGGGGATAGAGTTGTACCAAACATGGATCGCAGATTAGGTTTGATTCTAGCTGCATACGAGGGTCTGAGCTCAGCACACGGCGGAGTCACTGCTACAATTTCTTTACTGAAGCGGCGATACTGGTGGCCAGGTTTGTCTAAACAAACCAAGGGTTATGTCCTGAAGTGTGACATCTGCCAGTAGATTAAATGTTCCACCGTAGCACGGCCACCACAAACACCATTACTCATTTCAGAGAGACCTCTCGCATGTGTCTATTTGGACCACTGTGGCCCCCTAAATTCAGATGGGGCCTACAAGTACATCTTGGTGGCAGTGGATTCATGCTCTAGATTTCTATGGGTTTGGCCTCAGGGCTCGGCTGATGACCGAACTGTTCTAAAGGATTTGCGAGTCTTCATCGGGACATACGCAATTGGCATGTTACATTCCAACCGTGGCCCTTCGTTTAGCTCACAGGATTACAAGGAAGCCATGGGAAGTATGAGCGTGGCCTTGTGATACTCCTCCCCCTACCATCCGGAGGGAAATTCGGTGGTGGAGAGGAAAAACCGAGACGTAAAGCAATCCTTAACAGCAAGGATATTAGGTGCGGGCGGCAGTTGGGTCAATCACCGCTATGGGGTCCAGAGGGCACTTAACAACATCCTTGGGAGGACGTACCCCCTATGAGATCCTGTATGGGACAAGAATGTGGGTACCTGACCTCGATTGTGCCAGCACAGTGGCGGATGTAAAACAATTTGAATTGAATGATCATTTGGCTGTTTTACAGGAACTCAATGAATTCCGGGCATTACAAAGCAACGTTAAAGTAAAATGCACCACCACTGGGGATGTGAAACTGGTTCCGGCAAGACCTGCCTGGGTCTCGCAGATTGGGGACCTGGTCAGAGAAAAGATCGTGGACAAAAAGGAGTTTGGGCCATCTTACAGAACACCTGTAGCTGTCCTGGCAGTCGAAGGAACAAAAACAGTACTTCTTCCACTTCTTGCCGGCAAAAAAGAAAAAAGATTTGTCTCCATTGATCTGATCAAACCACACTATGTGGCCGATTCTCAACAGTAGGCCGCGTGGAATCCTGATTAACCGCAGATCTCGTCTTGCTACTATACAGGAAGTTCAGATGGAACGACTAATAACGTTTCAAGACTCACCTGCGCAAAACCTAGGATTATCAAATAACGGAGTACAAATCGTACCAGTTGAAATTGAACAACATCCAGATACAACTGAAACGCAAATTGCAATTCGGCCCAATAATGACATCTACATCAATGTGTCTTTACAAGACACACCTACCAGTTCTACAAACACTGCAGAGCTGCCAAAGATAGATCGAACTGCGTCTGGCTACTTCATCAACTTCAATGATTTTTCTTCAGATCCAAGTGAACCTGAGCAAACGCCACCCATTTCCAGAAAAGAACAATTTCAACAATTCTATCTCTGGCTGAAAAAGACTTACTTTGTGTCCCCTTGGTTGCATCTTTGGTTTGCATTAGGGAACCTGTTCCTGTTAATTTGGATTGGTATAGTAACTGTCTTTTTCCTACTACTGAATGGACATTACCTCCCACACTGCTCTTCAGTACAATCTGTGAACTTGGTCCTGAAACCACATACGTCATCACACCATGAACAGAGAGACCTGTCCCTAGTGAACATTACAGCAGTTCCAGTACCTGATGGTATAGTTTGGGATAGGTTTTCATATGATGTATTTGGTCCTACTGAACATTTGAAAATTCCTTATGTATTTAAAATTTCATTGAATGATTTCATTACCCCGAGTACACTCTCTGATGATTGGGACATTGAAACTGTAAATTCTATGCCCTCAGATTTAGAACAATCTGCTGCGTTTTTTTACAGGGAATTGTATGAAGATACACCTCACTTCGACAGTATGTATTGTTACCAACATTATGGTCATCACTTTTTGCATAAAGCAGGTGTCCCACGCACTGTTAACACTTACCATCAATGGGAACATTGACCGACACCACCAAAAGGTAGTTCTGCCACATTCGCACAGAAATTTGCATACTTTTCAGGGTTCAATATATCAGACCCAACTTCATACTACTATAGGTTTGCGCAAACGAATGCAACTGCGAAGAAAATGATGCTGACAAACACCAAGCTTATATATTCAGCACCTTTTATCTCCCAACTGTCTAGACAAGGTTTCGACTATTGGAGGGACAAAATAGACACAAAATCCATCTGGGGGATGAAAGATTGGCAGGTTCAGGGAACAGAGGCTTTATATAGAGCTTGCCTCATACCATTACAGATAATATTTCTGAACAGAACAGTGCAACAGACTACCTGCTAGGGGCTTGCAAAAATAAAAGACCTGAAAACACCACATATCCCCTCCCCCACACCTGTTGAAGGTATATTGAGTGATGCACTGATAAGTGAGGAGGTACTGGGTACAGTGATACAGAATGGTACATACAATTCATCAGCTCCCAATTGGAAGGGATGGTTGGTTTGGCTGATCGACACAAATAGGTGTCAATCAAGATTCAGGGATACCACCAGAGGGTTTAGTATCCATAGGCCTGACCCCTGCTTGTACACACAGACGACCCAGGGGTAGTGAATTCTTATAGTGTTGGGAATTTATGCCTAGGATGGCTAAAAACCTCAACACTATTACAGGTGAAACAACACTTGTCACTTCTGTCAAATAACATGGATCTTAGGGATTTCTTGCTAGGTCCCAAGAAACCGCATAAAAAACGCTTTTTATATGCCATCTACAATGAACTGTGGAAAGTCTCCCAACAGGAAGCTGCTGAGAGATTATGTGAGATTGATAGAATTAACCTAAAAAAGTCCTTAGCTGTGGTAGACAATGCAATGACCACACTTTCGTCACATATTTATTCACTGGGCAACATTGCGTCCTCAGCAATCGACATAATGGAACAAGACTTGTCTATTCTACAACATGGGCAATCTCAATTGCGCTCCATTATGCTTTTAAGCTGGACGCTACAATCATTGCGTTCTGGCCACGTGCCATGGTGGTACATCAACGGCACAAATCTGTTTTCGGCTTATAATCTGACCAACAGACAAATGGCCAAGGCACACAGAGATGCAAAGTACACCATGCTGCTCATTGAAAAATTAGAGAAGTGGCCTATTACAGTAGCCGAGTAACCGTCTACGGAATGATTAATTCATGGCTATATCACACTGCCAATCACGAAATTCCAGTTCCAATACTGCCTTAGATACCACCAGGTAGTCAGGTATGAAGCGTTGGGTGATGGGTACATACAGGAAACATGGGAGTTGCCGTACAGATATAGGTGTAGAAATAAGGACACTGAAGTTTTCTTAAGTGGTACAGACTGTGAGAAGGCTTTTAGTGTATGAGAAGGTCTTGCTTCACGAAACTTGTTATGCTTCAATAGCAAACTTACATTGCTACTTGAAAGGCTCCTCAGCTGCCGTGATTCATCCAGTTTTCGAGTTACTCTCAAATTGGAGTTATTTAATGCTGAATGATCAAGGCTGTTGCGGGATGGCACCAGGCATCGCATATCTGGTCACAGTAAACTCCAGGGTTATTTCTTGTAAGCAAGTATTGTTTCCCCCAGCTCGCTTAGTTAAGGAGGCACCACTGTGGCCTTCATTGAATGTTTCCAGTATAAGGTTTGATTCTCTGAGCAGACTGAAAGCCATGTTGTTTCAACAAAATGTGGCCTCAACTTCAGCCCGAGAGACTTTTGATCTCCAGGTTGCAAGGTCTTCGGCAGATATACAGGCTCTGGTCCGTACGAACTTCCCGATCTATTTCGGAGAAATGGTTCATCGTACCTTTAACATGTCTGATACGAATGGGATTGTACACTTATTTAAGCATATTGGATCAGGTCTATTAACCACCTTTCAGACCATCTTCGGAGTAATTCCAGCTTTCATACACTCCGTACTTGGAAGCGTTTTTGAAGGGCTTCCTCTGGTCCTACTATCAGTGGTGAGCATCCTGATTTTAATCCAATTGATTCGCAATGGATGTCTCAATTGCTCAAGACATGGAGAGAACACTGCTGGAACGACGTTGTCGTGAGCGTATGGTGTTCTACCTGGGTACGCCTCAGCTTCGAGAGCTGAGTGAGCATTGGTTCCTGTCTTTTAGACCGGTCTGGCTAGACTGTGTCCTGCATGTGTTCCGCTGCCTCTTCTGCAGATTTGAATGCGTATTGGACCTGTGTCTGACACTTCCATTGGTTGTGCCACTGGACATAGACGTGCTCCTGGAGCCCTTGCAGGCCCACGTGTACAGTTGTCCACAGCGTATTCCCATGTTGATGATGGCATTTCTAGAGCCTCCAAGGGATTCTTCCACTCCTGTTGGAAGGGAAATCGGCTCTGCTCCAGAGGTACAGGCATCGGTTTCAGGCGTGCAGGAATCTAATTTTTCCCCGGCGGCTGCTGTGGGAACCAGAGATGACCATCTTTGCTCACGCGACATGATATTGGAAGCGCTGGAGGGATTGCCACCTGCGGATGCAATGTTCCACGATATTGAGTCTTCAGCACGGGATTCATAAAAAATCTGGCCTTTCCTGTGCTGGGAACTATTTGACAATTTTTAAACATTTACCAAATTGAAGGTCGAAACTGACTTTGTTTTATTTTTCTCCTTCTCTGCTCCAACTGAGCATAATGGCTTTCAAAGTGCTCAGTGTAATAATAACCACATATACAAGTTTAGAGGACCTTTTGAACACTTTTAGGGAAAATGGCTTTTATTTTATGGACAATTTTACAGGCTTTTAAAAATGCTTTTAGTATCTTACTTATAAATTATTTTCACTCTCTTTATGGCCTTAGCTTTATTATTATTTAGCTGACCCTGTTGACCTGTTGATGAGGAGTGGGTGTCATGTCCTTTAGGCTAGTCCTGTCACGTATGCCCCCTTTTTACAAACATTGTCCCATCCACACGACAATAACGGTTCTGAATAGGTGACCTTTTACCTAGTAGTTTGCTCCTGTCTCTTCAACACCAGGCTCTTAGTATTTTATCATAATCCCTGTACCTGACGTACATAAACCTGTCCTCAGGCACTGCGTAATTATTCTGTATAAGGGTCACCACTTTTTTCATCCTTGTGCATGATCTGTTTAGAAAAACATTTATGATTGTTTTCAAAACATTTATGATTGTTTTCAAAACATATCGATTCTAGAAGAAACCCTGGAGTGACCACTCTAGTATATAAGACCCTTATTCCCCCTGCAAATTAGAGGAGAAATCCTTCCATGCCGACACGGGGTCCTGCATGCTGAATCTTCGACACGCAGTGGTCTGACACCACTTGCGGGATGTCAACCTCGGAGCAGAGACGGGGTCCTTCATTCTCTACCATCAGATGAGGGGGTTGGTTCTTCCCTAGGGGATTCTTGGCTATATGCATATATATCTATACACATATACATGCTACACCTACATATCTAGGCTAGGTACATTTAGGCAAATTACGTCAGGCGCGCATTATAGGAGTATGCAAGTGCTACTGTCTTATCTGAACTGTATATGTTCATCTTCTTAGCACTATGGTAGAAACGTATCTCCTATTTACTATATTAGTACTTGCTATTTCTTTCGTATGTTTCTGTCTCCTGATTGTCGCAGCAAATAAGTTTTACACAAGACTGACGCTGGACCAATAAATACTTATTGAAACGTCCTAACCGCCATCCTGTGTATTTACTGAGAATAAGCAAGCACGAGTGACTGAGCAAAAAATACTGTACTGTTTCCACGATCCCTGAGGAATCGGGGTTGTCATGTTCAGTGGTTACCAGAAACTACCTACACCACTGTAAGATACAGGGGGGTCGTAGTGGCCCTGTAGAGCTAGCTGGTCTAACGGCTGACAAATCCTGTGGGAGTGTCAGTAGGCGGTTTGGACACCAAGCCCTCAGTTTAGGTCATCCAAAACACGCAGGTCCTGGGGATTCCTAGGAACTACACAACAGGGGTGACTTATAGGTTTTAAGTGCAGTGACCTTAGATATAAGAAAACTTATATCTGTCGTAAGTGGTGTTAGCACCAGCGTACACAGGCTGCAATGCCAGGCCTGTAGTCACAATTTGAGTGGTCTCTCATGGGTGGCATAATACATGCTTCAGCCCATGGGAGACCCCTGGTGTACCTATGCCCTGGGTACCTTGGTACCATATACTTGGGACTTTTAAGAGTACATCAGTAGCCAATCTGGGGTGTACCTAAGTACATACCATAGCCCATTTAGGGGAGAAAGCACAGAGACTGGGGTCCTGGTTGGCAGGATCCCAGTTAGAATAGGCAGAAACAGCATAACACCAGGCAAAAAGTGGGGGTAACCATGAAAGCATTTTTACATAACTTCTGATCCATATTATCTTTTGGAATAAGACATATTAAAGCCTCTTGAAATATTCCAGCAGCAGAATTAGAAGAGGCAAAGGTAAGTAAATAGCTGATGTAATTTAGGAATTAATTGTTTAGAGAAGTGAAGGTAGAATTCAATAGGAAAGCCATCAGGCCCAGGAGCTTGCCTTTCTTAATGGAGTTAATAGCATTGTGAATGTCATGGGTTGTGACATCAGAGCCAAGGGAAGAAAAATATTTGGTTAAGTCCAATTTCTTATGTATGGAGGAGAGATATGAGTTAATATCAGATTGTAAAGGATCTATTTCTGGTGTATATAGAGTTTGATAGAATTAGTAAATTCGTTAAGAATATTATTGTTTAAAAAAAAGGAATGGAGTTGTCTCTTAAAATAGTATCTATTTTACTTTGCTCCTTTTCAATTTTAAGATAGTTTGCTAGGAGTTTACCTGCCTTGTTCTGACCACCATAATACCTGGAACTAGATTTAAGAAGATAAGAGGCAGCATCTTTTGTGGAGAGTTTATTGAAGTCAAATTTGCTTTTAATCAATTTATCTAAGCAGGCATTGGATTGGGTTGTAAAATAAGACTGTTCTAAGGATTTAATGTGTTTCATGAGATCCAACACTTTTTTTGAATTTGCTTTCTTTTTAGTGGATACATAAGTAATGATAAAATCTCTAGAAGCAGCTTTGAATGCATCCCAAACAATCTGAAATGATAAGTCAGGAGATTCATTCAAAGCAAAAAAACTCAGTTATAAAAGTATCAAAGCGTTGTGTGAAAGAGGTATCCAATAGAAGAGATCAAGATCTAAAATTACCGGTGCATGGTCAGAAATTAAAATAGTGCCTAATTCAGCTCGTAAGATATGTTGAGATAAAGGATTAGAAACAAAGATGTGATGAATCCTAGATTGAGAGCAGTGTACAGGTGAGAAGAAAGTGTATTCTTGTAAACAGGGGTTGCAGATTCTCCAGGAGTCAGTGAGGGATCTTTGTTTGATGGCTGTAGTGAATTATTTGTGATTGGAGGAAGGAACGAAAGAAGATTTGGATGAACAATCTAGAAATGGGTCTATTACAAGATTGCAACTCCTCCAAAAATTAAATATTCTGATGTCATTAGAAATCGAGGGCCAGAATATTTTGTTAAAATGTGTGGGTGCGTAAATATTATACTTGTAACCTCAAGAGAAGCCACTGACCTTCTTGATCTAATTTTTGTGACAACAAAGTAACGTCTAAAGATTTTTTACTAAGAACTACAACTCCATTATGCTTCCCTTTGCCTGGTGAGGAGAATGCATAACCCACCCAATTTCTAAGAAGTCTTTTGGTCTCCAATTCAGTGAAATGGGTTTCCTTCATCAAAGCAATATCGGCATTCAGTTTGGCTAAATGAGTAAGAACTCGGTTGCTTAATACATGAACCTAACCCCTTTACATTCCAAGTAATAACATGTAAAATCATGGATAAAAAATTACAGTGAAATTAGCATACCCTACAAGTGAAGAATAACAAGAATACAAGTTCCTTATTTGAGTAGAAAATGAAACTATGCATTTTTTTGCAGAGAGATAAGTACAAAAGAAAAGAGTGCAATGAAAGAGAAATGGGCAAATAGAAAATGGAAAACTCAGAAGAGAAAAGAGATAACAGAAAGTGTAAAAATAGTAAAAAAATAAAAAGAAGTGTAAATAAAAGAAAGATAACATGGATAGGATGGAAGAAATAAGTGACAAGGACAAAATAAGACAAAAGACATACAAAATAGCAGGACAAAATAAACGGGAGTGGTGCGACCACAAAAGGGAAGATGATAAGAACCGGGTTCCAGAGGCAGCTAAGAGTGAAAACGTCCACACCATAGGTATGGGGATAAATATATAAGCTCTTGTGTTACACAAAACACAAAAATTACCTAAGAAATGAAGAAAAAGAAATACATTATGATCTCATATAAAGTACACCATTAAAATACAAGTAAAACATATAGTCAAATGGTGAGTTAACCCATATATTAAAAATACAACAATATGATACATTAAGAGAATGTCAAAAGATGCATTCAAGTAAAAGAGTATTTAGAAGTGTCCATTGTTTCCGTTTTACAGTTATCAATAAATATCTGCAACATGAAGGGATCTTCGTACGTCGTCGATTTGTTGTTGCATGTTACTTTAAAGAAGCATGGCTGGAAGAGAAATCTGGCTCTAAAGGAATGTAATGTGGGGCGCATGTCAAGAAATCGCTTCCTCTTATCTGCTGTGGCTTTAGCCAGATCCTGAGTAAAATATAATGGGTTTCCTGATCAAGCAAAGCGTCTTTGCTTTTTAGCTGCCTTGATTACTGTGAGGAGATCTTGGTATTCTAAAAAAAATATTATGACACCCAACGTTTTTGCGATGAGGAGGCATGCTGGGATTGATGACCAAGTCTATGAGGATGTTATATGTTGAGCTGAGTAGATTTAGGCATGCCATCATTTTTGGTAGAACATTTTGGAAAAAGGAAATAGGCTGAGATCCGTCTGTCTCTTCCGCAAGGCCATAAAGTCAAAGATTATTTCGCCTATTGCGATTTTCTAAATCCTCAGTGACCTTCTTAAGATATGATACTTCCGCTTGGTTTTGTGTAACATCTTGAGCAGTGTCTTGAATAGAATTCATCTGTTCTATATTTGTAACTTGGTTTTCCATCAGAGACCCTTTGTCGTCTAGTCGTTGAAGCTTTGTGTTAGTTTCTTCCATATAAGGCTTCAAGGCGTGGATCTCATCTAAAAGAAGCTCCATAGAGATAGAGGAACCAGGTTTGACAGGAGACGAAGGATCTTTCTCAGGACTTTTTATTAGTTAGTAACAAAACTAGTGTTGGTATTTTAGAAGGTTGTTTGGAAGAGTTTGTAAAAATGAACGAGGAGCATGATGGCTGGGAATCCTGAGATGATATATCAGGATGATCCATTTTGTATTCCAGTGGAGAGAAAGAGTTTTTAGCATCTACTGTGTATTGAGAGCTCATCATGCCAGGGGTGTGTAATTTTACATTTCTAGTTTTCCCCATACATAAAAGTAATTATGGAGATAAAAGAAATTGTATGGGTAATTATCTCCAAGTGAACTGTATTTAATATAAGACCAAACAGTCTCACAAAACAGTCGGTTGTAATGCGTCAGAAAACACAAATGCAGACTTGAAGGAATACCTTGTTGAAAAAGAACGTCCCACATAGAGCTTAAAATAGAAAAGTGCAGAGAGTCCAGTGAGACCTAGATTGGTATTCAGAGGCAAAAGTAGATAGTACTAACGCTCTATTTGTGGTAGTGTGGGCGAACAGTTAGGCGTATAAGAGTGCAGTGCTAAGGATTTGTTTCTGCACCATTGAAGTCAATGTGAAAAAATAGAAAAATGCATAAAAAAATCATACAGTTGGATTTCGAGGTTTACCTTCAGGATTTAGGTAAGTAGCAAGGCCAGGCCCAATGTTCCACCAGCGGATTCTCTGGAGCATCCCAGATGTGGATGGGAGCAGGGTGCTGAGGTCGTTGGTAGCTGGTGCGCTACAAAGAAGGAGGACACCTGAAAACACACTGCACAAGGGGATTTAAAGGTAAGTCCGAGGGGGTCCCACTCAAGGGAGCTGGTTGCAAGGGCCTCAGGACCACAGGAGCACAGCTTGTTCATCGATATCCAGGCCGGGCGTGCTGGATGCAGAGCAGGAAGGTCAGCCTGGGGGGGCGTTCATCAAGATGTCCTCGCAGTCAAGAGCAGGCAGCCTGGATAGGCGATTCTGGGACAGTAGGGCCATTCATGAAGTGGTTCTCAGGGGTCTCAATGTCTCTTGATGGGTGCTTGCTTCCTGGGCAGTTGGAGTCCAGATTAGACTCTTCGTCTTGAGGAAGGCTGCAGAGGGTCCAGTATCCCTGGTATTGGGGTGGCACGTCTCCAGTAGATCCTGGTGTCTTCACACTTGGAGGGGAGACAGATTTGATCCTCCGGGACTGGTGTACCACTTTTGGTTCAAGTGCTGTGTCAGAGTCGTCTGGGAGCAGCAAGTCAGGAAAACTGATTCTGCGGGTTCTGTGCCTGTGAACTGCAGGGGAGTAGTACCTCTACTTCAAGGTAGTTCTTTGGTGATTTGTCAAAGGCTGGAGGTGCTCCAGGCTTCTCAGATGCCTCAAAGTTGCAGGAAGAGTGGCACCCCACGATGGTTGAGTCCTTAAGGCAGGAGGTAGGGTTTGGCAGCAATTTTTTGCAGCAGGGCTTGAGTCCTCAGGTGAGCAGCTCTTCTTTGTCCTTTTCGTCTCTGTGTCCATCAAATCCAAACTGCAAGGTCCAAGGATGCCACCTAAACACCAAATTTAGGCACGTTAAAGGGGGTGACAGATAGTAGCCAATGGACTACCTACCTTTAGGGTGTCTACACCCTCTAAGTTACCAATTCCTGTAGTGAGAAGGGTCACTACCGTGACCCTAATTGGTTAATTACCTCTCAAACCAAGTTGGAGGGAAATGTAAAGTGGGCTCCATATCACCTGCCCCACCTTAGGGGTGGTGCTGGCTGCATGGGGACCCACCTCCTAATTTAACCAAGTTTCGTGCATGTCCTCCCACCAAATGTGGAGCAGGACCGGAGAGTTGGCATCCTCCACTATCTGGAGATGCCTGGGTCGCATTTCAAAAGCGGCATCGCCTTTGAAGCTTCCCGCCTTGGAAAGCCATCCTGGCTTAGGGGTAGGGGTGGAGAGGAGGGGGAGTGAAGCACCTCCGCGCAGAGTAAGCTTTGTTTCTGGCCATTGAGAGCACTGGCTCTCACCCCATGAGATCATAAACATGTCTGGTGGTGGTAGGCTCGCTAAGACTAGTCAGACACCACACCAGTGCTTGGTAGAACCCTCTAAGGTGTCCCCAGTGTGCATTTAATAATAAATCCAACACTGCCATCAGTGAGGATTTATTAATACAAGATGTTTGGTACCAAACATCTTAGGGTACAGTGAAGCCATCATGGAGCTAGGAAACTCGTGATGACAGTATCCAGCCCATGTACTCCCTGTGGCTCACCCTGATACTTACAATATCCAGGAATGGATTTAGATATTATAGGGTCATTTCTGCTCATGCAGCTATATGTCCACTCATGGGATATAATGCACCATGCATTAGGGCTGTGAGGTCTGCAGTAGGGGTGACTTACCTATAGCTCATGCAGTGTCTGTGGACATGGCACACAGGGATGTGTGCCATGTCCACTCTTCTGTTTTCTTTGCACTAAGACATGCAGCCTGCAATGGCAGTTTGCACGGCCTTGGTGAGGGGTCCCTAGGGTGGCACAATTTGTTCTGCAGCCCTAGTGGAACCTCTCCAGTCCCAATGCCCTAGGTACCAGGGGTAGCATTTACTAGGGACTTACAGGTGTTGCTGAAGTTGCCAATCGTGATACAGTTTTAAGAAAGAGATCTGGCACTGGGAACCTGGTTCGCAGGGATCCAGTGCACTTACAGTTCGAAATCACATTATACACAAGGCAATTAGTGGGGGATAACCATGTCAAAAGAGGCGCTTTCCTACAAAGCATCTCTGGGGTCCCACCCAGGCAAGAGTGTTTAGATCTTAAAGTGTGCAATAGCAAGTAGCAGGAGGACAGAGAAGACATGTCTGTTCCAGCAGACGTATTGTAGATTCCTTTGTCACACAGGCAAACATTTTTAAAACAGCATCTTTTACTCAGCCATTGAAGCTTCTGTAGATGATTAGTGATGGAAGAAGCTCTCTTCAGACCCAGAATCGTACGTGCTGCTCCATTTTGAAGTACCTTCACTCTCATCAGCAGACCAACTAACAAAAAATTGCAGGAGTCCATTCTGAATATGATTAACGTTTGCACCAGATCTTTCTTAGATATAAGAAACAAAAAGGGAGGATTTTCTGAGAAATTGAGTTCTCAATTGAGGAGGATGTGAGCCTTCTCAAGCAACAGCCACAATCTTTGTCAGGGTGAACTACAAAAAGTCACTAAATTAACTTGTGCTTAACCCTCTGGTAGCTTGGCACAAACGCAGTCAGGCTTAACTCAGAGGCAATGTGTAAAGTATTTATGGAGCATGTAACAAAATGGGTTCTGACAATGTAATCTGTCTGAACCTTTTGCTTTTTGATCACCTGGTTTGTGGCCTTTCTACTGTGGGTGAGTCTCAGAACTGGTGACTCACCCACGGTAAACACGCGATAAAGGGACTGCTCATGTTTACCACCAGCGCCTGCCATTTAAGGTAAGGCCACTGCAACACAGCAAGGGTAAGGGGTACTTGACTGGTTACACGTGAACACATGCGCACACATGTGTACACATGTGTGAGGGCTGCATGTGTGCGACTACTGTTGTGCTCAGCCTGGTAACTGCGTACAGATAGCCTTGTGCAGAGGGAACTCTGCAGGATTGGATATTTACCTGGGGTAGGCCCTATAATGTTGGTGTATACTTATAAGGAAAGTCAATGTGGTTTACTGTCTTGTCTTCAGTGACACTCCATTATACACATAGGGGGAAGACTGCCTTACAGTACAGTTTTGGTTCCCTTTGGCTTACAGAGTGAAGTGACATATCAAAATGGACTGAACCATGTGAGCCAAAACCAAATCAGAGAGTTCCAAGAAGATGTCTGTACTACCTATGGGTCATCCAGGATTGTCATATTTCTCTGGTTCAGCTCAGGATCAGAACCCATGCCTTTTGTCATCCTGCTGTGCCAAGTTAATTAAATTTCTCTTCGGCAGCAGGAACCTAGTCTGTCCCACACAAAGGGAGCAATTAACAGTGCTTCACTCAGCTCCTGAGGAGGTAAGGGGTGAATTGTCTGCATCAATCAATTAAGATGTCAAACAGTACCAGGAATGGGCCAGACCAAGCCCACTGAACAAAGGCGAGAGCCAAGACCTCTGGAGTCAACACAGGAATGGGAGCTCTGCTTTGAAGTTTTGGTGAGAAAGGCCCTGAAAGTGAAGTCCGAGAGAGGCGGAGCTGAGGCCCCCAGAGGGATGTGACCAGGGACTCCTGGGTGACACCATCCTGAACTGTCCCAGCATGCTTGATTGGCTAGGGGTGTCTGGCTCTAGAACGTTCCACCCTCACTTAAAAAGTATTGCACAAGGGGAAGAGCTCCCTCTTGGTTGTGCTTTTTGCTGGACACTGGGACTGGAAGCGGTAGCCATGGACAACTGAAAGGAGGAACCTCCTGATGCCCAGCTGGACTAAGGAGTCTGATTACAGTTGACCCAAGGACCTGTGGGGCTCTCCTCTGGACCAGGAAAGCTGGTTCCCTCACCCCACCTAAGGACTAGTTGGAGGAAGCACTGGATGTCTATGCCAAGGAGGAGAGAAGAACCAGAGGGGAAAAAAGACGAAGGCTGGTGCAGGGAGCCAGTGGAACCAGTTATATGCACATTTTGCCACCTTAGAGGCTAGTAGGCCTAAGGAAAGTGCTCCAGGAGGCTAGCGCTCACCGCCAGGAGCAAAATGATCCAAAGATGGAGCAAAATGGCCCAGCGGGGCCCGGAATATAGAAGGAAAAAGGATTTGACCTTTGACCTACCCTTCCCCCAGTGAGGAAACAGAGTGTGGAACTCTGCTGCAGAATTGCTAAATACCCAAGGAGCATTCTCACATTTTTAACCTTTGGAGGGGGCTTGCTTGGGGCCCCCTCCCCAGTGCTTAGAGGGCCTGGGTATTCCAAACCCCCTCGGCCAGGACCCTCAACTCCAGGCCCTCACCACAAAGAGGAATGCGGGGATGGCTGTTGTGCCCCCGAGGCTCATGAGTGGGGCCTGGGAAGACCAGGGAGTTCCGCCACATTCTCCCCATCTGTGGTGGACCTGCCCCACTCCCCATGCCTGTGTCTGGGGGGAGCAGGCGGCCACCACCAGAAGCAGCGCCCTGCCCGCAGGAGCGGACAGGGGAGGAAAACTGCTGCATGAGGAAGTGCTGCCCATGCAGGGAGCCGGCGAGGCAGCCAGGTGTGGGCTCCCTGGCCTGCCCTCAACATGGCAGGCATGCAGGGTGCCTGGGTGGGACCAGGCACCTTCAAGATTTAAAAAATAAAATAAAAAGGACAAACCGTGCGGTGCGAGGCCACTCCCCACGGCAAAAACAAGTGGTTGGAGCCACTCATTATTATTCACGCTTCCGGAGGGCGTGCCCCATAATGCCCTGTGAGACTGCAGTTGTCCAACATTTTTCCACTTTTGGTGGCAGCCCCAGGACAGCAGCTCCCCACCAGGGACAGTAAAATAGCACTGGGGAGCTGCAGGCGTATGGCACCTCCCCCCCACAAGGATACCCAAATACTGGGAGAGGAGACCCTACCTTTGGAGGGTCTAAAAAGGAGGGACCACCCTAAGATGTTGTAAGGCTGGTGCATATGCCCTTCAGCTGTGAGTGCAGTGTCTTCTGGTGGTATGGAGTCTATGGCTGCAAGTTCTGTGTTCTAAAGGTTGTGAAGGAAAATGTAGATACATGGTTTATGCTGGAAAAATGCTTTATTTAAAGATGGTAGTTATACGGATTTGAACAATGCTTTATTGAAGAGTGTTATTCCTGATGGTTTGACAATGCTTTATTTAAAAGAACTATCGAGCATGATTTCAAGCAAGGCTTCATTCAAAGATGTTATTGACAGTGCTTTCTTTAAAGTGTTGTTAATGCTTATGGTGACTCATATTCCAGGAAGGCTGCAATGCTTTATTAATGATAATGTGAGCACCTGATTGCAATGCATGATTATTTATAATAAGTGCAAAGGAGGGCGTCATGCTTTATTACTGATAACGTGGGCACCTCGTTGCAATGCTTGATTATTTATAATAAGTGCAGAAGAGGGTGTCATGCTTTATTACTGATAATGTGGCACCTGGTTGCTATGCATGATTATTCATAATAAGTACAGACAGATTATGGTTACTTAAGTCAGTGATAGAATGAAGTATTATCATGACTTGTGATTCTAGTTTTGAAGTGTGGTAACATTGACCTGATGTAAACCGACACTCCCTTATATGGTTATGTGCTGTATTGTACATAGGATGGGTGGTACTGTGAATTTTGGGGTCAAATGTTGGCAAAGGAATTTCCATCTGCTTTATTTATATTTTTAAATTACTGCATAGAATTGAGCAGTGTGTGTATAAAAATGTACTTTTACTTTCCTAAAAAAACAGACTGGACAATTATTTATTGAGCGTTATTATTGCGTGCCAGCGAACTGTAATTACTAGCCTACACCACCTCCCTGGAATAGGCCTTAGACTGCTCTGATTCTCTCCCCTGAGAGAGTCAACTGCTACAAAGGGGTGTTTGGTTCCCAGAGGAGGCTGAATATGGACCCATTACTTGTGCAGCCCACACAACTTATACAACACTTTATACAGTAGTAAAGTGTAAACACAGCACAATAAAAATACCACACCGATTTAGAAAAAAAGAGTAACATTTTATCAATTATAATACACCAAAACACCAAAAATCCCATCAGTAGAATCAGAGATATGCAATTTCTAAGATTTAGGTAAGTATAGTGCGTAAAAGCACAAAGTGACACTCGCGGTAATCTTGTCATGCGAGACCGGCCGAAAGTCACAAGTTCAGGCTAACCACGATAGAGCATGGATCGGATACAGGGACTTGGTTAGACCTGCTAAAAAAGTTACCTTCTAAAGTCCAGTGAATAGAGTTCCATTTGCGGTGGAGGGGTCCTTGAGGAGCAGGGAAAGCATTGTGAATGGTTGTCGCTGTAGCTCGAAGAGCAGGCCGGTCATCGAGAATGGACATCATTGTAGTGCAAAGATCCAATCATGGACGTTCGTTGCTGGAGATTCGCATTGGTGGTCACCGGGGGCTGTCAATGCTAGAGCGTGAAGTATAGATCTTGCTTTGCTAGCCATCACTGGCATTTGCTGTACTGCGAAGAGTCCAGGGCTTCGCATTGGCGGTCAGTGCAAGCGGCAAGACCTTGGTACGAATGGGCCCATTCGTGGTCGTGAAGAACCAAGAACTTCAGGTTTTCTCCTTTTCTTCAAGGATAAGTTCAACTGGTGCCACACCAAGGCTCCGGGACCTGGAAAGGCACCTCTTGGGGATCAGGCACTTACTCCAGCAGAAGCCATCAGGGTTCAGGTAGGTCCAGTTGCAGGTCCAGTCAAGTCCATTGCAACAGGTTAGCTGGGCAGATGCAGGGAGTCCTCTGGAATTTCTTATGTTCCTGTGTCACAACAGGAGGTCAGTCTGAGTCACTTCAGCCTGGGATGAAGGGTGAAGGTTCAGTCTTCCTTCTCAGCAGCAGGACAGGCCTCAAGCAGCAGGGCAGCAGGGCAGCAGGGCGTCCTTCTTCTGTAGTACCCAAAGGTCCACGTGTGTACTGAAGAGTGGGTCTTAGAAACTCCTTTTTATCCATTTTGAAATGGAAGAATCTTCTGGAGTTTCCTCCTACCGAGGTGTCTGGAATTTTCTGCCTCCATGTCCTCGTCCCAGTCTGTCTGGGGGTGCAATAGGCTAGTATGAAGTCCCTTGTGTGTGAGCTGGGCCAGTGCCTTTGAAGTGCAAGTGTGATAGGTGATAAGCTCCACCCCTTATCAAGTCAGGGATGAGTCATCCTGCCAACACCCAGAGCCTCCTTTGTGATACTGTCTAGGAGGAATACACAAAGGCTAACTGCCAAGTACACCTACTCATGTGACACAGGTCCAGACTGCAGACTATATATGGTAAGGACAAGAGAATGCCAAATTTCTAAAAGTGACCTTTTCAGAATTGTGACTTTAAAATCCGACTTCACAATTAAAGTGGGTTTTAAATTCCAATTCCTCAAACACCAAACATGACGTTCCTACCTGTTCCCAATCAAAAGGTATCACTTATTAAATGTAATGAGGTAAACCAATCTTATCATATGGGAGAGATAGGCCTACCAATGGTGGAAAATAAATTTATGAGTTGTTCACTACCAGGACATGTAAAGCTTAACAGTATATGTCCAACTTTTTAAATACAAAGCATCCTGTCACAAGGGCTGTCTTGGGCTTACCCTTGTGGTGACTCATATGTGTTAAAAAAGAAGGTTTGGGCCTGGCAAATGCTTTATTTTGCCAAGCCGAAATGGCAGTTTAAACCTGCACAGACAGGCTGCAATGGCAGGACTGGAACATGTTTTCAAGGTCTACTTAAGTGGGTGACACAATAAGTGCTGCAGCCCACTAGTAGTAATTCATTTACAGGCCCTGGGTACCTGTAGTGTCACTTTACTAGAGACTTATAAGTGTGCCAATTGAGTGTAAGCCAATTTTACCATGTGTAGAGAGAGCACAAGCACTTTAGCACTGGTTTGCAGTGGTAAAGTGCAGAGTGTCCTAAAAGTCAACAAACATGGGTTCAGAAAAAAGGAGTGTGACCCTGCAGAGAGTTCAAGTCCAACAGATTTTGCTGATGATACTTAGTAAATGGAAACTCATGGAGGAAATAGATTTTATATGCTCCTCCAAAGATAGTTGGGATTCAATAATAACTCCTAGGTTTCTAGCTTGGTGGAAAGTGGAAGGCAAAACTCCCAGAATTTCAAGCCACCATTCGTTGGTCCAGGCAGTGGAAGATGTGAAAATATCGACTTCCCTTTTGTCGATGTTCAGGGTCAGGGAGTTAATGTTCGTCATCTAGAGTCTTCATTTAGGCATGGAAAAAGATTTTGGCCAGCTCATCTCGAGTGTCCGTCTAGCCTGACAATCAGCTGGGTGTCATCCACGTAGGCGTGAGAAGTGATGCTGAAAGAATCAATCAGATGGGCAAAAAGGGCCAAGTAAAAGGCAAAGAGTGTAGGACTGATGATGGAGCCCTGTGGCACACCCGTGGAAATTATTTTGGCTGAAGATCTATAACAGGCTAAGTCCACCATTGGTTGCGATCTTGTAGGAAAGAGATGAGCCAAAAATGGACTAATGCTTGGAGACCCAAAAAAACCCTGAAACTTACAAGTTATAGTTTATTGAGCTAACTATAACTTGTGCCTCCCCCATGCACTGCTTATGACCTCACATATTGCATTGTTCATGTCGTGTTAAATGACATCATTGATAACATAATTGTGATATATCCAATGACATCATTGATGACATCACTGATAACAGCATCCAGTCAGTGTGACAGCGTCCTACAGGGTTTGTGGATTTAAAGGAACCTGTGGCCAATTTTCTGTTACCAATCGTGATAATGGACACAACATCTGACAGCATGCTGAACTCAATTCATATGTGTCAAGTGTGCAAGCGTTTGTGAATTATTCAGAATTGTGCAATATCAGCAAAGTGCAGAATGTTAATCTACAGGTTTAACATCTACTGGTTTAACATGGCCCCCCCTCTCATGTTTACTTCCTACTCTAATTCACCTCTTTCCCACTGCTGTACCCTCTTCCCCAATGTATATCTTTCTCTCCATCAATACTGTCTTTCTGTTTCCTTCTTTCTCTCTCTCGTTTTTTTTTATTTGTTTTTTTAAACTTATTTTTATTAAGTTTTTACAATAACAATAACACGAATATTTTATCCGTCAAGGCTGATCATGGGCATTGCATTCTCATTTGAACAAAATATTCAAAAAAAACATCATCTCACATCCCCCAACATAGGCACAAACTAACATTTGTATACATGCTCCGCATTTATCACCCATGCGGTCTCAGTGATACTTATCCATTCGGATACAGTTTAGCATATAGGCAACACGTACATGCATTGTATTGTACTATCTAGTGCAGTTTCTACATCATCTGATAACATTTACGGTCCTGGACTATACGTCCTGTCACTATTCTTGTAAGTCTTTGGTTACAAACTCCTCCATCATTGCATTCCAGTCCAGGGAGATCGGTACCTTTCGCAACCCTTTCTGTTCTTCTCTCTGTATTTCTGCTCCCTCTGCCCTTCCCCATCGCACCATCTCATTATACCAGTCCAACAAGTTGGGCGGCCTGGTAGCCTTCCACCTCATGGTCACATTCCTCTTCGCTAAAATCAGTGTAAGGTTCACAAATCTGCGGTTGGGATCTCCCTTTTTTTTCTTGGGTCCTAGACCTAGTATGCAACAGTCTAGTGACCGAATGTTCCCGGTCGGTGCCACACTATTCACTAGTTCTTGCACCTTTGACCAATAATACAGTAATCTCGGGCAATCCCACAACATATGTAGTAAACCGGCACTTAGGGACTGGCAGCGGGGACAATCACCTGATACCTCCGGGAACATTCTGCTAAGCTTGTGGGGGGTTAAATACGCACGGTGCACGCTCATGAGCTGTATAAATTTAAATTTCGGGTTCCTAGAGATCTTACTTGGGTGTTCCACCACTATCTCCCACTCCTTATCTGTGAGTGTGCGGCCAATATCCGCTTCCCATCTAGCACGAGTCAACTGCAGCGAAATAGAGGTGTGTGTGCGGATACCCCGATACAGCCAGTTCGTTAGGTGACTGCCATTACCCATCAAATACTGCATATGTGTGAGTGCATGGGTCTGCGGCTCATCGCCCCTTGGGGCCCAAACCATTTTGATATAGCGAGAAATGTGTGCATGCAGCAGAAACAGTCTATCTGATACCCCCTTCTCCCGCACAAATGTGTCATGGTTCATCAATGTGCCATCAGTAAACAAGTCGCCTATCGTGGACACTCCCGCCTCTGCCCAGATCTCTATGTGTCTCAGTGTCACCCTTCCCGATGAAAGTGCAAGGCCCAACAGGGGTATATTGGGGGCGTAGGACACCGATATTTTAGTATAACGCGTGGCCCTCTTCCAGTACTGTAGTGCTGCCGCAAAAGTGGAGACGCTGACATCGGGGTTTTGCTGCCTGGGAGCAGTAATACATGTAGTTCCCCACGTTCCCAAGCTTGGGACGTCATGGATATTTCTCTCAAGTTACGGCCAGTTATCCAATATGCCAGCCACTGTAATTGGCCTGCATAGCAATAAGCTCTCATGTCAGGGACTCCCATACCCCCTTGCTTCGTAGCTAGTTGTAGCTTGGCGAGCCCTATACGCCTACGTCCCGAGCCCCATATTAATTCAACCAGGAGGGTGTCCAGTAATTTAAACGTTTGCAGTGGAATCATAATGGGCAAATTAACGAAATAATATAGTAATCTTGGTAGCATCACCATTTTGGCTATGGCTATCCGCCCAGCTACCGATATCGGCAGGGAAGTCCAGAACCTTATTTGCCGTCGAAGTGAGCTTATAGAGCGAGTCAAATTGCCATCTAAAATATCCTCCACATCCCTGTAAATCTGAATACCCAAATATTTAAAAGTAACCGACGCAGTCTGGAACTTCCAGCAACCAAATTGAATTGGTTCAGTTCTGGCTACGTCATTAAAAAAGAAGGCGTAAGACTTGTCCTCATTTATTGTTAGGCCCGAGAGTTTTTGAAACACCGAGAAAAGCTCTGGCATGGGGTCGTATACTTCGTCCATATTTGCAATAAATAAGATAAGGTCATCGGCGTATGCCGAAACCACATGCATCTCCCCATTTATACATACCCCCTTGTGTCCTGCCATTACACGCAATTGTTGCAGTAGCGGTTCCAGCGCTAAAATGAATAGTAAGGGCGAGAGCGGGCAGCCCTGTCTAGTACCCTCGCTACCCGGTATTGGCTTGAAATGTGTGTCCCCGTGCGGGCCCTAGCCGTTGGATTCGTATATAATAGTCTCACCCAGTTCGTGTATTCCGGTGGAATCCCGAATCTAGGCAACGCCGCCAGCATATAATCCCAGTGTAACGAGTCGAATGCTTGCCTCAAATCCAGAGAAATGCAGCCCCGCGGATCAGCGTTCGTAGGCACCTGCGACATTACCATATGGAGCCTCCGGATATTGAGTGCCGTACTCCTATTTGGTACAAACCCACACTGGTCAGTGTGTATCAGTTTGGGGGAATATTGTAATAATCTTGTTGCTAGCAGTTTACTCAAGATCTTGTAATCCGTATTAAGGAGCGACAGGGGTCTATAACTCGCCATATCTCTGCTGTCTCTTCCCGGTTTTAGCAAGGATATCACTGTTGCCTGTACAGTAGTGAGGGGGAGTGAGCCATCATCTAGCGCTACTCTATACAATTCCAGCAGTCGGGGAATTAACAACTCCGAGTACATCGCATAAAATTCAATGGGTAAGCCGTCATTACCTGGCGACTTATTACGGGGGAGGGCATTAATCGCCGTTTTTATTTCCATGTGTGTGATCGGCTTCTTTAAGTCTACTGCTTGGCCTTCGCTTAGTGTAGGGAGCTGCAATCCCTCAAAGAACGCCTCGTATGCCCCTTCCTCTACCCGTTCCGGTGACGTATACAGCCGCACATAGTACTGCTGAAAAGCGGCATTAATTTCCAATTGTGTGTGTTTCACCTCATCGCCAGGGACATCTATTTCCAGAATGGGAGACACTGGTGGTGCATCTTTGATAATCCTAGCAAGCAAAGGGCCCGCTCTATCCGCATTCACATGCTGCTTCTGTGTATATAATCTATAATCCAGAGCTCGGAGGTCTTCCAATAATTCTGCGTGTACTATGTGCAGTTCTTGTAACTCTGTTTTGCTCGTGTCATTTGTTACCGCTTCCTGTTCCAGTTTGCCCAGCCTATTCTCTACATCCGTAAGCCTGCCAAGGAGTGCTGCACGGACACCTACTTTTGTGCTAATTGCCACCCCTCTTATTACCGTGTTAAAGGCGTCCCACTCAAGCTGTCGAGTGCTCGCTGTATTTTTGTTCACATTAAAATAATGGGTTATGGCCGTGGAAAGGGTATTGCGGAACACGGAGTCTTCCAGCAGTAACAGGCTTAACTTCCATGACGGGATTGGTGTCGGAACCTTCCCCCACAATAATGTGGCCTCTACCGGGTTATGGTCTGAATACGTTTTGGCCAAATGTGTGGTGTCCATAACAGTGTCGAGTAGCGTCCGTGAACAAAAAATCCTGTCTATACGAGTGTGTAGGCTATGGGGGCGGAGAAGAAGGAGTATTCTTTGCCTACTGGGTGTTTCTCCCTCCAAATGTCTCCCACTCCCCAACCTTCTGCCCATGCCTGAAGCGCTTCTGTTTGTTTCCTACATCCCGTCCCTTGCAGGGGAAGGTGCAATCTGTCCAGGGCTAGATCCAGCACTGCATTGAAATCTCCACCTAGGATCCATGGGTACCTTTCCCATCCCACCAAAGCAGTACTAAGAATTGCCAGAAATTTGTCTTGTTCCGTGTTCGGGGCATAGATACTCCCTACTACTATGTGTTCTCCGTCCAACAAGCCATGCAACAGCACATATCGCCCATTCGAGTCTGCCTTTTGTTCTATAAGTTTGAAAGGGGTGCCATTCCTGAACCATACTGCCGCCCCTCTGGCAAACGCAGAATAAGAAGTAAAAACAGTTGTCCCCTCCATTTCTTAAGAAGCTTAGCGGCTTCCGCCTGTACTAGATGTGTTTCTTGTAAAAAGGCTATCTGTGTCTACCTACGGTTTAATTGTGCCAAAATTCTATGCCTTTTGTGTATCGACCCCATACCTCTAACGTTCCAGGACGTATATTTATATCTATTAGGTTGCGCCATCAGGTTGCCAAACATACAAACTGAGCATCCCAGAATTACCCGCACACTGAGCGCCCTGTCTATCACATGTAGTCGAGCCTATAAACCCCAATAAACTTTTCAATACTAGGTTCCCCCACACAACAAAGGAGAACCAAACCAACAAAGAAAACACAGAAAGAACTCCATTGTTTCCATAACGAAATGCAGTTGCCTGAGGGGTCGTGGCCACCACCCGTCTCAGAACATCTTCCATGTAAGACTCAAGAAGTCAATGACCTTAGAGCCCCCTCCCACCCTATTTTGTACATCCATTATCATTGTAGACAACTCAGCCAACCAATACTTCAAAATTGTCTATATAATCACATAATTGGCATATTCAGCATATATTATAGGCACATAGATACTCATCTGACAGTCCTTGACAGCCGCAGGATATAGGCCCTGCCATCACCCCAGATAATCATTGACCGTTTGAGGGGTGACCAGGGGAAACAGTGCCAAGCTAGAGTCCGAGTCAGATTGTGCATTCACATCTTCCGAAGAGTCTATAGTTTCCGCCACCAATTGTGCATCATGAGCCGCTAGCGCTACTGCCGTCAGGATTGCGTCCTTTTGGCTGTCCGAGATCTGTTCTTGTGACGGGTGTCCTCCTCGATCGGTACCATCTTGGTGTCCCTTGTCAGTTCTTTCTCTTCTCAGTCGTTGCGATTTTGGCTGCTGTCGTCGTGTGGACTGCGAGGAATGTTGTGAGCCTGGTGGTGACATAGTAATGTCCAGCCAGTCCGCTGCTTCTACCGGGCTGTCAAAGAACAGGGCTTTTTGATCATGGAGAACCTTGAGGCGAGCCGGGAATAATAGGGCGTATTTCAATTGGTGCAGCCGAAGTTTCCTTTTGACGTCTTGGAAAGTAGCCCTCACTCTTTGTACTGCCAAAGTAAAATCCGGGTAAAGTGAAATTGTTTTATTCTCAAATGTTATCGGGGCCTTCTCTCGTGCTGCCCGTAAGATCGTGTCCCTATCTTTATAATTCAAGATCCGCGCTATTATTGGCCGGGGTGGCGCCCCAGGGAGGGGAGGTCGAGACGGGACTCTGTGAGCGCGTTCGACACTAAAATGTTCAGTTAGCCCCGTCGTAGCTACCTGTTCACGTAGCCAATGCTCGACAAATTGTGTTGAATGGGCCCCTTCACTTCTCTCCGGTACTCCCAGAATGCGCACATTATTGCGCCTAGAGCGTCCTTCTGCATCGTCCACACGGTCCTGGAGACCTTTCAATTGGTGCTGTAGTTGTTCTATTTGGGAGGAGTGTGTCGCCTGTTGGGGTACGAGCTCATCAAGTGCCAGCCTGTTATTTTTAACTTTATCCGCCAGTTTCGTGTGATCAGCCTTCAAGAGAGTAAAACTGGTAGTCAGTGTACTTATTTGCGTTTCCATAATGGCTCTGGAGTCTCGTAGTTCTTGTAATATTAAGTCCAGCTTGCCTTCAGTACTGGTGGGCTCCGGGGGCGGAATCACGTCCGAGTTCGGATTGCGCATCTGTGTATCCGGTACTGTTCCCGATGGGCCGTCAGGGGGTGGGGGTTCCGATTGTTTGGTTCTGGGGCGCCCCATATCCTCCAAATGGTCAGAAACAGTGTATGTCTCAATTCTCACCTCCCAACACCACTTGTAGGATGTTAGTAGATAGTCCACAGTACCTGCACAAGGTTGGATCTCGTGGTATACAGCGTCACACTATCGGGCCCCCAATGCTGTCATCATACCAATGCGCTTCGGTATCTTCCCGGTCAGTCTAGATCTCCAGCGGCATAGTCCACTTCCATCACATGCGGATACTGGTACCAGCACTCCTCATGCAGGTAGGGCACATACCACAGTGACTCCCAGACCGGCTCCTCTCCACGATACCATGTGCCCCTGGGCAGACAGCCACACAGAGAGAGGCGTGTGAGCAACTGCAGAGGGAAGTGTCAGACTGTCTGTGTGGATCTTTCGTAGGCACTGGTTCTCTATACCACGCTCAGCGAGTTAAGTCCTGCTATCCGGCATGTTATCAGTAGCATCCCCATCAAACTGCCAATCGACACCTCCTGATGTTGCCCCAGGTCATACACACTCCCCAGGTCTCCTCTTTCAGGTCACTCTCAGCAGTTATGGCATCCACTACCCCGCAATGCACAGCCTCAGTTTTGCCTCTGCGCATCCATCACCTCTAAGGTGGGCCGATTTCCGGTAGGTTGCCCTCAGAGCCAGTCTGCCAGGCTTTCGTCTGGCCGTCTTACCTCAGCTTACCTCAGGGGCAGTCCAGATCCGAGCCGCATGCACGTCCCCTGCGCCTCCGTCAACAATCGGGAGCCGGTCACCTCCGTGCAGCCGCCATCTTGGGCCGGGTCCTAGTCTGGCTCAGATACTGTCACTGATATCTAGGGCGGCCGTAACGAGCTCATCAAACAGCCGCTTTGCAAGAGGGAAGGCGGTCGCGCTCTCCGCCCGAAGTCCGTATGGCCGATTCTGACCGCAAGGTTCTCGCTGCACCTCCGTGGCACTTCGCAGTTTTCTGCATCGACGCCAGCTCAGTCCTCTGCAGCGCCCGCTCATACAGAGCGATATCGAGCCTCAAACTGCCCGAATTTCGGTTCGTAGGGGTCTACAGACCTTCCGATTCATGAAACGCCGTGTGGGAAGCGTCGGTGAGCCCATGTCCAGCGGATAAATGCCACGGTGTCAGGGTGGGTTACGGACCTCTCTTATCTCGTGTCCGCCATGTTCGGCGGTTGGCCATGCCCCCCCTTTCTCTCTCTCTCGTAACTCCTCTCAACCCTCCTTCTATTACCCATCTCTCACTTGCTTTTCACATCTGTCTCCTTCTTCGTCTCCCATATGTTTCCCGCTTATTCTCGTCTCTTCTTTCTTTCACATTCTCCATCCACCTCCCTCCTGCCTTCTTTACACCTTCCTCTCCCATCTTTTCTTCTCTTCCTTGTCAACGCATCCTTTCCTCCTCTCTCTGGTGTTTCCCCGTGCTCACTTCCTCTTATGTTGCCGTTATTCACTTCTCTCCCTTATCCCCATTACTTTCTCTTCTCTCCTCTTTCAGCCTCCCTCCGTCATCATCTTAACCCATCCTGTCTCACCTCTGAAATTTTCCTATTTCCTCTCCATTGTGTTATAGTTTATCTTCTCTGTTCTGCTCCACTCTCTCCCAACCATTTATTTCCTTAAAGTTCTTGCTTATTTTAAGCCTCAGCCCCACACATTCTTGCTCCCTTACACTACCTTTGTCTATTTTTAGGGTTACACTTATTGTAATGGTGTTGGAAGGTCAAGGTTAAGTGAACAGCAGACCCAGACAAGGGGAAACTATGCACTCCTTCAGTGCCCAGATACCCTCATGGGTGATTAGCCGCGCTATACAATCATGATGGATTGATTGACTCCTTCAGTGTGTAAACCAAGACAGCACTGGCCCTGCAGCCTAGTGACGTGCTCTTTCTGCCAGTCACTTCCTTCTGCTGAGGTGACATCCATACTGCCTCCTGGGACAGAGTGCATCAGAGAGCATCTCTGTGGTGTGGTCCTCCACAGAGGGCCTGGACATTGTACTCACATTGTCATGTGGCTCGGTTAAGCCCTGGAAGAAACACTGCCATCTTTAAATGTACTTGTTTCTTAAGTTGCCTTCTATTCCACACAATGACTTTTGACACACATTTGCTTGCGAGACAGTGCAGGATTATTTACTCTGAAACCACACTGCTCACAAAACCACTTCGTAAGTACATTATTACCGTGCAAGTCCTCGACTCACATTGTGCAAATGTTTGTTATTTCGTCTATGAGATGACATGCCTATCAAAGAGACAATGAACAATGCCAGCTCAGCTGGAGCATCGACACAGAAGCATTGGGTGCTGATGTTATAAATACACACGTATTTCTGATCTCAAATTAGAGGAGCACTCTGCTCATTGTGAGGTCGTCGCTGTGTTGGCGTTTCAGCTCAGCTGGTTCCTGTTTTCCCTCAGTGACAAAGACATGGACCGACATACCTTGCCTTCAGGTAATGGCGTGTTATACCATCCAATAGGGGATTATTGGCAGAGCACGCACACCCAAGACAACTAGGTTAGGGAACGCAAAGCAGGAGTACCCTATACCCAGTACTTATATGCCAGCCTATATACACTGTTTTAGCACAATGGTGGAATTGTTCATTCTCTTCACTGTCCTTATATTGCTAATCACTTTTATCTGCTTCTGTCTATTGATTATTGCACTGCATATATTCCATACAAGAATCACAATGGTTCAATAAATATTGAAAACGCCCCATTGTGTATATCTTCTATATATCTCTCTGAGAGAGCACAAGTGACTGAGCGAAAAGATTCTAGATCTGTTACCACGATTCCTTGGGGAGTCAAGGTTGTCATGTTCTGAGGTTTCCCAAACCTTTTGTTACCTTACTAGGTTTAGGGGAACCTACGGTGGGACTGTGAGCTAGCTGGTCTACAGGCCAACATAGCCTGGGGGGGTGCATCGAATCAGTCTGGCACCAAGCCCAACATTTATGTTGTCCAACAAACACACAGTTCCTACTGGAAAGTGGAAACTGTACGACAGCATCCTCAGCGTTCTCTGGAGACAGTGGCTTGCACTGAGTTCAACAGAGAGCGGTTATAGAGAGCGCGCGTTTTGGACTTGTTATTCCCAATTCGACTTTTCATACTTCTAAGGTTGAGAAAGTGAGTACCATGGAGAGGGTGATTATAAATCTTATTATTTACACAGTGCTCCATAAATATTTGAAGGTCCACCTGAAGCTATATGGCATACCCTATTGAAATGTAAATATTTGTTTGCAGTGTCTGCATGACGATCACCTGCTTTCTTCACTTATCTCAACCTTCATCAGCCTTCCACAGACTTGGTTACTTCCTCCCTACCTCTCTTCCTGCCTCAGCCTCTCCTCACTGCAGTCAACACTCCTGTTTCATTCCCTTGCCTCTGTGCTTTCGTTTCCTCAAAGCGCTTCATCCACCGGACCACACTGTGTTTTCTTCACCTTCTGCCACATCTCTCTTTTTCGTGCCTCTGCCACCCTTCAGTTCCCATCGCTGTACTTCCCTACACCCCTGTCCTTTGTTGGCATCTCCCAATCCACTGACAGGCCCCCAGCAAACAGCTGACATTCATTAATTGACACATGTTTATTTCCGTGGATCTCTGGGAATCCCTTAACTGAGAATATGAATGAATGAAGCAAGCTGCCTGAACCTGAAACTGATAGCCATGGACAGAACACCTCAAGCTCACGTCCTTGGACTGCAAGAGATATGGCTCCTATCGAGATCCACTGTGTTTGAGGGATCTGGAGAACACATTTATTGAATAAGCTGGACTATCTGAATATGGAAGGTTCTTTGATGCAAATGCTGTTATAGCTTGAGATTCTATCATGAAGAGAGGAGTGGGAGGCGTGGGTAAGGGACAAATTTCACAGAGACTACATCTGCTAATTAGATATTTTTCCATCTCCCCTAGGTCTTCATCGTGGGCCTTGTGGCAGACAGGAAGTTCCAGCACTTTAACGCAATCCTAGAAGCCTACATCTGCCAGCACTTCAGTGCCACTCTGGCCTACAAGTAAGTTACTGTTGCCTCACAATCTTCCTGAAGCATGTCTCACATATCTCTAAGTCCATGATGTCAGTAGACATCTCAACACCTTGTTAGATGCTCTTCTGCCAGTAGTCATCTCAACACCTTGTAAGCTGCTCTTCTCCAAGTAGACATCTCAACACCTTGTGAGCTGCTCTTCTCCCAGTAGACATCTCAACACCATGTGAACTGCTCTCCTCCTAGCTGACATTTTGATACCTTGTGAACTGCTCTTCTCCCAGTAGAGGTCTCAAAACCTTGTAAGTTGCTCTTCTCCAAGTAGACATCTCAATACCTCGTGAGCTGCCCTTCTCCCGGTAGACATCTCAACACCTTGTGAGCTGCTCTTCTCTGGGTAGTCATCTGGACACCTTGTAAGCTGCTCTTCTTTAAGTAGACATCTCAAACCTTGTGAGCTGCTCTTCTCTCGTTAGACATCTCAACACCTTGTAAGCTGCTCTTCTCCCAGTAGACATCTCAAACCTTGTGAGCTGCTCTTCTCTCGTTAGACATCTCAACACCTTGTAAGCTGCTCTTCTTTAAGTAGACATCTCAAACCTTGTGAGCTGCTCTTCTCTCGTTAGACATCTCAACACCTTGTAAGCTGCTCTTCTCCCAGTAGACATCTCAAACCTTGTGAGCTGCTCTTCTTTAAGTAGACATCTCAAACCTTGTGAGCTGCTCTTCTCTCGTTAGACATCTCAACACCTTGTAAGCTGCTCTTCTCCCAGTAGACATCTCAAACCTTGTGAGCTGCTCTTCTCCCAGTAGACATCTCAACACCTTGTGAGCTGCTCTTCTCCTAGTAGACATCTCAACACCTTGTGAGCTACTCTTCTCCCAGTAGACATCTCGACACCTTGTGAGCTGCTCTTCTCCCAGTAGACATCTCAACATCTTGCGAGCTGCTCTTCTCCCAGTAGACATCTCGACAGCTTGCGAGATGCTCTTCTCCTAGTAGACATCTCAACACCTTGTGAGCTGCTCTTCTCCCAGTAGACATCTTGACACCTTGTGAGCTGCTCTTCTCCCAGTAGACATCTCAACACCTTGCGAGCTGCTCTTCACCCAGTAGACACCTCGACACCTTGCGAGCTGCTCTTCTCCCAGTAGACATCTCAACACCTTGTGAGCTGCTCTTCTCTCATTAGACATCTCAACACTTTGTGAGCTGCTCTTATTCCAGTAGACATCACAACACCTTGTCAGCTGCTCTTCTCCCAGTAGGCGTCTCAACACCTTGTGAGCTGCTTGTCTCTCATTAGACATCACAACACCTTGTCAGCTGCTCTTCTCCCAGTAGGCGTCTCAACACCTTGTGAGCTGCTTGTCTCCCAGTAGACATCTCAGCACCTTGTGGGCTGCTCTTCTTCCAGTAGACATCTTGACACCTTGTGAGCTGCTCTTTTCCCCGTATGCATCACAACACCTTCGGTGCTACTCTTTTCCAAACAGACATCTCAACACCTTGTGAGCTGCTCTTCTCCCAGTAGACATCTCAACACCTTGTGAGCTGCTCTTCTCCCAGTAGACATCTCAACACCTTGTGAGCTGCTCTTCTCTAAGTAGACATTTTAACACCTTGTGAGCTGCTCTTCTCCCAGTAGACATCTCAACACCTATTGAGCTGCTCTTCTCCCAGTCGACATCTCAACACCTTGTGAGCTGCTCTTCTCCCAGTCGACATCTCAACACCTTGCGAGCTGCTCTTCACCCAGTAGACACCTCGACACCTTGCGAGCTGCTCTTCTCCCAGTAGACATCTCGACACCTTGTGAGCTGCTCTTCTCTCATTAGACATCTCAACACTTTGTGAGCTGCTCTTATTCCAGTAGACATCACAACACCTTGTCAGCTGCTCTTCTCCCAGTAGGCGTCTCAACACCTTGTGAGCTGCTTGTCTCTCATTAGACATCACAACACCTTGTCAGCTGCTCTTCTCCCAGTAGGCGTCTCAACACCTTGTGAGCTGCTTGTCTCCCAGTAGACATCTCAGCACCTTGTGGGCTGCTCTTCTTCCAGTAGACATCTTGACACCTTGTGAGCTGCTCTTTTCCCCGTATGCATCACAACACCTTCGGTGCTACTCTTTTCCAAACAGACATCTCGACACCTTGTGAGCTGCTCTTCTCCCAGTAGACATCTCAACACCTTGTGAGCTGCTCTTCTCCCAGTAGACATCTCAACACCTTGTGAGCTGCTCTTCTCTAAGTAGACATTTTAACACCTTGTGAGCTGCTCTTCTCCCAGTAGACATCTCAACACCTTGTGAGCTGCTCTTCTCCCAGTAGACATCTCAACACCTATTGAGCTGCTCTTCTCCCAGTCGACATCTCAACACCTTGTGAGCTACTCTTCTCTAAGTAGACATCACAATGCCTTGTGAGCTGCTCTTCTCCCAGTAGACATCTCAACACCTTGTGAGCTGCTCTTCTCTAAGTAGACATTTTAACACCTTGTGAGCTGCTCTTCTCCCAGTAGACATCTCAACACCTATTGAGCTGCTCTTCTCCCAGTCGACATCTCAACACATTGTGAGCTGCTCTTCTCTAAGTAGACATCACAATGCCTTGTGAGCTGCTCTTCTCCCAGTAGACATCTCGACACCTTCCGAGCTGCTCATCTCTCATTAGACATCTCAACACCTTTTGAGCTTCTCTTCTTCCAGTAGACATCTCGACACCTTCTGAGCTGCTCATCTCTCATTAGACATCTCAACACCTTGTGAGCTGCTCTTCTTCCAGTAGACATCTCAACACCTTCTGAGCTGCTCTGCTCGCAGTAGACATCTATACACCTGCGAGCTGCTCTTTTCTCAGTAGACTTCTTGACACCTTGTGAGCTGCTCTTCTCTTAGTAGACATCTTGGCACCTTGGTTGTTTCACCACTTTGGTTAAGCATTGCACTTTCTGTTTAGACTTCTTGTTATGTTGTGTATCTTGATGTCAGTGTGGGCTCGTGCTCATTGTAGAGTGTGTGTCAGTTTTCCTGTTCAGAATCTACATGTTTGAATGTTGGCGAGATGTTGCCTTTCTTGAGGTGCAGAAGCCATGCACCAGATCTGCAATAAATCTTACTACCCACCTTCTTGTGTCACTACATTTCTCACCACCTTGTGTGTGAGTAGTGCTTTTCCAGTGGACATCCAATACGCTGTCAATTGGGGAACCGACCTCCAATGCTGTCAATTACTTTACCTACCTCTGTTCCCCAAAAGGGACCTTTA
Source organism: Calotriton arnoldi (assembly GCA_963921515.1). Lineage (NCBI taxonomy): Eukaryota > Metazoa > Chordata > Amphibia > Caudata > Salamandridae > Calotriton > Calotriton arnoldi. The sequence continues at coordinate 1,538,322 of CAWUFW010000019.1, forward strand.
TCTTTCGGGACCCAAGTTGCAAAGACGATGTAATGAAGATAGCACTGGGAGGACTTCGAGGTCTCTCATGGCACAGAAACATTTAGAAATCCAGCTCCGTGATCCCCAAGAGGCGCTAGCAGCTGCTAAAACCGCCTCTCAAACACACCAGAATCGCAAAAGAAAACAAGACATAACCCAAGACATCCTAGCCAAAGCCTTGAGACCAGTCAACCTCACTGGTGAAGAAGAATAAGACACCTCTTAACACTCATCATGTAGCATCCTCGAGGCACTATATAGGCTGCGGAAGATTCCTTTAGTACACTTCACTCGACATAAAAGTGCTCACTACTCTACACAGAAGTCCAGGGTTCCCTGAGATTGTATGTGATTTGAAAGTCCTGAGAGCAGGTGAAGTGAGCAGTAACGTGACCCTCTAATTCACTCAATTCACTCTTCCTATATAATGTGTCCGAGTTTTAAGACTGAATAGAATCATCCAATCACCAAGCATTATCTCACAGTGAGTTTATATTACATCCACATCTATTAAACCTTCACACACTACGAATTATCCAGTGGTTAATTTGTGCCAGTGGCTGCACCATCAACACTTAATTCAGCACTCTTTCCCACCTCCTTCTCTTCCCAGTCCCCATCTAAGCAGCAAGAGAGATCAGTGCCACAATATCGTGGTAAGTGATACCATTGACAAAAATATTGTGACACAAATATCGTTTACCGCATTATCATGCCCATATACTTTTCATGGTAAGTACAAAAATATCAGAAAGAAAATATCCTGGCACTAATATTGTACAAAAAATATACAAAAATATTGATAGTTTATTATAAATAAAGTTTAAAGCAGTAAATGTTAAATATTTTAATATATAAATTCAATATAATGTAAATTAAATACATTACTCTAATATTCAATACTATACGTAAATATATACCTAAATAAAACGTAAACATATATATTATATGTGTTTTTGTATATATATATAATATATATAATATATATATATATATAAAACATAATAAACATTCATTTGACATAGTTTTAATTTTGTAATATGTTAAATGTATTACTATGAAAACATATATATATGTATATATAACAAACCTAGCTGCCTGCATCTAAAATATAAGTAAAATAGTTGTGTCTCATAATTCACATAATTAAATTTCAATTAAATAATTCATTTACAAATAATAATTAATAGTTAACTAATTAATACTTACTTCACTTCCTCCCCTATACTCACCAACCTACCAGGCCGCAACTAAAATATAAGTGAAATACATCAGTATTTCATAATTTATATAATTAAAAATCAATTATATGATTAATCTACAAGTAATAATTAATTGTTAATTAATTATTGCTTAATTAACTCCCCATACTAGACTCCTACAAACCTAGCATCCTGCCACTAAAATATAAGTAAAATAGATCAGTATTCCATATTTTACATAATAAAACTCAATTAAATAACTAATTAACAATAATAAATTGTTAATGAATTATTACTTAATTAAATTCCCACCCTAAACCCCTACAGACCTACCAGCTCACAACTAAAATATAAGTAAAATAAATAAATATTCCATAAATTACATAATTAAAAATCAATTAAATAATTAATGAACAATAATTGTTCATGATTACTTAACTAACTTCCCGCTCCATACACCTACAAACCCAACAACTTGCTACAACACTATAAATTGCTATTAATAGTTAAATAAAAAAATTAAATCACTTAAAATTACAAGCTATATTATTAAAAAAATTAATAACAATAGTAATACATAAAATTAATATATCAACTAAAACACATTAAAATGATAAAAAAACAAGCTGACGAGCGTCGGAATAGAAATTTACCGACTAGTAGTCGGCGGTTCCACCCGACCAATTATGGTTGCGACCGCCCATGAGGCGGTCCTAAACATCCATTTTTCTAAGGCGGCTTGTGCAGCGGGCGCAAAAGGGCTGCTGCACAACCCGCATTAGGAAAATGGATGTTTACAAACGTCCATGAACCGTGAGCCAGGCACCATGTGATGACTGGCACGCGAGGTATTGATGTTTGCCTCCATGCCTGGTAGCGGAGGCCGCGGAGGGATTGGGGGATCTGCGAGGGGCCTCCAAAGTGAGTTTCTGACAGCCTTTCAATGGCATTTGGACCGCCATTGAAAGGCTGCCTGAAACGTGCAACGTAGTCCCTACGGCGGTGCCTGAGCAGGCACTGCCCCATTGTAGACTGCCCCATTGTAGGTGATTACTTTCCGCCCACTGCCCCTTGTTGAGCCCGTCGGATAGGCAGCGGCCGGTTCCTCCGCCCCTGCTTCCGACCGCCTCATTATCGGACTGCATGTAAAGATTTCGGCCGCCAGTTGCGATCCGACCGACATTGTAATCGTCCCCATAATTTTTAACAACAACTAAATTACTGAAAACGATATTAATAATGTCAATATTCTTTAACATGATATCACTTACCTCAAACAAACAATATTCTTGTCAGCAATATTGTTTCAACATGATATATGTGTGTCACAATATTTAATTTCCGATATTTATGTCTCCCAAATTCGATATTTTGTCTAAACACCCAGCAAGAGAAAGTAGACTAGTCCTTTCTTTAGTTCTTGTGAGTATAGAAAATAGAAGAAGGGCAGTCAGTTCAGTGTATTGGCAGGCCTTCTTCTATTTCCATGAACCGCAAAGGAAATAAAAGTAGGGGCCATGCCCTCCACCTTTTAGCCAACATAATGAGTGTCAGTCAGGCTGACCAAAGGTGAGGTCAGGCAGCCAGCCGCTATATATGCTCTAAATACGTGCGCACCTAGCTGCCTGAGCTGAAATTTGCCTCTGTGGGCGTGACCTCCTCACCCCGGCAAAGCTCTTGGGGACCTCCCCCTCATGACAAGGGAGAGCAATACTGATTGCTTCAGTTTTAAGCCCTTAAGTGCTCAGGGTCGCATGTCAGTCAGTGACACCTCTTCACCCAGTCAGGTGAGGTCAGCAACTCTCACTAACCCCATTCCTCTCTGTGATGAGGTAGGGACTGCCTCCTTCAGCCAATGAGAGGAGGCAGCAGTTCCAATCCGGCCAGGTACCTCAGAGGCTGAGATAACTGCTGAAGCCAGTAAGTGATTTTGTTTCAATGTTTGATGTGTGTGTTTATGTATGAATGTATGTGTATTTGTGAGTGCGTGCTGTGAATGGGTGTATGTGTGTGTGTGTGTGCTTGTGAATGGTGGGTGCATGTGTGCATGCTTGTAAATGCATGGGGTGTGAGTGATTATGCATGTAGATGGGTGAGTGTGCATGCGTGGTCCGCCTATCCCCCTCCGAGTTATTGGCTGCCACTGCTGGCCAGTATGCATGTTGCTCACTCAACAGGCTGATGGAACAGGTAACAGAGATGATCAGAGGCTGTGGTCAGCAGCAGGGATTTTCTTTTAAAAATAAATAAATATTAATAAAATAAAAAATGTAACTTTGCCGGATGGCTCCAGCATTTTTTGACAGAGCCTTCCCGCAAAGTTACAATGCATTGGCAGGGATGTTCTGGTCAATGCTTGAAATGTTTGCCTTGCCAATGGACATTTCCAAATTTGGCAGGTGGCACCTCTGTCAGGGTGATGGAGTAATTTACGTGATTGCCCTGGTGGCGGAAGAGCTGTCCGCCAATAGCTAATATTTATTGCAGACAACATTTCTGCCAGTGATCACAATCCCTTTAATCAATCAATTAATCAATCAATCAGGCGTTTGTTAAGCACGACTACTCACCCGTAAGGGTCTCAAGGCGCTAGGGATAGGGGGTCTGTCGAAGAGCCAGTTTTTGAGGTTTCTTGCGAAGATGGGGAGCGATGCTGTCTGTCTGAGGTGGAGCGGAAGGTCGTTCCAGGCTTTGGCCGTGAGGAAGGAGAAGGAGCGGCCTCCCGATCTGGTCTTTCTGGTGTGGGGGACCACGGCGTAGGAGAGCTGGGCTGATCGTAGGGTCCTTTGTGGTGCGTGGAATTTGAGTCAGCTGTTCAGATATGCTGGTTCGGTGTCGTGGAGGGCCTTGTGTGCGTGGGTGAGTATCTTGAAGGTGATTCTAGCCTCGACGGGGAGCCAGTGGAGTGTGCGCAGGTGCTGCGAGATGTGGCAGTGTTTTGGCAGGTTGAGGACCAGTCTTGCGGCGGCGTTCTGGATGTTCTGTAGCTTGCGGGTAAGGTTTTTGTTTATTCCGGCGTTGAGTGCGTTGCCATAGTCGAGTCTGCTGGTGACCAGGGCGTGAGTGACGGTCTTTCTGTGTTCGAGGGGGATCCATTTGAAGGTCTTACGAAGGAGGCGGAGGGGGTGGAAGCAGGAAGACGAGACGGAGTTGATCTCCAGGACGATTTCCAGGTTGCGTGCGTGGTCCGCGGGGGTCGGCGGGTTTCCGAGGGTGGGGGGCCACCAGGTGTCGCTCCAGGCGTCGGGGTTTGGGCCCATGATGAGTACTTCTGTTTTGTTGGTGTTTAGTTGTAGACAGCTGTTTTTCATCCATTTGGCGACGGCTTCCATGCCTTCTCGAAAGTTGTGTCTGGCGGTGTTGGGTTCGTTGGATAGGGAGAGGATGAGTTGGGTGTCGTCTGCGTATGACACAATGTTGAGTCCGTAGGTTCTGACGATGGGGGCGAGTGGAGCCATGTAGACGTTGAAGAGCGTCGGGCTGAGGGATGAGCCCTGGGGGACTCCGCAGGTGGTAGGTGTAGGGTCCGAGAGGAAAGGGGGGAGTCTGATCTGCTGCGTTCTGCCGGAGAGGAAGGAGCGGATCCAGTCGAGGGCCTTGTCCTGGATTCCTGCGTCGTGGAGTCTGCGTATTAGGGTGCGGTGAGAGACTGTGTCGAACGCCGCTGAGAGGTCGAGGAGGATGAGGGCTACTGTTTCTCCTTTGTCCAGTAGGGTGCGGATGTCGTCTGTTGCGGCGAGGAGGGCAGTTTCCGTACTGTGGTTTTTTCTGAAGCCGGATTGGGAGGAGTCGAGGATGTTGTGCTCTTCGATGAATGTGGCTAGTTGGCTGTTGATGGCTTTCTCAATGAATTTCGCTGGGAATGGGAGCAGGGAGATGGGTCTGTAGTTTTTGAGGTCGGTGGGGTCCGCCGAGGGTTTCTTCAGGAGGGGGTTGACCTCGGCGTGTTTCCAGTCATCGGGGAACGAGGCGGTCGCCAGGGAGCGGTTGATGGTGTGGCGGAGCATGGGTGCGATGGTGTCGGCGGCTCTGTTGAAGATGTGGTGTGGGCAGGGGTCCGTGGGGGCCCCTGAGTGTATTGACTTCATTGTCTTCAGTGTGTCTTCGGTGGTGAGAGCTGTCCAGTTGTCAATCGCTGGTCTCCGGGTGTCGGGGGTGGTTGGTGAGGATACAGTGTGTTGGTTGTCTTCGTCGAAGTTGTCGTAGATGCTCTTGATTTTGTGGTGGAAAAAGGTGCTGAGTTTGTCGCAGAGGTCCTGTGAGGGAGGGATGTCAGTAGACTCGCTGGTGGGTTGGGCGAACTCCTTGATGATGTTGAAGAGTTCTTTGCTGTTGTGCGCGTGGGTGGAGATTCTGTCTTCAATCACTTTTTTCCTTGTTTCTCTGATGAGTTGGTGGTGGGCGTTGGTGGCGGCTCTGAAGTTGTTGTGGGCTTCTGTGGATTTGGTGTTCCTCCAGGCCTTTTCGAGGCGGCGGCAAGTGTGTCTGGACTCTCAAAGTTCGGTGGTAAACCATCTGGCTTTCTTGGCGCGGGTATTGTTATTTTTCTTGAGGGGGGCTATGGTGTTGGCGCTGTCCGAGATCCATCTATGCAGGGTTTGGGCTGCGGTGTTGGGGTCGTCGTTTTCCGCGATGGTTGGGGTGGAATTGTTGAGTGAGGAGGTGAGCTGGCCGTCAGTGATTTTGGTCCAGTTTCTTCGTGGGAGCAGGTGCTGGTGTCTGTGGATGGTGGGTGTTCTGAAGGTGAAGTGGACGCAACGATGGTCAGTCCATGGGAGTTCGGTGGTGTGGCTGAAGGTGATGGAGTTTCCTGTAGTGAAGAGGGGGTCGAGGGTGTGTCCTGCTGAGTGCGTGTGCTCGGTCACGATCTGGCGGAGTCCAATGTTGTGGAGGTTGTCCAGGAGGGATGTGGTGTTGGGGTCCAGTTGGTTGTCGAGGTGGAAGTTGAGGTCTCCCAGCCGGGTGTAGTTGGTGGATGCGATGGCCTGCGGGGAGATGATGTCCGTGATGGAGTTGGCGAAGGGTCCGCGGGGTCCAGGGGGTCGGTAGATGAGGGTTCCTCGGAGGGTGGCGGTGGGGCTGGCCAGTATCTTGAAGTGAAAGTGTTCCATCAGGTCTGTGGGCTCATCGGGGAGTGTGCTCAGGCGGAGGGTGGATTTGTGGACGATGGTGATTCCTCCTCCCGGGCGGGTGGGGCGGTCCTTCCTGTAGATCTTGTATCCTTGGGGGATGGCGATGGCTCTGTCCGGTCCCGAGGTGGTGTTGGTCCAGGTTTCGGTGAAGAACGCTACGTCCGGGGTGGTGCTGTCGAGGAGGTCCCAGATTTCGGTGGCGTGTTTGTGGAGGGATCTGACGTTGAGGAGGATGCATTGCAGGGTCTTCGGTTCGGTTGTGTTCTTGTGGGCGGGTTGTGCTGGATCCGTGTTCTTGGCGGTGCTGCTGGTGTGCCGGCAGCGGTGACAGCTGAAGGGTCCGTGGGTGTCGGCTGGTGATGCTAGCTTGCAGTTGTTGTTGCGGCCTGGGTTGAGTGCGATTAGTGCTGCTGGGTCGTATTGTTGGCGAGGCGGAGGTCCAGGGTTCCTGGCACTGGTAGCGGTCGGGTCGCGGACGGGCGCAGACGGGCTTTAGACAGTCTGGCCAATCACACATTGAATCTCTCACACTCACGATCGAGTTACAGTTATGGGATGTACATTTGACAGCCAATCACAGCACAGAATCACCATCCTCCATTTCACTCCCTTGAATCACCTTCCAATCACACATCTCACAATCCCAATCCTGTCATAATGCTGGGATTTACATGGTGGAGTTGACCAATCACAGTTCAGGCCTGCACGGGAATAGACTAATACTCCTTTTAGCAGGTTCCTCGTTTTTCTTCTGTCTGTTGTCCAGGGGCCAGGCTAGTCCTTAACGGATTCCATTATTCACAACTTTATGGCTCAAAAGGTGTACCTTAGAACCTACCCATGACAGTAACCAACAACCCTCACTAATCAGACTCCCCATTATGCAAGGTTGTCAGCCTCAATTAGAATTGGTTTGAGGTCTGGAGACAAAGAAATGATGTGAATCAAGTTTTCTGTTCAAAATTTCAATATTCTCGTACTAGACAAAAACTAAGGAAACCGAGGAACAATAACATAACATATATGGTCACTGAACTCTTTATCCATTGTCACTGATTTTGGTTTCAACTGCATCAACCTTGATTACCCCAAGTGCGGTCTTGAGTACACTATAGTTAAATTTTAATTACGCCAGAGTCATATGAGCAATGTTGGTAATTTCTCGTTACTCCTGTGACATGAAATTACTAAACATTCTGCGATTATGCCTGCTTGTGTAATTTAAAGCAATTTGGGGCAAAATCGCTCACTCCAAGAGCACAGGAACAGAGCGTTAGCGGCTGCCGCGTCTCGTGTTTTATTGCATTTAGTGCTGTTTTCTTGGCGCACAGGGCATCCTCTGGCAGCATTACAGATGCAAGACTGCATTTTGGTCTAAGAAAATAGAACCAAATGCAGGGTTAAGCTGCTCGCAGAATTTTGCTGTAATTTCACTTAATTACACTACAGAAAATTATGCAAGTCCCTCCCAACCCCAAAAGGAACCCGGCGCCAAAATTGACAGAACTCACTCAATTTATCGCTGTGAGAAGCATCTTATCTTTCGGGACATACTGCCACATTTGAGAGGTGAGAGAGAAACGATAACATTTCATGGAAAATCTCAAACTTTTGGCTAAGTGTATATCCAGACGTGTCAAACTCTTGGATACTACTTTTAACTTTAGGTTTAAAAGGCATTCTGTAGTATCCTGTTCATGTTAATGTTCTTATCCCTCCTCCTGCTCAGCCAGTGTGAATGTGCCGTGTGCTGCATGGAATGTTGGAGTGATGATGCGTATTGGAATGTTGGGTGCCTGTGAGGTGAAGTCTGAGAGTTGGAGAATGGGCTGAGCAGCTGAGCAGGCTGCTCCTGGTGGGGCTGCTACACTAGAACTCTTCTACTTGTAACTTACTTCAATAAATCTACTTAATCTACATCCTACCTGCGTGGACGTCATTATTACATTATTTTGGCGACGAGTTGGTGACTAACCTACGTGTTACAACTGGACTTCATGGACCTGGCTATGTTATGTTATTTTAAAGAAATTTATCAAGCGCACATTCACCAGACGGTTTCTTGGAGCTGGAGTGAGAGTTAGGCAGCAGCAGAGGAAAGAGCCTAGTTGTCATATGCCTGGGAAAACAACCAGGTCTTCAGCTGTTTTCTGAATAATGCACAAGAGGTGACCAACCTCAGCTCCACAGGAAGCGAGTTCCAGAACTGAGGGGCTAAGACTGCAAATCGAGAGCCACCATGTTTCTTGCGTTTAAAGGTGGGAGTGACTAACAGATTCAAATAAGAAGATCGTAGGTTTCGAGTGGGAACATAGCGTAGAATCTTAGAAGAAATAAAGGCTGGACTGTTGCCATGAAGAGCTTTAAAAATAGTGCATCCCAACTTAAATAAACAACGCATAGCCACTGGGAGCCAATGAAGGCTTTTCATCAGTGGTCTGACGTGATGCCATCTAGGTTGGCAAAAGATCAGTCTAGCAGCCTGATTCTGGACTAGCTGAAGGCGTCTGAGTTGGTAAGCCGGAATGCCTACATAGAGTGATTTGGCATAGTCTAGTCGGGAAATGACCAAAGCCAAGATAACTAAGGTCAGGGCTTCCCGAGACAGGAATCTGCTGATCTTCTTAATTCTGCGCAGTTGAAAAAACCCAGCAGAGACCACCGAACTGATCTGAGCCTTCAAAGACAGGTCATTGCTTATCACTATACCTAAACTTTTGGCGGAGCTAGCTGGAAGGGGAGCATTGCCCAGGATAGCAGGCCAAAAGTTAGAGTTCCATTAATTTGCAAGCCCGCCGGTAAGGATCAGCTCAGTTTTATCCGGGTTGAGCTTCAATTGATTTTCGTTCATCCATTCACTTATGAAAATCATGGTGTCTTGAAAATGAGACACAGAGGATGGAGAGAGATTAATGTCGAAGACCAATTGAAGATCATCAGCATAATTATATGTCTCAACTTTTCTTTCTCGAAGGGAGGAGATTAAGGGAAGGAGGTGCAAATTAAAAAGAAGCGGGGAAAGAGAGGAGCCCTGGGGGACCCCACAGGTCAATTCCTTTTTCTTAGAAGCGAAGTTGGCAAGGCGTACCTATTGAGACCGGTTACTGAGGAAGGAGGAAAGCCACTTCAGAGCCAGGCCCTGGATCCCGGCATTGCTGACACGGTCAATAAGGATGTTATGATCGACCGTGTCAAACGCTGCCGACAAATCCAGGAGAACCAGGGCCTGGGTGAGACCTCTATCCGCCCCCCCTCTAAGATCATCCATAACTGTCAAGATGACTGACTCTGTAGAGTGGGTGGGTCGAAACCCAGCCTGGTGAGAGTCCAAAACATGGGACTGTTCGACAAAAGAGCTGAATTGAGTCGAAACGTATGCCTCTAAAACCTTACCAAGATAGGGTAATAAGGAGATCGGGCGGTAGTTACTAAGAATGGAAGGATCCGCGCCTGGCTTCTTTAAAATGGGGATAATTTCCGCACTTTTAAAGAGGTCAGGAACAATACCAGCCTTAAGTGAATTGTTAAGGAGAGAAAGTGGGGGATCCAGGCATTTAGCAAAAACTTCCTGAAGGACGTGAGGGGGACAGCAATCCGTAGGGGAACCAGAGCCAACTTTTTTAAGTAAGCCTAGAAAGGTCTCCTGAGAAATGGGGGAATCAAGATCAACTGAGATGGGGATCTATAAATATTGAAAACGTCTATGAAGGAGACGGAGGTCGGAATACTAGCCTTAATGGCAGTGATTTTCTCCATAAAATATGAGTTGAGGGAATCACAGAGGGCCTGTGAGGGGTTGGTTTCAGTGTAACTCTGTCTGGTTTAGAAAGCTCATTTACTATAGAAAAAATGTCTTTAGACTTGTTTGCTGAACTTAAAACCTTCTTAGAGAAATAGTCTGCCTTAGTTTGAAGAATAGAATTTTTATATTCTTTCATCAGGTTAGTATAGGTGGTCCTATCTTTTACAAGATAATGAAGTCTCCATCTACGTTCTGCTTGTCTCAACGCCAGCTTCTTAGTCTTTAGATCATTCGAGAACCACCGCTGTGCGTCGTGGGGTCTCAGAATCTTAATTGGCTTAAGAGGGGCGACACAGTCGCATGCGGACTCAAGCCATACCTTGAGGTTCACTGCCTGTGTTTGAACCGATTCCGATACAGACGGGGCCGTAGCGGTTAAAAGTGAACAGAGGTGATCAGTATTAGCACTTCTCCAGTTTCTGGACATGCAGTTCTTTATCAATTGAGTTTTTGTGGACCGAACATCAGAGAGGGTAAAAGAAATAAAATGATGATCCGACCAAGTACAAGGGAAAATCCGGGGAGTCGAGATCGCCAGGTTAGCCGTCCAGACTTGGTCTAGCGTGTGCCCCTTTATGTGAGTAGCTTCGCGCACATGTTGGGTGCAATTCATTCCGGACAGAAGATCTGTCAGCTCTATTGAGCTGGCACTCTCCTGGTCGTCATGGGGCCAATAATTAAAGTCACCAATAATAAGGAGTCGGGCATGATTAATGGCTAAGTAAGAAATCATTTCGCTCAGTGCTTGGGGAAAAGTAGGCATATAGTGAGGAGGCCTATAAAAAAGGGCGCAAGTGAAAGATGCCTGGGAGGATTGAAATTTAAGAACTAACAAAGGAGTCTATCAAAGGAGGACATGAAGATGAAGCTACCTACAGAGTCTACAGATGCTGCCAACGTAACGTACATTACCAAGAGGATGTATCTACAGAAAAGTAGAAGCGTCAACAAGAAACCAAGAAGACATTCACAAAAAACAAAAGATGCCCACAAGAAAGCCGTGAAAATGAAGCACAACGCCTCTCAGCCCCACCAGTGTCCTTCCATCGGACAGCCCCGGCCCAGGCGTGCTCCTCTCATTGACATTTTAATAGACTATGGATTTTCATGGCAAAATAAAGCTGTCTGGTGTACACCTACTACAGCGCTAATTTATAGATATCTGGGCTTAACAGATGCGGATTGCCACAGTTGCTGTGCTCATCGCTGTGCTTTTGAGGAAAAGTCTGTGAGAAGGACGCATCGTGGTTATGTATTTGCGTTCTTGTGAGTCACTGAACAAGGTTTAGTTGGTGCCTGCACATCAAACAGAGGTATATTTCGGATCCTTGTGTTGGTTTATGGGAGCGGATAGCTAAAGTGTTCCTGTCGCAGTTATGTTTGCCCTCATCGTATGGACAGGTGGTATCATCCGTGAGTATTTTTGTTTTGTGGTGCTGGTCAGCAAGGATGCCTTCAGTTTGTTAATAAAGCACCATTTTACTTTGACAGTTTGGCACGATGGTTACTGTCATTTGAAGTACCGCGTGCATTTCCATTGGTCATGTTGTGCTCGCGCTGCAAATTCAAGACACGTCATCTTACCTTTTCTGAGGAGACGCTCGGTGTTCCTGGATGACCTTCTGTGACGTCGTACTTTCTGTGAAGAATCGTAGCTGATGTTTGTCGTCTTCAAGCTTGAACGCGCCTGCAGCTACCTGGCGCACGTCGTCCTTACGTGCAGCCATCTTTGAAGTGCAAATTGCGGGTTTGTTATACGCTGCGCTTTATTCCTGCTTTGACAGGAATCTGTTAAAAAAATTGTTGGTTCTCGTTCTTCCATCAAGCTCTGCCTTCTATGTTCAACGGATCACCCGCAAGTCAGGCTTCAGGAGGAATTCAAAGACTGGAGGTACAAAGCCAAACGTTCGTTTCAGGTCAAGTCTACGTCGAAATGAATTCCCATCAACTTTGTAATATGTGATGTCCACGATGTAAGATGAGCTACACAGTAGAGAAAATTTTGAAGAAACTTTAACTACACTGTGCCCTTATCTCACCAAGCGTATCTGGGGTGGCGAAAATAGTCAGACGTTCGTATGTAACTCTCATCTCGCCGGTGATCAGCCATCATTTCTTTCTTTCCCGTTCGATAGACTGATTGTGCATTGCCTTTCACTAAACTTGTGACTCTGGTTTTAATGTGATGGGGTGAAAGTCGGAAAATTGTACAGGCTTCAAGCTATTTTAGAAATGGGTCACAGAGAACCGTATTTTTATTGATTAGTGCGCTTAAAAGTCCAAGCGAAGTCAAAACATGGTTTTTGTTGCACCATCCAGAAAAGGTATTGTTATTTACTGAGTTGTGCTTATGGTCAAATTATCAATCACAATGCTATTTGCATACAAACAATTCATTGACGAGGTGTACTAGTTTGTTACACTTTTGTCAAGTTTAATTGTACCTGAAATTATGATAGGGGTTTTACTTTCACACTTACTTCATTTAGCCAAGTTACCCTTACATGAGGGTAGTCCTAGCTTCTGTGTGGGTGGTTTTCTCCTACTCCCTGTTTAAATGTCATATTCTCTCCCTTACTTTAGGGACGGGAATGGGTACTAGCCCCATTTGCAAATATTACATTTTCCTCATTGGGTGTTCCTCCCATTTACACAGTTTAAGTTGAGTATACACTTCCTTAGGGTACCTGGTTTTGGGTTCAGGTCCCATCTACTCTAGCTACTCACCCCCAGTCCTTGGGGTAGGTTTTGGGTTTTAGTCCCATTAACTTTTTCTTCCCTTCCTCATGTCACGGGGTAGGTCATGGGTGTCAGTCCCATTTACATAAGCTAACCACCCTTATGTCAGGGGTAGGTCATGGGTTTTAGTCCCATCTACATGTACGAGTGGTACATTATTACCCTTACATAGGGTGTGTCTTATGGGGTGTTAGTCCCATCTCTGCTAGTGGTTACCCTCACACGAGGGTTGTCCCTATGGGTGTCATCCCCATCTTACACTTTTCTCGTCACTAACCTTTACATTATCAATCCCCTGTTGGGGTACAGTTTATTTTGAGTCTACACTTAGACTTTGCTGTTATTTTCTCTCAACTTTATGCTTATATTATATTATATTGTGAATTTGAAAACGCAACGTTATGCTTATATTATATTACATTGTCAATTTGAAAATGGGGTAGGATGAGTGATACTTCTTGTATTTTCTTCTCATCTTCTCTGTTTTCTCGCCTGTTCAGTTCTCCTCATGTTGTCTTATATTCTTTTCATCCTTGGAATCTGGACTATATTTTGTTGATAGTCTTCCTTAGACCTCAGTCTTTCCCTCATTGTAGTGTGTTTCTCTTTCTTCCTTGTATAAGAGGAGATCCTTCCTTCACTTGTTCGTGTGTCTGGGTGTTAGGCAACTGTTTAGTTTGTGTCGTGCTATGTCTTTCCTCCTTGCATGCTTGTCTGGCCAGTGGGTGTGTTTGGGGGTAGTCATTGGTGCGTTTACGTCAATCTTCTAACATGTTGTTTCTTATGCCTCCCAATTGTATTCTATTCTGTTGATATTTATAGAAGGGGAGGATGGGTTATATCTCTCTATGTATATTTATCTATTGCTTTTTTTTCATTCACTTCCACCTATCTTTCCGCTCTCTCCTCTTTTTTCACTTCATTGCTGCTCTTGTGTTCCTCTCATTTATTTCCTTTTCCTGGTTCACATTGTTTTAGCTTCTTTCAGGTAACCATATTTATGCTTCTGTTATATAAGAAAGGGGGATATGTAGTATCCTGTTCATGTGAATGTCCTGCCATTATCCCTCCTCCTGCTCAGCCAGTGTGAATGTGCTGTGTGCTACATGGAATGTTGGAGTGATGATGCGGATTGGAATGTTGGGTGCCTGTGAGGTGAAGTGTGAGAGTTGGAGAATGGGCTGAGCAGCTGAGCAGGCTGCTCCTGGTGGGGCTGCTTCACAAGAACTCTACAACACGTAACTTACTTCAATAAATCTACTAAAACTACATCTTGTCTGCGTGGACCTCATTACTACACATTCTTTGCTGAAAATGTTTAAAGTACATTGTTTGTAAAAAAAGCAGGAAGCATTACCTTTGGTTCATGACGGCATAATGGTGGACCTGAAGATCTGGGCGGAGCGAGAAGTCTCTGCCCTCCACAAGCAGCTTCCGTACGTCACTCCCCCTTCAATTCACATCATTTATTGAGAGTCAGGGCCTGAGTTAGATCTTGGCGGAAGGGTTACTTAGTCTGAATAGATCCGCTGGGCCTTCACCTTGGCAGCCCACTGTGTGCCAAGGATGGAAAGAAAGAGTCGTCTGTAGGGGACATGAGCATACTTTTTAATCGATGGTGAAAATAATGTAGGCGACATTGTAGCACCATTACCACCATTACCCCCACCACAGGAGCATTTGTACTTAACTGTGTTTGTAAGCAAGCTTCGCTACATGGAAGGCAGACCTACTAGCTTTGCCAATGCTTGTTCTTTTGGCCTCTGATCCACACCTTTTCTTTACATCTTCCTCCGCTACCCACCCTAACATTCTTCTATGCCTGTTTTTCTTTTATGTTCTGTGACCCCTCTCTCCTTGTCCTCTGTCCTGCTTGAGGATGTCTTAAAAATACACAACACTCTACTTCTGCCCAATGTGCTCCAAAATGATGCTCTGTTCATTTTCCTTTCTTTAATGAGTCTGTCAATTCCTGTTTTTCTGGGTATTGTATAAACTTCTTGTGTCCTTTAATTCTTTCGGTCTAGACCCTGGACTCAGAACTGACTACTCAACTCTTGGTCACTTTGCTCTTTCCTAGAGTTGGAGATGTTGGTCTAAGATCTGGAGAATAGATTTCTCCAATTAGCTGTTGCTGTGGTTTCCCTACTTCAGCTGTATTGAAAGCCTTAGGGCTTTGTAAGATAATTGCTAATTTAGTGAACCCTCTATTTGCTATCATTCACATAAAACCGTCGATTCATTCATTACTCAGGCGATCACATGGAAAAAGCAGTGCAGTGTTCGCTGTCTGCACGCGTGTGTGTCTGTACCAAGGAAATGAATCACAGAATGCAATAAACTCCTTCTCTCCGTACTGAGTAATAATACAACTAGTTTACTGTTTACAGGTGTGTCAGTTGCTCCGTACAACGTCGGGTCATGTAAAAGTGGTCGCGTGTCTATATCGTGGTATTCGTGCTGGTGTTCCTGCTTCCCTCACTGATCTGAAAGACAAATGGAAGACGGACCTAGAGCTACAGATTACTGATATGGACTGGGAGAGGATCTTAGCACATATACCTGCCGTCTCTCGTAATGCCAGGTTCAAATTAATTCATTTTTATATTTTGCACGGAGTTTACCTTACACCAGGCAAGATCAATAGGTTTTCTGTGACTGCTGCTGCGAAATGTCCAAGATGTGGGAAGTTAGCGGCAGAAATGTTCCATATGGTATGGTCCTGCCCATCCTTGGCGGAGTTCTGGGAAGCAGTAAGGAACTGTGTTAATGAAATAACTTTACAAGCGATCCCTTGTACACCCTTGGCCTGCATACTCGGGGGAGACCCTCATCCCAAAAAGAGGAAAACCACTATTAGATATTGACTTGGCATTGATTCTTGCGAAACGAGAATTGACAATGCTTTGGAAGTCTACACGAGGCCCTCGAATGATTAAATGGCCAGAAGAACTGGTTAAGTGGGCAAGTCTTGAGAGTGCTGTGTTATTTCGAGGCACAGGGTCAGACTGATTTGCATATGGCCATGTCTGAGCTAGGGTGGCGGAGTGAGCTAAAGAATGATGATGGATTAAACCCAGATCAGTTGACTGGGGGTGAGTGCTTGCAATGTTCAACACTCCGTCCATCATCCCCTTTGGTTTTGCCGTGGTAATAACTGACCTTGCATGGATCGTCTTGTGCAGGATTTGAAAGTACTGTTGTGAACTTTGAAGATGTTGGCCACTGTGGCGCACTACAAATGTCAGCTTCGCAAGAGGTAACTGTAGGTGGGGTAGTTAGTTGTTTGCTAGTTAGAAGCTGAAGTGGTCTAATAATATGTTTGACTATGTATTGCACTTAGATTGTACTTGCTTGCTTGTCATTTCTAACCTATACATTATTATATATACTTTCTTAATTGTCATTTTTATCCTATTTAGTATATGTACTCACTTGCTTGTCATTTTTTGTTGTTGTTGTATCTATCTAATATGTACTGCCGCAGCGCATTATTCATCATGTGTAACGGATCCTGGCAGCTATTGCTTTAGGTTTTTTATTGAAAATATTAACATTTTGTTTAAAATAAATACAGTTATGTTGCTTTAAGCACAGAATGCAAAAACATGCTTATGAAAAGCAAGCCATAGGAAACCCAATAGTTCTCGCCTTTGGGACCTATTGGCTTTGCCAATGGTTTTTAGCAATGCTGTACTGCACCCCCGATGCTGTACAGCATGAATAAAGAGGAACCAAAAATATAGGTGCTACCACAGTGTAGCGATGTCATTTTATAG
The DNA here is from genome assembly GCA_963921515.1 of Calotriton arnoldi. Taxonomy (NCBI): domain Eukaryota; kingdom Metazoa; phylum Chordata; class Amphibia; order Caudata; family Salamandridae; genus Calotriton; species Calotriton arnoldi. The sequence continues at coordinate 1,554,997 of CAWUFW010000019.1, forward strand.
GTGCACACACCACGCATGCGCCGCCTGCATAATGATGCAGCTGATTTTTTTTGTCTTATTATTTACTGTTCAGAGTTGGATTGGTAGATTATAAAAAAGAAGTGCACAGCAAGTGAGGAAACCAGAATGGGGGATACGGGTGAGGGTAAGAAGCACAGAGAACACAGGTGTGGATAAGCAACAGGGAGGTACGGGAGCGGGAAAGCAGTACGGTGGGTGCAGGTTGGGGTAAGTAGCACAGAGAGCGCAGGTGTGGATAAGCAACAGGGAGGTGCGGGTGGGGAAAGCAGTGCGGATGGTGCGGGTGAGGGTATGGAGCAGAGAGAGCTTGGATGTGGGGAAGCAACAGGGAAGGTGCAGGCGGGGAAAGCAGTACAGAGGGTGCTGTGAGGGTATGAAGCACAGAGAGCGCGGGTGTGGGCAAGCAACAGGGAAGCTGCAGGTGGGGAAAGCAGTACAGAGGGTGCTGTGAGGGTATGAAGCACAGAGAGCGCTGGTGCGGGCAAGCAACAGGGAAGGTGCAGGTGGGGTAAGCAGTACAGAGGGTGCGGTGAGGGTAAGAAGCACAGAGCGCGGGTGTGGGCAAGCAACAGGGAAGGTGCAGGTGGGGAAAGCAGTACGGATGGTGCGGGTGAGGCTAAGGAGCACAGAGAGCTTGGATGTGGGGAAGCAACAGGGAAGGTGCAGGTGGGGAAAGCAGTACAGAGGGTGCTGTGAGGGTATGAAGCACAGAGAGCGCGGGTGCGGGCAAGCAACAGGGAAGGTGCGGGTGGGGAAAGCAGTACAGAGGGTGCGGGTGAGGGTAAGAAGCACAGAGAGCTCGGGTGTGGGCAAGCAACAGGGAAGGTGCAGGTGGGGAAAGCAGTACAGAGGGTGCAGTGAGGGTAAGAAGCACAGAGAGCGCGGGTGTGGGCAAGCAACAGGGAAGGTGCAGGTGGGGAAAGCAGTACAGAGGGTGTGGTGAGGGTAAGAAGCACAGAGAGCGCGGGTGTGGGCAAGCAACAGAGAAGGTGCAGGTGGGGAAAGCAGTACAGAGGGTGCGGTGAGGGTATGAAGCACAGAGAGCGCAGGTGTGGGCAAGCAACAGGGAAGGTGCAGGTGGGGAAAGCAGTACAGAGGGTTCGGTGAGGGTATGAAGCACAGAGAGCGCAGGTGTGGGCAAGCAACAGGGAAGGTGCAGGTGGGGAAAGCAGTACAGAGGGTGCGGTGAGGGTAAGAAGCACAGAGAGCGCAGGTGTGGGCAAGCAACAGGGAAGGTGCAGGTGGGGAAAACAGTACAGAGGGTGCGGTGAGGGTATGAAGCACAGAGAGCACGGGTGTGGGCAAGCAACAGGGAAGGTGCAGGTGGGGAAAGCAGTACAGAGGGTGCGGTGAGGGTATGAAGCACAGAGAGCGCAGGTGTGGGCAAGCAACAGGGAAGGTGCGGGTGGGTGAAGCAATACAGAGGGTGCGGTGAGAGTATGAAGCACAGAGAGCGCAGGTGTGGGCAAGCAACAGGGAAGGTGCAGGTGGGGAAAGCAGTACAGAGGGTGCGGTGAGGGTATGAAGCACAGAGAGCGCAGGTGTGGGCAAGCAACAGGGAAGGTGCAGGTGGGGAAAGCAGTACAGAGGGTGCAGTGAGGGTATGAAGCACAGAGAGCGCGGGTGCGGGCAAGGAACAGGGAAGGTGAAGGTGGGGAAAGCAGTACAGAGGGTGCGGTGAGGGTATGAAGCACAGAGAGCGCGGGTGCGGGCAAGCAACAGGGAAGGTGCAGGTGGGGAAAGCAGTACAGAGGGTGCGATGAGGGTAAGGAGCACAGAGAGCGCAGGTGTGGGCAAGCAACAGGGAAGGTGCAGGTGGGGAAAGCAGTACAGAGGGTGCGGTGAGGGTAAGAAGCACAGAGAGCGCGGGTGTGGGCAAGCAACAGAGAAGGTGCAGGTGGGGAAAGCAGTACAGAGGGTGAGGTGAGGGTATGAAGCACAGAGAGCGCGGGTGCGGGCAAGCAACGGGGAAGGTGCAGGTGGGGAAAGCAGTACAGAGGGTGCGGTGAGGGTAAGAAGCACAGAGAGCGCAGGTGTGGGCAAGCAACAGGGAAGGTGCAGGTGGGGAAAGCAGTACAGAGGGTGCGGTGAGGGTATGAAGCACAGAGAGCGCAGGTGTGGGCAAGCAACAGGGAAGGTGCAGGTGGGGAAAGCAGTACAGAGGGTGCGGTGAGGGTATGAAGCACAGAGAGCGCGGGTGCGGGCAAGCAACGGGGAAGGTGCAGGTGGGGAAAGCAGTACAGAGGGTGCGGTGAGGGTAAGAAGCACAGAGAGCGCAGGTGTGGGCAAGCAACAGGGAAGGTGCAGGTGGGGAAAGCAGTACAGAGGGTGCGGTGAGGGTATGAAGCACAGAGAGTGCGGGTGCGGGCAAGCAACAGGTAAAGTGCGGGTGGGTGAAGCAATATAGAGTTCACAAGCAACATGGAGGGCGAGGGGAAAAATGCACAATAGGGGTGAGAGAGAGCAACATGGAGCACCGGGAACGTGGGGATAGAAGCACACGCTGAGAAAGCAATGATGGCGGGGAAGTACACGAAGGTGAGCACAACATAGAGGGGTACAAGGAAGAAGCACACAGGTGAGAGAGAGAGCAACGCGAAACACGGGGTGTGGGGAAGAGAAGTACATGAGCGAGAGAAAACATGTGCGCTGTCCTTATGGGACTTATTTACAAGCCCCTTGCGCCGCCGGTGCATCACTTTTTATGTCTCTCCGGAGGCGCAGAGTGCAGACCCATATCTACAAGGCCACGCCTGGCTTTTAATGGTCACGTAGATATGGTGCAAGTTGCTGCGTTGCCTTACTCTGTGTCAAAGAGGCATTCCATGGGCGTTGCTGTGGGTGTTCCCATGGATTTGACACATTCCCAGATTTACAAGGATCTGTAAACCTGGGAATGCGTCAAAACTGTACGCCTCCCCAGGGCAGGCGTAACTAAGAAAAATATCCTTATTTCTCCTCGTTTTTCTTCTTTCCATATGTGCTGCATTCTGCATAGATAGAAAGAGGAAAACGCCTCCATGGATTGTTTTTGTGCAGGAAGGTGAGCCTTCCTGCACAAAAACAATCCTGCCAACGATGCAGACACCCTTGCACCATGGTGCACGGGTGCCTGCGTTGGCGCTAGGCAGCAAACTGTGCGCTGGCTGAAAAGACAGGAATGCACTGTATCTTGTAAATATGGTGCACTCCTGCCCTTTCAATTTGCCGTAGGGCAGAGCAGCAAAAAGACTTGTGCCATTGCCCTATGCCAAATCATTGTAAATGAGGCCCTGAGGGCTTAACCAAAATGAAAAAAGTAGTGCCTGAAAAGTAAGCAGTGGAAGGGCACAAGTAATAACTGGCCTCAAGTCAAGGGGAAGAAGAGGAATGAAAGCCCTCAGAAGCTAACAAATAAAGAACAAGCAAATGAGAGTGGCAATAAAGCCAGCTAATGGCAAGCAGTGGATGGGCTCTAAGCCCACTGTAAGCTGACATTAGGTCTTTCTGCAGATAAACAGCTTGTGCTGTCTGGTATGCGAGACCTAATTGTGCAATGGAAGAGGCAGACCCGTACCTTTGATGTACTTGTATTTTGCACTGGTGTGTTTGTCAAACAGTGTGATTTGCTTGTTTTGCATCCCACACGGATGAGCAGTGTTGGCCACTGTGCTGGTCTTTCAGCAAGGGACTCCGATGATGTCACAGCCTCTTAGGGTTCGTGGTCTCTTCTTCAAAGCCTCTTCACTAAAAGCACTTAAGCACTTCTCTCCTTTTCTCTTATGTTTATAGCACGTTTCAGATGTATGCCTCTCCCCTGTCTCCCAGCCGATGGTTTCCTTCACTCATGTTTGATTGTCTCACCCCTTCCAGGAAGTTGATTACCGTGCTGACGACTTACATGAGGATGGCCAGCCAAGGAGAGTTTTGTGACAAACTTCTGCGGAACTTTAAGGCCTTGGAATACATTTTCAAGTTCATTGTGCGCTCCAGGAGACTCTTCTCCCAGTAAGTATCATGGTGTTTCCTCTAGGTGGCAGTGTTGGTCCTACAGAGTGTGACCTACCTCCCCCGCAGTGTATCAGAGAACAGGCTCTTAGGCTGAGCGGCCGAGAGGGCGTTCCAAAGACCAGGCTGTTGGGCTGAGCGGCCATAAGGGAGTTCCAAAGACCTGGCTCTTAGGCTGAGCAACCGTGAGGGAGTTCCAAAGACCTGGCTCTAAGGCTGAGCAACCATGAGGGAGTTCCAAAGACCTGGCTCTTAGGCTGAGCAACCGTGAGGGAGTTCCAAAGACCTTGCTCTTAGGCTGAGCAACCGTGAGGGAGTTCCAAAGACCTGGCTCTTAGGCTGAGCGGCTGTGAGGGAGCTCCAAAGACCTGGCTCTTATGCTGAGCGGCTGTGTGGGAGCTCCAAAGACCTGGTTCTTAGGCTGAGCATCCATGAGGAAACTCCAGAAACCTGGCTCTTAGGCTGAGCGGCCATGAGAGGAGTTCCAAAGACCAGGCTTTTAGGCTGAGCAGACGTGAGGAAGTTCCAAAGACCATGCTCTTAGGCTGAGCGTCCATGAGGAAGTTTCAAAGACTTGGCTCTTAAGCTGGGGGCCATGAGGGAGTTTAGGAGACCTGGTTCTTAGGCTGAGCGGCTGTAAGGGAGTTCCAGAGAGCAGGTTCATAGGCTGAGTGGCAGTGAGGGAGTTCCAAAAACCTGGCTCTTAGGCTGAGCGGCCGAGAGGGAGTTCCAAAGACCTGGCTCTTAGGCTGAGCAACCGTGAGGGAGTTCCAAAGACCTGGCTCTTAGACTGAGCAACCGTGAGGGAGTTCCAAAGACCTGGCTCTAAGGCTGAGCAACCGTGAGGGAGTTCCAAAGACCTGGCTCTTAACCTGAGCAACCTTGAGGGAGTTCCAAAGACCTGGCTCTTAGGCTGAGCAACCGTGGGGGAGTTCCAAAGACCTAGCTCTTAGGCTGAGCAACCGTGAGGGAGTTCCAAAGACCTGGCTCTTAGGCTGAGCAACCGTGAGGGAGTTCCAAAGACCTGGCTCTTAGGCTGAGCAACTGTGAGGGAGTTCCAAAGACCTGGCTCTTAGGCTGAGCGGCCGTGAGGGAGCTCCAAAGACCTGGTTCTTAGGCTGAGCGTCCATGAGGAAACTCAAAAAACCTGGCTCTTAGGCTGAGCGTCCATGAGGGAGTTCCAAAGACCAGGCTTTTAAGCTGAGCAGCCGTGAGGAAGTTCCAAAGACCAGGCTCTTGGGCTGAGCGTCCATGAGGAAATTTCAAAGACTTGGCTCTTAAGCTGGGGGCCTTGAGGGAGTTTAGGAGACCTGGTTCTTAGGCTGAGCGGCTGTAAGGGAGTTCCAAAGAGCAGGTTCACAGGCTGAGCGGCAGTGAGGGAGTTCCAAAAACCTGGCTCTTAGGCTGAGCAGTCATGAGGGAGTTCCAGAGATCAGGCTCTAATGCTGAGCATCCATGAGGGAGTTCAAAAGGCCAAACTCTTAGGCTGAGCGGCCGTGAGGGAGTTCCAAAACCAGGCTCTTAGGCTGAACAGCCGTAATGGAGCTCCAAAGACCAGGCTCATAGTCTAAGCGGCCATGAGGGAGTTCCAAAGACCAGGCTCTTAGGCTAAGTGGTCGTGAAGGAGTTCCACAGACCAGGCTTTTAGGCTGTGTGGCCGTGAGGGAGTTCCACAGACCAGGCTCTTAGGCTGTGTGGCCATGATGGGAGTTCCAGAGACCAGGCTCTTAGGCTGAGCAGCCATGAGGGAGTTCCAGGGTCCAGGCTCTTAGGCTGAGAGGCAGTGAGGGAGTGTGACGACTGTGTACAGCAGCTTTGGTCCAATTTCTGGAGAAGCAGTAGAGGCTGTACGGTGCTTTGCACATGGTGGAAGGGTCGGGTAAGAGCATAGCCCTAGTGGCAGGCGGTGATAGCAGCACATATAAGGAAGAGCTCAAGATGTTACTCTGTTATTATTCTTTGGTACCTGGACGTATGTGTATATATGATATTTCTATATTACAATCCCAGCCAACAGGCAGCGGAGCACTGTACATTGTCGAAAGGAAGTTTGAAGTAGGGGTGCGTGAAATTCACATAATTTGCTTTCGTGTAATTCCACAGAATTATGGCAGAATTATGCTTAATAAAGCGTAATTACGCAAAATGCAAATATATCATTTAGTGCTATATTTTAGCGTGAAATGTGTCCTCATGTTTATTTTTGGTGCAAGGGCTCATTTAAACAAAAGCACTGTGAACAACATTCACTCTCCTGTTGTAACTTTGCGCTTCTAGTAATATTTACCGTGAATGTCATTTGCGCTAAATTTTTATTCCCAAATGGCACATGATTACATGAAGTGGCGTAATGTAAGGATTTTGGGAGTTTTGCGTAACTAACATAACATGAACTTCACGAAATTACAAACATTTCACACAGGCCTAATTTAAACACAATGGGGGATATTCACAAGGACTTATCGCCGAGTTATCGCCACCTTAACGCATCAAAAGTGGAGACAGATTTAAAGCCCCATTCACAAGCGGGTGCAAACTGCAGACAACGCAAGTATTCCCGCGATAACTGCCGCAAAATTTACCTCCACGGGTGACACCACCAACTAACCCTAATGAGATGCAGAGTAGGCGTTCCCGTGCAAAAACACACGAAAACATCACTACACCACATTCACAACGAACTGCCAGATCCTCGATGCGAACCAAAAACAGGCGATAAGCCGCGGTAGCAGCAGGGATTTAACACCTGCCTACTGCTGGTGTTAAGCAGGACGACTACCTGCAGTATGAAAGGGAGCCCAGCCCAGAGCCACATCTGAAGACCCACAGGCCCCCCCCCCCCGGACCACCCCATCCCCCCTGGGACAAACACATACCTTGCACGACACAAGAGCCACAAAAAGCGCATGATGTCGCACAATGACAACAAGAAACACATGTGTGGGCAGAAGAACGAGAAACAGTCACTCATCATTGAAGTAACAACCAAAAACTTTATTGAATACAACACAAAACACCAATGCGGAAGACTCCTGTCGGGTCCGTCCGGGACAATCTTTTTTTTTTTTTTTTTATTAACAATTTTATTAGAAACAAACTGCAGCAATAATGACAGTACATAGACTTCTCAGCAGGGGATACAAACTTTCATCATTACATTACGACCTGCAATCCATCAGGAGCACATAAGGTTACACGCTATGAACGGCTTAACAGGTACTATGAGGGTTGCAACTATGTCTCCGGGTCAGGGAACATCACTCATTCTCATTGTTCTTATTGCCCTGAGATTATGCCATTCAGTCATCACCCTCCCCCTCCAACACAGAAAGTCTCTCCCTCTTAAGTTCCACCGTGGGAGAGATGCAAATTTCACCCCTGTATTTGTTCCAGCGTCCCCACTTTTGATCCCATTTTCGTGGACATCCTCTTCCTTTAAACACAGTTTTCTCCACTACCATGGCGTGGTCCATGTCTTTCGCCCAGTCCCTTAAATGTGGTACAGTGCCCACCCCCCACTTCTGGGCAATATTCCGTTTTTGCTATACTCCACCCCATGGTGGCCCACGATTGTTCAGCTTGTGTGAGGTCTGTTGCCTCCCAAATATTGAGGAGACATAGTTTGGGAGATGGGTGTATAGGTTTGTCACAAGTCCTTGTTAATTGTCGGGTGACGTCTAGCCAGTATTGTTGTACGTGGGGGCATTCCCATAGGATGTGCAGAAATGAACCTGTTTGATTACAGTGATGAAGGCAGAGTGTATCGGGTCTCCTACCTAACCTGAATAACAGTGTAGCATCAAAATATACCCGGTGGAGAATCTTAAGCTGGACCAGCCGAAGTCGCATCGGAATGGCCACCTCCCGGGGGTAGGTCAGAGCCTCTATCCAGTCCTCGTCAGCCATTTCCCCAAATCTACCTCCCAGCTCGCCCGTAGCTTCTGCATTGGGTCGGTCCGATTATTGATCAATTTCTTATAAGTGAGGGAAATGGCCTTGCGGTTCATTGGGTCCAACAATAGTCTGTCCTCAAGAGGCGAGGAATCCGGGAGAGGGGCGTCTTTAGGGAGGGCAGAGTCAATGGCGTGGCTGATCTGAAGATAACGGAAGTACTCCGACGGTGCTAGTTGATATTTGAGTTGGAGATCCGCAAACGACGCCCTTTTGCCCTTAATCCACATATCACCCACAGTGGAAATCCCAATCATGTCCCATTTGTCAAACCCTGTACAAGCACTGAGTCATCCCAAAATGTCAGGTTCCCACAGGGGGGTAGCCTCCGTTAGGCGCCCCTGCCAACCCATCCGCCGCTGGACTCCATGCCACACTTCTACTGTACGGGCCGTGGGGCCAGTCAGGCGTAATTTCCTGTGGTTTGTGTATAGTGCTCTGCTATAGCCTCCCTTCCCCATTAACCAAAAGTCGGTGCGGAAGCTGGGGTCATCATGTGGCCCAAACACCCATCTATTGATGGCAGTTAGTTGCGATGCCTGGTAATAGAGGCGCATGTCCGGCAGCCCAATACCTCCATCATACCATCCCATAGTGAGTTTATTTATGGCTATCCGAGGTGGCTTGTTATCCCAAAGTAAGTCTCTCACTGCTGCCTCGATCTGCAAAAAATAGGAGTTAGGAACCGGAATGGGAGTACTTTGCAGGGCATAAAGGAAGCATGGTAAGGCGAGCATCTTGAACAAAGACGCACGTCCCAGAAGAGTGAGGGGAAGTGTCTTCCAATGGGTGACATCTGATCTAAACCTCTGTAATGGTCCCAACAGATTCCGTTCATAAAATAGTGCTGCGTCCGTTGTTATAAAGATGCCGAGGTATCAAAAACCCTGGGACGCCACTGGGATGGTATATCCCCGAGGACTTTGCGGGCGGTCTCCCCAGAGAGAATACATCTGGGATTTGGACCAGTTTATCTGGTAACCAGAGTGCGCCCCAAATATATGGAAAATATGGAGTACGCGGCGGAGCGAGCGCACTGGGGAGGCGAGATAAAGCAGAATATCATCCGCATATAGTGATATGCGGTCTTCATGTTCGTCCGTCCACTTAAGGCCTCTGATACCTGGGTCCCCCCTTATCCAAACCGCCAAAGGTTCAAGGACCAAGGCAAAAAGGAGCGGCGATAATGGGCATCCTTGCCGCGTGCCTCGACAAAGGGGGAAGGAAGTGGAGCGATGATTGTTCACTGAGACGTGCGCCATGGGTTGCGTATATAAAAGTCTGATCCACCCAAGCAACTTGGGTCCGAACCCTATACGGGTCAGAACCGCGAACAGATATTCCCATGCCACGGTGTCGAACGCCAATTTTGCGTCAAGCGCAAGCAAGATCCCTTCTTCCTCTAAAGTAGCCACACGGCCCAGCGCGCCATGGACTCGACACAAGTTTCGCGCCGTATTCCGACCCGGCATCAATCCCGACTGGTCCGGGTGAACCAGGTCGGTGAGATAAGGAAGCAGACGGCTAGCCAGCAGTTTGGCCAGAATTTTGGCCTCCACGGTTATCAGCGATATGGGTCGGTACGATGCGCACTCATCTACCGGCTTGCCGGTTCGTCCGGGACAATCTTGATGTCACAGCCTGGAAAATAAAGCACAAAATCAGAACGTGTGTCATGCGCACATCAAAGTAGCGAGACACAGAGAAACAGAGAAGGAAAGAAAGGCAGAGAGAGAAGGAAAGGAAGGGAGAGAGAGAGAGAGAGAGAGAAGGAAAGGAAGGGAGAGAGAGAGAGAGAGAGAAGGAAAGGAAGGGAGAGAGAGAGAGAGAGAAGGAAAGGAAGGGAGAGAGAGAGAGGGAGAAGGAAAGGAAGGGAGAGAGAGAGAGAGAGGGAGAAGGAAAGGAAGGGAGAGAGAGAGAGAGAGAGAGGGAGAAGGAAAGGAAGGGAGAGAGAGAGAGGGGAAGGAAGGGAGAGAGAGAGAGGGAGAAGGAAAGGAAGGGAGAGAGAGAGAGAGAAGGAGGGACACTGCCGCCCCGCGCACCCAGGCACCACTGCTCACCTGCTGCCACCGGTGTGTCTCCAACCACGTGCCGGTATACACTGCAAATTAAAAAGCAAGGGGTAACCCAGTATCCCTCAGAACCTGGGTATAAGTTATATAAACAATAATTGGTTCAGTCGGGTCACACAATTCCTTTGTAAGTCTAAATTGTTTTGCCACATTAATTTGATGCAAAAAACGAAAAATTCAAAAGAGACAATTTGCAGATAAACACACACAAAATATGCAAAAAAGCAAAGGTTTTTTGCTTAGCATATCAAAAAACTAATATTGAATAATCAAGAGGCTGACAGTTACATTCAAATATTCAAACGACGCAAGTGAAAAAGTGACTCAAAGTGACATAGTGGATAAAGTGAAAGTGACAAATTAAGTGTATTATACAATTAAGTGACGAAGTACTGTACAAATATTTACAAATGACACATATTCAGAAAAAGAAGGGAGGGGGGTCCAATTTCATTGTGTAGTAACAAGTATCACAAGCTACGTAATAAAATTACAATTGATTTGTTAGCTTGAAGACCTATCGAAGTATGGACAATTAGCCGTCGACGTTTCGACCCTATCACAAGCCTAATTGAAGGATGTCAAAACGGGTCTTCTTCAGGACATGGGGTGGATAAGACAGCCTGCAGAAGAAATTATATGTGGGTGAGTGTGTGTTTCGGGAGACACTAAAAAACATGGCAATTATTACAGAACTGGAATTTGACTCACCGATTTAGGGAAAACTCTCTAAATTCTTGAGGTGAAAACAACCTGGGGATAATTCATCCGGAAAGCAGGAGAATTCCTAAATCAGTAGTAATGAAATTGTGTGAATGGATGCTAACACGAACTAACTCCATAATCAGACTAATGGTGACTAAACTGGGATGATTACAGGAGAATGCATACCTGGAGAAACAATTTGATCAGGCCCTCCGATTTTCTTACAAATTTCAATTGGGATCAGCAGTACTTTTACTTAATGGCACTCGACAAAATCCGGGAGTAAACAGCTGAAAAATGGTGAGAGCAAATCTCAGTGTGGATAATGGAAGTTAGAATACATAGTGAATGTCAAGCTAAAAAACTGCAAGCCACCAGGTCTGCAATCTGTAATCGAGGCCAGAGTCAATCATGGCAGAGTCCATCTCACTGCACACGGCAACAACGCCTGTCCGTCCTGCGCACACATGCAGCCGCACCCTACCCCCTCCCGCCGGCCAGCGCTGACTGTCCGCACTTGTGCACCCAGGCCCCACTGCTCACCTGCCGCCAACGGTGTGTCCACCAGTGGGCACACCACGTGCCCGTGCAAGCTCCAGGTCCCGCCACCATGGCATGCTCCACATCATGCGGACCCGCACTGCGGCCCAGCATGTCCCACACATGACGCTGAGTCCTGAGGCATCAATGGCAGAGACCACATCAGTGCACACGTCATCATCGCAGGCCGCACACCCTCTCAGCAATTTCGGTGCCACTAACCCTGTGCAACCCCAGTCAGCGCCACGTGGTGGTAGGCCCGTGACAGCCGCAAGGCTTCGGGTGCCACTAACCCTGTGTGCAACAACTCATGGGCCCTTTATGATTGAGAATCGTGGAACGTCCGTCATCCAGTCACCACCGGCAGTGGGGAATGTGACGTTGTCGGCCCCTTATATTGGCGGGGTCACATGGCCTGTGACGCCTGTGCCGGATGGGTGTGGTGTGCGTGCAAACCTGCCCTCAGGGAGTGGCCGTGACATGCTGACAACTAGACCAGAGACCTGCAGACCACTAGCGTGTAAACCTGCGACTTGTAGCTATGTGGCCCCCCTCGGAGCGTAAGCGGAGTGGTCTGCCATGGCGTACGCCGGACCAGCGCAGGGCTTGCAACAATGACTCGGGGCCTCTGGGCGTGGTTCAGTCCATGTCCAGACAAGGAAGTGACTAATGCGTGTGTCCCTGTTGTAGTGTCTACGGCACCCGGAACGCAATCGGCAATGTAGCACACTGTGACTGGAATCCCACTAGATGAGCATCATTGACGTTAGGGGGAATCACTGACCCTACATTCATACATGAATGATGTAAGACATGACACAGCAGTGCGTTTCTGAATGTTTAATGCACATCCAGTGGAGTTTTGCAGCTGGAGCAGTACAGGGCCATGCCAACCCCACTTCACAATATGGGCCCGTGGAGGGCCAGCCAGAGTCCATCGGGGAATGACAAGTACAACGGAAGAGGAAGGGTACAGTCCGCAGTGTGGTCGCCGTGTCATTGGTCACCAAACAGGATATGGCAGTCCATGTCGCGGTCCAAGGTGAGTGCAGCAGAGTGTATCGGGGGTCAGTGGAAGGTCATGGGGCCATGTGCGGCAGCAACAGGCCAGGTGGCGGGCATGAATGCTAGTGCCTCCTTCTGAACTCAAGCCCATCCACGTCCTCGTCCTCGGATGTGTGCTCTGCCCCACCTGTGGGTTGTGCAGTTCCGGCTGCGGCACTGTGTGCCACTGACACATCAGGGGCCGGAGGTGGATTGTCGGCCGCACTGTGTGGCAGTGACACATCAGGTGCCGGAGTGGAAATGCCTGCCGCACTGTGAGGCACTGACACACCAGGGGGCGGAGATGTGGATGGTGTAGGGGCAGCAGCATTCATCTGCGCCACGTCTTGTGGCAGCAATGCCATGATGAGGACATGCAGGGCATGGTAGATCCCAGCTACATTTTGCAAATGTGCAGCAGTGGCTGCCATCCTTTCCGCCTCCATCCGCACCATGTCCTCCATGAACCTCCGCATGTGTGCCATCTCATGGCTGAGATCGCTGGAGCCACTCTGAGCGGACAGGTGTTCTTGTCTCCGAGTCATGACTTCAGCGATGTCAGCCAGGGCTCGTTGGAGACCATGGAGCGGTGTGTGGGTGTCCGTTAGGGACTGGAGGTGGTCCCTGATGGGACTCAGACACCCATGGATGGCGTCAAGTTTGGTAGCCATGAGGTCGAACCCCACCCGCACCTGCTCAGCCATCTCCCTCTGGACCTCCAACACACGGCGTTGGAAGGCCATGTGTTGTTCGGGGGGTCTTGGGAGACAGCCGGGGTTGTGGGTGCCTCCTGCTGGGTGGTTTGTGGAGTGGGTGGGGTCTCCTCGATGCAGCTGGGCTGCCCTGGTCCTGGAGGTGATTGGCGGATGAGTTCAATGATGTCTTGGAGGGCTTGGGTGTCGATGCTGGTGGTGTCCTCCTCGTCATCAGTGAAGAGTGGCTGAGACTGCTCTGCAGGTGGTGTTGATGGTGCCCCTGCAATGTGAAGGGGAGATGCTGTGTTACAATGTGTCCACATGAATGTAGCCGCATGGTACATGTTCACATTCAGACAGCATGGCAATGTACATTGTGACAGTCTGTAGATCAGGGCCATGATCCAGAGTCATTGTGGGTGTGCACTGTGCTCTGCTTGATTGTGCATGTGTGCCATTGTGGCCATCTTTGATTGTGCATGTGTGCCATTGTGGCCATCTCCACCCGTCCCCCCTGTACCTGGTGGTTACTCACCCTGTTGCCGTTGTGTTGTGTCATGTCGAGCAGTGTCCGGTGCCCCGACTCCTGCCACGGTCTCCACACTGATGACTGTCGACACCAGCTCCTCCATGTCATCCAGCTCCAGCTGTGGCGCTGGGCTCCCACCTCCAGTCTGCATTGCTGCCTTCTGGTTGCCTGCGAGTTTCTCCTTGGTCTTGCGCTTGATGTCAATCCATCGCCTCTTGACCTCGTCCATTGACCTCTTGTGCTCTCCGACGGCATTCACCTTGTCCACGATGGACCGCCATAATCCATTTTTGGTGCCCAAAGACACATTGGAGGCGACGAACAGTTGTTGATGGTGTTCTATCACCTCCGTGACCAGGATCCTATTCTCCTGCGGACTGAACTTTGTCTTCCTCTTCTTCTTGTCCTTGCCCTTCCCTGTCCCCGAGGTCCCAGGATGGTCGTCCGGGGTGCTTGTGGGGTTCCGCTCGTCCTCTGTGCCTGCTCCGGCTGCCTCCATGGTGTTTCGGTGTTGGTCATTTTCTGTTTGTGTGTTTTTTCTACTTTTGCAGTGATTTTCCCGCCTGCCGTGTGTGTATGGCAGGCCTGGCGCTGCTTATCGCTGATTTCCTCATCGCGAATGGGCTCATCGCATGTTTTTTGGTGTTGGGGTTTGTGTTTTTATCTCCGTCGCAGTGGTTGTATCGCGGACATTGGCCGCGTTTCGGAGGACTATCGCATGGTACCGCCGTGTTGTGAATTCCAGGTTAACACGGGGTTATTTTCCCGCGATAGACTGCGATGTGTAAAGTTGCGTTAACATTTTCTGGAGATGTTTAGCGCACGTTCTTGTGAATATCCCCCAATGAGTAATAGGAGAAGTAGCTGGTTGCGGACGGTCAGTATATCATAATGTAGTGTTCTGTACGGAGGTGAGTGTTTAAACTCTTTCCTAAATTGGAGCAGCGTTGTGGCGGTCCTGATGGATACGGGGATGCTCTTTCAAACTCTGGGCGCGTAGACAGAAGAGCAGAGTGCTGGCAGATGAGCGGTAGCTAGAGCTGCAGCGATATCTCTACGTGTGAGTGTGTGTGTGTGTGCGTGCGTGTGTGTGTGTGCGCGCGCGCGCCCTGGACCCTGCAGGGGTGCTCGTGTACAGACAGATGAGCGGTAGCTAGAGCTGCAGAGGTATCTCTACCTGTCTGTGTGTGTGTGTGTGTGCGTGCCTGAAGGGGTGTTCGCGTACTGGCAGGTATGCCAGTAAAGGAGTGACACCATCTGGGTGATGCAAATGTGGCAATGAAATGACTAGACCACCATAGAGAACTTCGAGTCTGCCAAGCCCCTGTAAATATGTACATTTCATTTCATAGGAGTCAATATGCAGGCTTGACTAACTCCTCCACCTTTTCAGTTTATATTTATATTTTCATTTTTCTGTTTAGTGCTCACTGCCCACCAACTTCTTCAGAACATTTGTG